>SJOL01007764.1:1414883-1490994 GCA_004794785.1 Opisthorchis felineus | reverse complement strand
CGGATGAATCACGTGGACCTTATTGACCAAGTCAGCACAAATTCGAATTGTTTCGCTGATTTATGTTACCACAGTGGCGTGAACTGCAAACTTCAAATCATTCTACATAGATTGCAAAATGACGGGCTGGGAATCGGCCGGCTCTTACTCTAAATGAATCCTGGGCACCCGCACTGTGGGGTAAATTTTTTCTCAACCCTACCTATGGTAAAATCCTCAACTGGTGAACTGCAAATAATCTTTCGTCTGGAATGCGGATGTCAGCACCAGCGATGTGTATTTCAGTTGCACAGGAATTTGGTATTTTCTGCTAACATATGAAAATTCGATTTCATTTTTTTATGTCACAAGGGTTAGTTCAGGTGACTTTGCTGATAACGTTTCGGCAGATTCTAGCGATTCAACTGACACTCATTGCAGCAATGAACCCATTTCACATTCCACATCGATTATTTCCGAACAGACAACTTGTTAGCCGACCTGACGAATGGGGCAAGCAGTAGGATAGGCTTTCGAAGCAGTGGCTTAAATAACCTCCAAGATTTCGTCTTGAAAATATTTGGAAAATAGTTGGTAAATTGCCTTCTGGGCCATGTTTCTCCCTAGACCGACAAATCTGCTCAGAACACGTGACCGGGTTATAAGGTTGTTCGAACTAAGACAGAATAAGAACGAGGCAGCGAGGGCTTCCACTACTAGCAGGCTAAATTGGTACTAGGTCTCTGCAGAGGGATTTCGATTTCTAGTTTGTTAGGATCGATGGGTTAGGAAGAAGCTCAGATGGATTTTGGCTGGATCTAGAGTCAAGTAATTACGGTTCATTTCTTGCGAGGACTCCTGTTGACTGTTGCGTGCCATTTTAGTTGTTCTGCGTAGGCTACCTATTGTAAAGGAGGGATTCCATAGATTTTGGTTGGGGTGGGCTTTCTACCATTTCCGCTAATGAACACACCTGACTGACTATCATACAGCGCACGTCATTTCACAACTCGGATTTTCTAATGCCCAAATCCGTACGCTCACCAACCTTCTCTACTATGCACATTAGAGTGCTTTATGATTTCCATTGCTTCGGACATTAACTGCTGTGTTGTAAATCGCAGTGCTCCTCGTAAAATAACCCAATCTTCCAGATATAACCTGTGTCGGGTGCCCAGTGCATATTCATCATCGCCGAATGTTTGGCCGGTGCCTGGTATTCTTCCGCATTTCTCAATATTCTTCCACTGTACCCAACGATTCTGCTGGGTAGTTTCCTGATCTTTTGTCCAACGATGACATTGGTGCATGCGCCGCATTGAGTAGTGTATTTATTATCCCAAGCCCCTCTCTAGAATGCTTCTCCAATCTTGGCCATGCTGAGCACCCTTCTTGATTCATGTGGAATAACAGCCGTATGAATTTATTCCTTACGCGGTCCTGTAACAGAAGCCCGCAGCTTTCTTGCTTTCCTCATCGGGTGTCCGCTCCCTTCATGACTGTTTTCAATCCCAGTTTGACTTGATGTCTGGCCAATCTTCGTTGTGTACAGTGCTCCGAATTGTCCCAGTATTGTTGAGTCAGTACTAGGCTGACTAGTACTTTAGTCGGCAAGCTGAACCACCTCTTCGTGGTGCCGACTCGGTAGCCTGGATGCCAGTCTGGGTGATCTAAGAGTTCAGCAACTCCAGACAGGGCTAACCACCCTGTTTGGTTTCAATGTGCTGGTCACTTTCGACAACGTACACTACGAATCATCTGGCGCCTCAACACCACTTCCAACCAGTACACAGGAGACACTCGTGGGGCTCACGTGTGAGGAATGTGGCAAGCGTAGCAAATCGAAAGCTGGCTTGGTAGCCCACCATCGAGTTCACGACAATGAAAGTGTTGGTACGAACATGGTCGCCCAATTGGCCAGCGCTGATTGTTCCTGCCTTTTTCCGACGAAGATTGGCCTGAGTCAACATCGACGGCACGTGCAACCCACCCAGCATAATGCAGATAAGCTTGGTCGAATGAAGTATGCCGGGGCCCGCCGGTCCCAACAAGAGTCACAAACGCTCTTGCGCCTGGCTAACAATTTATATCCGTCTTGTGGCACGCAAACCGCGCTGTTCGCGAGATGGGAGCAGTATTTTCCTGGCTGATCGGCTATCAGATTCAAAACCAGGTTACGGGTGCTTAACTGGCAAGCACAACAGGACGGATCATCATCTGGTGGCCCCGACCAAACTATCGGTCAAACAACGGCCTACTCGTCAGAAGCCGATGACTATAGCGTCTGGTCTAAACAAACCGTGGATTGCGCCGTGTCACTCTTGGAATCCCATGCTGACAGTTCGCTTGCTAGTGTTGACCTCCTGGAATTTGCCCGAGGATTGCTGTCTGGCATCACGACACCGGAGCAAGTCCTATCGCTTCTGGACCTCCACGCCTCCAGGACATTTCCACACATGTGGAAAACTGTATCCCGAAGCCGTCGTCAGTTAGCCCATCGGAATCCGGTCAACCGAAAGCAGATCCGCCGAGCCAACTACGCCGCCATCCAGACCCTACAGCACCAAAGACGGAAAGATGCAGCGTCTGCTGTGCTCGACGGGTCATGGAAGGATCTATACAAAGGTAACTGCGGACGCCGGGTAATATTGGAAACGGGTGTCTCCAAAACACGTGGATAGCCGGCCAAGTCGCGTAGTAGTGCCATCAGATTAGAGCTTGATCGAGCCAATTACAGGAGAGGAAGCTGGTCGTATGATCCGTTTAATGGGCACTTCGTCCACAGGCCTGGATAAGCTCACGCGCAGGATCCTCCGCCAGTTCAGTGCTAACGCGCTCGCTGGGTATTTCAAATTATTCTAATTACCTGGGAGTTGTCCCCCACATCTGTGTCGTGCTTGTATTACTCTAGTTCCGAAGGTCCCAAATCCGACCTCACCTGACCAACTGAGACCGATCTTCGTGTCATCCACTCTTGTCCGATGCTTTCATAAGGTGCTTGCTGATTGCTGGAGTCGTAGATTGCAACTGCCCTCACTCGTGTTCGCATTTCCACATCAAGACGGTTGTTTGGAAGCTAAATCGCTGTTGCATGCCCTGAATCGTCACTCATCAGCGACTGCTTCTAACCTCAGCTTAGTGGTTGTTGATACCTCGAATGACACAATCGTTAGATCTGCTGAGGCGTTTGGGGCACCGTCACCCCTAATTCGATTCAATGCACAGACCTATGAGAATGCTGTAGCAGTTTTCCCCGTTTCCTAGGTTCACTACCACAGAGGTGTGAGGCAAGGAGATCCACTCTCTTCATTATTGTTCATCATGGCAATGGATGAGGTTCTTGGATTTTCGATGCCGCAACTGGGATATCAGTTTCATGACACCCTAGTAGATGGTTTTCCATTTGCTGACGACTATGTCGTGTGTGCAGGAAGTTAGGCTTGCCTTAACAAGAAGCTTGAAGCTGCTGTAATCGAGTTTGGAAGAGCTGGATGAAGGTAAACGCCCGAAAGACGAAATTGATGGTGATTTGTGGGAACAGGAAACATCGCGCGACAGCAGTCTCAGTCGAACCAATTTACTTCGCCGAGGAACCCATCGCTCCTCTGGGTACGACAAACACCGTAACATATTGTGAGCATTCCCCTTACTTTCAAAGGAAAGGGCGTCTTCAACCACTGACAGTATCTGCTCAAACTGCTCGGTTATATGAAGCGTGGCCGCTGAAACCGCACCAAGAGATGGAGATCATCAGGAACTACCTGATACCGAGGCTGACATATTCGCTCGTGCTCGGCCAAGTCCACCGAAACACGCTCAAAAGGTTGGACAATTATATCAGGCAATATACTCGTGGCTGGCTACGTCTACCGAAGGACACCCCGACCAGCTACATCCACGCTGGTAATTAATATGGGGGACTTGGTATCCCAAGTCTGAGTGCATTAATCCCGAGGCAGCGGAGAGCGCGTATGGAAAAGCTCCTTTCTACCCAGTGCCGAGTACTACGCAATGTAGTCAACGATTCCGCATTTGGCAAGATTGTTAGGGATCTCAGCCTCCCGATCCGAGTCCATGGTGCATGCGTAAACACCAAGGAAGAGCTGGTGGCTGCTTGGGGTGATAATCTGCACAACAGCGTTGACGGTCGCGGTTTACGAGAGTTGGTCGCTTCACCCCTTTCGAATCAATGGCTTGTATTTCCAGAACGAGTGTTTCTTCGGATATTTATCCGCGGTATCCAGCTCCGATGCAACCTGCTCAGGACGAGAGTTAGAAGTGCTCGGCATGGTCATGGTGGCCAGACGATCTTATGTCGTGGAAACTGTGGCCAACCGGAGCGCATGATGCACATTCTGCAGTCCTGCTGGATCATGCATGATGCGAGAAGTGCTCGTCATAATCGGGATGCAAGGGAACTCGCAAAGCGTCTCCGTCGCCTGGGACACACCGTCTTAGCTATACTTAACGTAGGGATGCAGCTTATTGCGTTATTCATCACATCCTCAACACGTGTGACTACAACAAATTCGTGGCTAACTCCAAAAATCTCCCGGTGGGTGGTCCCAAACCCTTCTATTCGAGGTCCTCTATATAAACATTTGCCATAACTGGAGATATTGGAGCTCACATTGCTAGACTTTTTTCCTGCGTGTAAGCAACTGAGTGACAAACAAGTTGTTCAAGATACTTTTATGCCATCAACTATTCTACCCATTGAAAGCTGTGTCCGTTCTTGAAGTGTTGTATCAACCATTAACATCCTCTTGACCGCCTCCAAGACGTTGTTGAGGCTCAAGAGAACTTTGTCTATCGCCAAAAGATACAATTGGACTTTGATGGCAAGATTATAAAGGGTCTCAGTGTAGGCTGCTAAATTCTCCGTGAGTAGTTTTAGTATGCCAACTAGGAATCTGGCGGGCGCGTTGCTGAAAAGCTAAACCGCTCAACATTGGTCCTATTGAGACACCTGCCTGGTAACCGGCTCCGAACAGTCACGGTTGAGTTACGTTTTTTTGATGCAACAAATTGATACAACCCGGGAGATTAATTCCAATTCCACCCTTACGCGTATTCATTAGTGAAGTAGTAGTTCAACTTTGGATTAGTCAATCAGGTTATTCGGCCAGCTGCTGCTTGGTCTTTTGCAGATAAACTTATTCACAACCACTTTGGTTTCGTCGTCATATATCTTCATCTTGATGTTGTCCAGCTGTTTTAACTTCTGTAACGCTATGTGATCTGGTGGTATAATACCGGAGCCACTGGCTATTGAAATTGAGCAACGTGACCAGCTGTGCTCTCAACTCCTCTATTCGGGCAGGAGAAATCCTTTGAAACGCCGATTCAACAACAGCGATTATTCCCCCTCTCTTATTACTTCTCTGATTACAGCAAAATTGAATCCCTTTTCGGGTAATTTGACTACGGTAAAGTATCTGGCAGTTCAAATCTTTTCCTGGATTACTTTACTGGAGTACTGAATCAGTGAAAGCATCTGTTCCACATGATGGTTTGAGTCTGTCTGGCTGGGTTAATATATGTGATGGCGGATATAAGTTGGACGATGGGTAGTCAAGTAAATTTTCTGTTTGAGAAATTAATCGACTGCTGAGTAGATTATTCGGACCGAAATGGTCGACGTATCCGCTAGCTCAACAACAGGGGATCCAGGAATAATATTCTGCCTCAAGTAATTTATACTAAATGCACAGTTGTTTTAAACCAAACGCACTGATCAAACCTAATCTGCTGGTGTTTTTCTAACACAATTTCTTAGTTGGATTCAGTCAGTCATAAAATGCTTTAAAACTCAAGCAAACCTGCAACCTGGCCACTTGCAGGCTAAGCTAGGCATCAGTACCAACCGGCGAATAGGCATTCATCCTAATAATTGGATATTACATACCAATTTGTGGATGGAAACCTGTTATGAATTCTCCAGAAGGGGAGATCTCTTGAGGGTCACCTTGGTGACACAAGTGGCTCGTATCGGACAGAAGTAATTTGGTGTGATTTAGCAGCCACAACTTTCTCTTAGAATTGCTTGATTGCCGCACGTTTCCTTACATCCAGTCAGCCAAGGTGTTGTGGACATTGCAATTTAGGACACCACCCCAAGGAAACATCTTCTAGGGAGAATTTTTCCATGTTACGGGAGACAGTGACGAATGAATAATGATTTATAGTGAAATGCTTTCGTAACCATCCAAGTGGCCAGTAACAATTGTAGTCCTTATGGAACAGACAGGTCGGATGAGCAAGCCCATAAAACAACTCTAACGGAAGTCCTGTGAACGTTGGATCATGGTTAGCAATAAACATTATGTTAAGCAATGAAGTTTATTTGCGTAATTTCCATCAATATAGTCGTAGACAAGTCACACGATATAGTCCAACGATTGTATGAACGTCGGAAACGATATCACAGGTGGGACAGTGTTAGCTTAACCCGCTCCACAGTTAAAACTTTAGGGGATCCGTGATTTTTTGAGGTTCCTGGCGTCTACTCAGCAGGATATAATGCACACTGGTCGTAACGGTGAGTTGTATTATCATGGTGCTGGCACATACCATCAGGAAGTACGACCACTGCTCACCGATAGCTGCTGTGTACGTGATGCACGCGATCAACAAAATTACCGCAGTGACCAGCAGAAGTACGTGACGAGACAGAAATAGGAGTCGCGTAATTGTCTGGAATTTGCTACAAACCAAAAATATATTGAAAAGCATGACTAAGATCAAGCAAATGATCGAAATGATCAACAGGATTCCGATTACAATTGCGAGAATCTTGAAATTACTGAATTGGCATCCTACAAACAATGAACCACAATTCCACCCACTGGAGGCCACTGCAATCAACACGAATGCGACAGCGACAGCCACAGTGCTGGTCTCCAAAATAGAAATCCGTTCAGGTGTCTCCTCCATTGCATCAATAATTCTGGACTATGGCGTATTTTCTCGTCACTGCCGGAGAATGGTTAATTTTGTGAAATATTTTCCAGTACCATGAGTGTTGTTTATGTCCTTGTCATTTGAGCCAATGGTGGTCCAGTCTTATAGTGCATCAAGATTGCCGTGAGGATTCGCAGTCTGATAGGACCCAACAGAACAAACTGCTTTTGGTGTACCTTCAAGGACGAACCACAAAACTGACCTGTATTTTCACTCCACAGAAGAATGTGAGTGGATAAGAGTACAACTCTATTTCTGACTAAAGAGAAGCTGATGGGTGAACTTTGCTGAAAATGTTTGCATAGGTTTATCGATCAAATGATGTGATCTGGCTGCAGCACGTGTACCCAAATGATGATGATGATGTGCTTGGGCACCAGCAAGCAATTCACGTAAGACAGCGTTCGATGTGTGAAAATGTGATGGGAAAATCTATATTTCAACCCTATTTCAATACCACAGAGTTTTGAAAATGAGCAATAAACCACCCGAGTTTGGTCACTGTATAATTTGATGACTTGAAGGTCGCCTCCAAATCAGCAGACTTGTGTCCGCAGAACTCTTTTTTACACAGTCCCCTTAGTTATGTAATCCTGATTGGTCCACACGAAACGAAGAAATAAGCTTTAAACAGTATTAAGACTCCTCGGTGGTGAATAGTCATGGCTGTGCTGGGATCCAAACATAGGACTTGTGAATTGATAGTCATGCGTGGTACGACCATTCCTTCTCTTCCATGAAGCCAATCCAAGAAAAGGTTCTGTACGAAGTTTCAGTCATAATGTTCAGGCTGGTTAAAACTGTCCACTCTGAGAGTAGATTTTTATTTCTCATGTGAAGTAGATAGTATGTGCGTGTATCCCACAACCCTAAAGACTAACGTCGCTTTCTGATTCACTACATACTTGCGAGAATTCTTCAAGGAGCGAAACCAGTCAGCTGAGCATTAACCCAGGATTTCGATGTTCGTATCGATTAAACTCAGTAAACAAGAGCGAATATTTTGACGGGTTCGTTATAGAGGATAATCTTGCACCAATGCGAGGGTCGAACATATTTTCAGCCTCGAAGCCCACTTTTAGTCGAAATTCACTTGTGATTTATTTGAACAAACGACCATTTTTGTCCTTCTATGGATAGGAAAAGTCACCGCGCACACCCCAAAGCACTTCGTGGCCGCCTACTCCGGAGTCCGCCACGCTGGTTCATTGACTGCCTCGTTTTATTGTCTGAAACAGTTCTGAGCTACCTCTCAACCAGTCGCGTAATCATCAGTTACATTATGTGGAACCGATTTGTCCATCTGAATAGAGGCTCACACATAGGTTCTGCCACCTACTTATATTGAGAGTAGATCATCTTGCTTTTGGCGATCATAAGTGGGGCTGCCGAAGGCCCTTGAAATCTAAAGCGAATCCTACCAACTTGCCAGCCTGGAATTATAACTTGCTTGAACAAATCCCACTAATCCCTTATTCGGTCACTTTACTCCAGTCTGAAAAATCACGATTGATGGAAGTGTGAAGAGATTTGCTAATATTTCGTCCTGTCAGCTAAGCCAATCTATTTTAAAGAGCCTAGAAGAAATGCACAGCTGTTTCATCCTTGTTACTAAGCCTCAGCAGTGAGCACCTCATGGATCTAAGTGGGCTTGAACCTGCGACCTTCCAGCCAGTAGTTAAAAACTTATCAGTTCGGCCACGAGCAGATGAACGGCAGTGTGATTAGCTCTCACATAGACAGCATATAGCGTCAATCATCCCTTAGTCACACTGCTGTTCAACCGATTATGCCCAAACGGTTACATTTTCAACCACTAGCCGGAAGGTCATGAGTGTGAAACTCTGAGTTTCGTGAGATGCGCACTGGTGATGATTCTCACTAAGGACGAAACAGCTATACAGTGCTTCTCAGATTTGCAGAATAAATAAGCTTCACTGATAGGATGAGATCTTGGCTCAAAATTGAGACGGACTCCATTTAGAGAGCTGTGAAAGCGAAAACCATCAATAAGTGAACACTGAAACTGCACAAACCAATAGTCCAGTGCGGAGCAGATTAGCTCGTAGATAGTGCGGAACACAAAATCAATGAGCATGAGTCAACACAATAATGAGCAAAACAGTTGAAAATAACTATTTCCTACCGCTTTGTGGTGTAAGCTCAGACATATGTAGTGAATCAGACAGAGTCGACAATAAAAGCCACTAAAAACAATAACCAAACGGGCTTGAAAAATCGTTAGACAAAAGCAATAAATGTAATACGGTTTGCCACTAAACGCTTTGTTGAAAAAGTACCTCTTGTTGGGGGAACAATTTATATATATATATNATATATATATATATAGAGAGAGAGAGAGAGAGAGAGAGATGGAAAGTTCAAAATCCTCTCGGAGTTCATGCAAACCTCAAGAAGCTCAGAAATTTAAAAATATTAAAAGATTAAGAAATTGGCACATAAGGGGCCGGTCGGCACTTGAATACGTGGTGTGAGATGTGTGACTGGAAGATAAATAGCTCTATACCACGTCTAAGTGCGAGTTGATCACAATATCGATCGGCCAATCTTGGTAAAACTATAAAATCTTTAGGTACCGGGCGGAAAACCACTTGATTTAAACTCACTGAAGATTTGTGAGGTACGTAGGGATCACAAACTGGAAAAAACACCTTCTCGGCTTCTCCGCATAGACAGATTTTGCCTGTCTGTCTAAATCTTGGTTGAAATGTTGTCTGAAGTTTAGCTGTTCCTGAAATTTAAAGACACTCGTAGGCTTTGTTTTTGAACCAACCAGAGGTGAAAACGAAATCAGTGTCAGGCATAGCGTCAAGAAACCTTTTGGTCGGTGAAGTTTTCTTCTGATGAAGTTACTTTCGTGGATACTATACCGTATCCCAGTCAGCAGCTGAGGTGAACAGTATATTCGGGCTACTCATCAGAAAATGTCAAATATTTTATCTGAATGCCTGCTAATCTAAACGCTGGATGAGTTTGCGCGGCGCCATGATTGTCAAACAATAATTACATGTTTGCACTGTTTATTTCAAGGGGAGTGATGATTGATTCGGAACTTTTCGGTAACCAGGCCACACTTTCCTTCTTTTTAATGAAATGATTTTTGCCTTATTCCAAAGTAGTTTATCATATTACAACAACTCGTTCTACGGAAGCCGCAGACTTGGGTTTGCAGCTCCTTCGATTGAACCGCTCTGCTCCTTTGAAAGCAAAAAAATTGCACTCAGTCAATAACGAAAGCAGAAAACACTGCACGTTGTGCCCTGTCTAAACGGGGCTCCATAACTGTACCTGAGTTTGAATAGCACAGAGATCAGTCCACGTAGGCGTTGCGCTGCCACTGTACCACTCCACGCAGGACTCATTTTAACCGTCGCACATGATCTGGTGAACGTGCTTCCTTTAACCGCTGTAAGTGATTAGCTACACGCTGACTACCAACAATACACAAAATCGGGCGCTCACCTACCCGACCCTATTGGGTGAGCGTTGAAGGTGGCCACTTCTGTTTAATAATTATTGCGCTTGGACACTAGTAATTCTGAGTTAAACCAAATAACTGACTGCAGAACATCCAGTTTTGCCAGAATTACTTCCTTCTGAACTCCATTAGGTTGCGTTTTAATGTTGAACGGAAAATGTTTACGACAATACGAGGGGGACTATGCTAATAAATTCAACAGCACAGGATGGACCTGAACCAATAAGTGAATATCATCGAATGCATAGATAATGGACGCACTGAAGTGCATATTACAAGTGCCCTGTTAGAACAGAAAACTGTTAAGTGCAAAAGGATTTCAGAGGCAAAGATTAGATACAGGAAAAGAGAAGATATATATTAAAGTCACCAGAGGGAATAGAAAATATATTTACTGAATTTCAGCAAAGAACCATTTATGCGAGATGTTATTTCCCGGATAACGTAGGCCTTGAACAGTGGAAAAAACGTACCCTCAATTCCAGATTGTGTCTCAAGTAACCAACACAATCCATCAAGAAGGGACGCGGGACAAATCTATTCGGTAAAGTGCTGTCAACTGAATGTTCTCCTTCAGAAGTGAAAGAAACAAATGGCCGAAAACCGCGCTTGAGGATCCCCAAAAACTGCAACTTGGGGGAGGGGGAATTTGAAAAGGCCTTATGTGTAGTCGTTTTTCAACCAAACTGACATCGGTCGTGTCTGTGTACTGCTGCGAATGACGAATCAGCTAGGTGGTTCAGACGTCGCTGAATGTTAACCTACGCCCATTGCGTTGAACTTACCAATGTAGATAGGGGATTACTAATCCAGCTGAGTAACGAACGGAGGTCAAATTGGAAGAGACCGCCGAACTATGCACGATGTTGGACGATATTTTGAATAGCGATAACGTTATTGCTTCGACATAGCCACCGCCACGATAAGATGCAATAATTCTGGCTGACGGAGTGGCGAATAGAACCAAATCCATAGAGCCAGTCTCACCGGTATCAAAAGATATACAGCGCAAAGAAATTCCGTCAAAATTTACGGACACCTTAAAATTTACTAGTTTTTATAAAATCTAGTGAATTCGCATTTCAAAACATGACTACTCTTATCCTCATGAAAACCAATTCTCCAAATAATGCACTCATCCTGCATCAAGATTGGTAACTTTATTTCCGTGGTTAATTCCATTGCTGTTAATTTGTTCTCTTTTAACTCTTGGGATTAGCACAGTTGTTGAGCGTATGTTTTTTTACTATAAATAATAAAAGGGTCAGCTAAGTTCCTGTGTATGCAGAGACACGTGCGCTGGCCACACAGATATGTGTCGGTTCTCATCTAGACTATACTTGGCTCAAGTCATTCCTCTTCGTGCCTTGCTCACTTTAGAACTTTGGGTGAAGCGAGGTACGATTGAAGAGCACCAGGAAACTTAGATAAATTTCGTTCGGTTATTCGCATTATGCATTTGCCTACACACTGCCATATTGTCTTGTATCTGGCCGACGCTGGGGTTCACCAACCAAATTCATAGTTGCACAGACGCATCAGGACAACAGCGACCAAAATAGCACGTATTGATTCTACTCAGGTGGACCACATACCCATGCATATATTTCCAGCAAAGGCCAGTGACCTGTGTCTAATCAGTCAGAAGTAGGAATGTGCCCCTGCTTACTGACCATTGGCTACAAGACGACACCAATGATCATTTCGCATGCTGCATTTCTGGAATGGTGTCCAGGTTGTTTTGTTGTTTCACATTTGACTGGCCTACATATTCTTGCCATTTTGTGGTGCCGAGCAACCATTGGCCTAAAAGACAAGGACAAAAAACAGCTGAAATTTGGTTGTAACAAATTTTCATAAAAAAGCAACACAGCGAGGACAACAGCGACAATACAAAACACATATTGGAACTGCTGGGACGATGGAAGAGTCAAAAGCACCGATTTCGATCCCTGAGTTCGCCACTCTGAGTGTTGCTACCGTATTCGCGTTGATTTCAGTAGCCTCAAACGGATGGGGTTGTGGTTCCCTGTTCATCGGATGCCAGTTCGGTGAATTCAAGGCTGCCGCAATTGTAACCGGGATATTCTTGATCATCGCGGTCACGTGCTTGGCTCTCATATTGCTGTTTAATATACTTATGCTGTGTAATGTATTACGAGCCACCACACAACGCTGCTCGTTAGCACGCCAATTGCTCCTGCTTGCCACTGGTCTATTCCTGTTGATCGCTTGCTTCACGTACACAGCAAATATTGGAAGAGTATGGTCATACTTCCTGATGATTTGTGCCACGACTTTGGTAATACAAGTTACTGTTGCGAGCGCCACACAATATATCCTACTTCACACCCGTCGCCAAGCCCAGAAAACCCCCGAGCCGCAATTTTCCAACTGACGTTCAAATCTAACTTGTGTTGTCTGAACTATTATGCTTATCTTAACTTTTATACGATCTAATAAATGCATGGCATGAATACTTTGAAACTATATTCACGAGAACTCGTGTGAATATTTTTTTTCTGTTCGCAAACAAGCTGTTGTCCTATTGGATCAGCGTTGTCGCGCTCATTTTCTGCTTCTGTTGATTTCGTGTCATTCGCTTCACGTGGTCTGAATTGTCCGAACAATGCCCTTTAAACTGATTGTGCCAGTAATAAAGTAATTCGCACAAGCATAATTCGTATTGGCAGAATGTTAATCGGCTAATGTTTAAATCGTTTATTGTTCCTCACACCTAGGCTTAGCTTTCGTTTCGTTTGCCCAGTGTTCCGTGTAGCTGATTTCTGAGACTACCTTAAGCGTCTGTCTGGAAAAAGCAGAATTGCGTGATAAACATTCCGCGATATCTCTGCATCCTGTTTGGGGTTTCTTAATTACGACTCAGTCGCCGGTAAAACGCTGAGTGCGAGGATTTTGACTGAATCCGGTCCAAAATAGATTTCATACCTAAACACGAGATATATTTCGCCGAACTAAGCACTGCCTTGTCTACTGTTGTTGTCTACAAGTAACTGATAATTTACGTATGGAAAATGTCTATATCTTTATTGTCTTTGTATTTTACATGTGTTCAACATCAGCGCAAACCCGATAGAAAATTTATGAAGGCCTTTGGAAGCTAGCCCCAAACTGATCTTGGTTGAACAGAAGTGCATACGGACGGGTTTTGTTTTCCTTCTTGATTGTAACTGTGATCCTCCGCCCAGTTAGGTCTCATTGGATTGAAGGTTCAGCGTGATACCATGGCTTTTGTAGTACAGGGCCATGCAAGTAATCCAATGAGCAGCCTACTAACACACCATCAAGATAGCAATCGATAATCTGGCGGTTTCCGAATAACATCACAGTTAGTAGTGTTTTCATCTTTAGAACGACAGCTCCGGAAGGGTAGTCATCATAAAAAGAAATTAAAATACTTGGGGTTCAGCAGCATACGTTTATCAGGTGGACCGATGTGTGCCTTGATTACTCACAAAGCCAATCGTCCTAAGGCGCGTGCATCTTCATATTACACAGACCCATATGATCGAAGATGTTTCGAAAGTTTGAGCGCCACAAAAGCACCTAACAACTGCTTGAATAGTGGTCCTCCATACATTCTCTTGACTGCAGGATATTTTCATGGGTATTCACACTTCAGTGAACGAGCGTTCCTGTAGGAAAACCTGACCGCACAGGCAACGCTCAGGTAGATAAAGGTGTGACTGGAGAACACAAGCTCCATCTACTAAGTGCGATAGTGGAGCTTCTAGTGGTATGCAGTTATCCGGAGTCAAACCGCGCAATTTTCTAGAAAGATCAATAAACAAGGTTTTAATATCGGGCGACACAGACATATGGAGTTCAATTCCTGTCAGAGGCGTAAGATTTCTTTAGTGACCAAATGTAAAATCGCTTAATAATTTGGTTTGAAACGGTCATTTGAGGCACGTAATGGACACAATACACTGTGTCTCAGTTCTCGAATGTTTTGCGTGTTTGGCCTGACGACCACACCGAAGGACTTCAGCAAATGCTACACCTAACGCAGTCTGTCCTCAATGAAGTCGGAGTTGGTTATAAGTTCATTTTTCCTGCAGGAGAAACTTGAGGCACTTCAAGAAATATGTTGCTTCACCAGGTAAAGCTTTGACGAGACAATACAATGATGTTATCGTTCCGTCTGAAGCAGGAGCGCACCATATTGTGTTTGCTCTGTACTGGAGTAGTTAACATGTGCTTCATAGTGGAGAGTGAATCATAGCAATAACCAATGGACAATGTCCTTCAAAAGGAGAACTGCTTGCTGCGGACTATTAGTAAACCAAAGTGACCAAACCTCACTGAGACCAGCTGATGATGGTGGAAACATAAAACCTATTTACAGCTCCCTATTCATGAAGAGATTTGCAAGCTGCGAGGCGCTTGCACAGAACACTCCTCTGTTTTGTTCAGCATCCGGTGCTTGTCCGCTACTGCTAAATCATTGTCCATCTGCCCTGAAAACGGATTGCCAGTTCATGCGCAAATCATGCCACTGTATTTGTTTACCTGTTGTTGTGCAGCAGAGGATATACTGAATGAAGGACAAAGCAGTTTTTCGAAGAAATACGCTAGCACATACACCTGTCAGATTAAAATCAAACCTGTGAACTGAGCTAGGGGCGTTGTTGTCGCTCATCTACTCCATACAAGTCATATGCTAAGCGCCCCAAGTGTAGTTGGAGTAACCGAGCTGCCGAAGATGGCTCATCTTCACTATCCAGTAACCACTACCGCTAAGTGCATTCCGTTGTGCAGCCCAGTATTCTGCTCCTAAAGGCGGTTCGCTCCAGTAATGAAGTTACTCTTAGAACACCAAGCCATCTGAGTGATGGACGCGAGTAACAGTGAGTAGCGTTTTGTTTTAATTTTAAAAATTACTCATTTTCCATTTATTGTACGTGGAATCTACCATGCTGCTACGCACAAAAATCACCAAGATATGGCACGCTCCCATAAATAGCTTTTGCTGAAAGCTGCTTTCATTATTGAAAACTGTTTCTCATGAATTTTGAGATCCAGTTCATGGAAATCAGATTAAATACGAATGTGTGGTGAGTTCTGACTAGTCTGCATACGCTGAGTTCACTTATTTGCTCATATTATCTTTGAACAAGAACACAGTGGCAACCATCAATGTTTTCTGGATCTCCTCTTTAGGTTAATAGGTAGCTACTGGTTGGAATAGGGGCAAATTATGAAACGTACAGTTAAGATTGGTTAGTAAATTGGAAAACGCGGAGACGAGGGCACTTGCTTGTTAGCACATTCCACGTCACACCTAAACAGACGCTATGAGATCGTCCAGATAGTCGCTTGACTACAGCCGAAACAGTCGCATCATGTTTACGAAATCCGGCACTGTGTTGTCAAAACGAGTCGCACGTGCACTGAATCTGCCTTGGTCATGCAATACCAGCTGATCGACCCAATCGCTCAATGGCCCTCTAGATTGTCGCATTACGTCCATTTAGATATGGCAGAATGTGATAAGAAGTAATCGCCAGTCTTCTAATATCATTCTTCTAATTTAGTACCCAATCTTAGCTGTTTATTTGATTATTTTGCCATATTTCAACCAGTAGATACGTACTGACCTAACGACGAGACCACGAAACCGTTGTTTTTCGTTACTGTGTTCTTGTTCATTTGAATTTTTATCCACTGTCGTTTTATGCGTGTTGTGCCCACTTCGTTCTTGTGTGACAACAAATAATTCCCACATTGAATCTAACTTGACATTATGGTAATTCTCCTGTTCGTTTGCTTACTCCGCTCGTGTGCATGTTGACCTCCACCTGTTTTGCTCCTCCGTACTCGTCATTCACCAGTACACTGGCATGTGTGATCTATGTGTGCCGTTGCCCTAATCGCCCATAAATGTCCGTGGTCCACATGTTGGGCCTGCTCTGACCTGTGCTTTTAGCGATTCCCGTCTGGTCGCACCGCCAATCAGAATCACGAGACTGCCTTCGGAAGGCACGACGACACTGTTGAGCAAAAATTCCACCCACTGTCGTCTGGTATCTGTCAAATCACGGGCAATACGGGTTCAAGTAGTACATAAGGTTGACAGAAAATAAGGGACTGCGCCTATATGATGAGCTCCTAGATGGGTGAATTCTGCCGTGTGCCGTCGAGGAGCTTTTTAGGAGCCTTATGAGTAGTGTGTTACTTCTATACAGTGTACTACGATATCTCGAATATCGTACCAGCTGGAAGATGAGGCGGCCTAGTATAACACATTTAGCTGGAGAAGAAAATCACAAGAGCATCACTCCTGAAGAAAACAGTTTACATGAAGCCCTGTTCAAAATAGTGTCTAAAAAGCCCTCAAATATAAGTGATTCTTCAAGTAGGACTTTAATGCAATCGATTCGACCTCAGAAGCAATCAGTGGTGTAGAAAGTTTCGGTAAACAGTCGGTGGACTGGACAGTTATTACTCAAAAGCTTTTTCAGGCCGAGTGAATGAGTCACCAGATTGGTGGAGTTTAAATGGAGATAGAACCAATGAGTGAGATTCCCTATAGCCAGCCGACTTAATAGTGAATGTTAGTGTAGATGACTGGCACGTATGGTGATGGGTTAGTGGGATCATTCTTCAAGTTGGATCGGGGTTTAGGAATCTGTAGTGCACCACACTTGGGTGCCGTTCACAAATCTCTTCGCCTATGTGTTACGAAATACAACGACAATTGGATCGGGATTGAGAAGATTAAGTCAATTTCACTCTGCTTCACCGTTGTACTTTAGATCCTGACCTTTTTACTGGTAACCGCACTCCGCAGTTTGTCACCTCGGCTGAAGTAAAAACAACCGCTCTACACACGCTTGCCAGTCCCAAGCCCTCAATTCTATCCATGCTGGGTTCCTTGGCGGTTTTCACCGCCTTGATCACCAGACACTGTAGTGTGAATCTAATTCCTCGTCCCAAAAACATTCGCATTTCCTTAATCTACTCTGTGTTCAGGATCTAGTGCGTGCCCTAACTTTGCCGAGTCTTTAACTATTTCCTGATACTCATCTGTGTTTTTGGTCGATTGCCTATGCTCAAATCGGGCTCACCAGTGTGCAATTTCCTGGTTGGTGCACTTATTCAAACATTCGTACAGTTGTTAAATTGTACTTTGTATAGATGGTCCTTGGGCCTACCAACCAGATGCGATCCTTCAATTGCACTATTGCCGAGCGCAAGGTGTTTGGTGGAATACCACTCTAATGTTGGACGCAAACAGCACGACCTTTTGAGTATATATATATATATATATATATATCTTACCGGTAAGTAGTTCTATGATACCTGCCAGAAATCTAGCTAGCTCACTTGGTTGTGAACCAGTGCAATCTACCATGTGTCCTATGAAAATCTCCAAATTTTTAATTCCGGGTAGCCCATTAAGCCGTGGTTGGACTGCACTATCTGAGTAATACGGATACCACGTACCTTGCCGCAGATGACTTATCACCTATCTTACACACCTCGCAACTTCAACTTCACTCCTCTTAATTATTGATGTAATTTTCCCCGCGCTAATTTGCCGATAATTTTGATCAGTTTGGTTTCGTTTACTCTTCTGCACATAATCATTCTTACTCATGGTGACCCTCATTCGCATTTGTAATTACCGTTCTGTGTGTGTTAAGTTGTTTGAAGCTCCGCGCTCTAATTGCGCAATATCTGGAGCTCTTGGTTATTGTGAACAACTGTACTCGTAGTTTCTTTCCTGAAATTGAAAAGATTTTGTGATACAAACCCCGTCACTGAAGGTTTCCCCTTCCTCTTTACGTACTGCAAGCTCAAACCCCACCTTTAGCAGATAACGCTCTTTCTAATTTGAGGATCGATCGGATATATTAACGTCGTTGCAATAACTAGAGATTTTCCACAACCAGGTTTTGTCGTCGTGGAAAGCATGTTGCCGAACTTACATATTTATTGTTTATTTCATTTCGCTGGCCTAGGCTGTGGGAACTAGTCCCGAGAATTTCATAACAATATTCCAGGGCATAAATCATAGGCTCTATCCATGGTTGGTTTGTTTCTGCTGGAAAACATTGTGAGCAGAGGTTTCGTACACCACACATAAAATACGGTATATATCTCGGGCATCAAAGCATTTCAGCATTATGAGCCTGCAAAATTTTGGGTTACATTCAACCAGTGGAACCCGGAAATTCCCCTTCAGGGATCAATTAAATCCGGTGGAAAACCACTGCCCGATATGGCGGGTCAATCTACGCTGGATAATTGTAAGGCATTGTGCATCTGTTTTTTTACGTGAAATCTGTCGCCATGTGAATCTTACCAATCACAAGAATAATTCCAGTTCGAAATCTTTCATTCGTTTGAGGCGTTGGATTTGGAAACTCTTTTGAATCTGGAACAAAGTCAAAGCTGCGTGACTTTTGCATCCTAACCACGAAATATAAATAGTCTGCTATTTGCGTTACTGAGGGTCGTTTTCATGAAACTTGCCTCTGCGAAGTCACTCGGGAAAGCTGGGCGCAATTACATTATTGTTCAAAGGTAGTTTAAACCAGCTGTTTAGTTGCTTTGTGGTTCCTGTGTTCAAGGCCATCGTCCTGGTCGTGTAAATCTGTTCACTGTTACTAAAGAACAAAGTAATCCTGTCTCATCCGTCGTCTCCCAGTTTGGTACGGGATACGGTGTACAATAAACTTTTATCTGACTCGGGACATCCGTTCGGACATACCGAACAATCATTTGCTACAGTCGAATTCTAAACTCATCACCAGTAGCCTGAAAGCAGACTCATTTGTAAACATTACACGACCCTCGCGCATTAATTCACTCGGTATAACTATGGGCACATTGATTGTAGGAGATTCGCCCATTGCTTTGACAAATAGCTAATGATGTGGGTAGAGAGGTGGAAAACCACTTCTCTGTCGTACGTTGGAATGAACGTTAATGCGTGTGCTCCGTTTGGTACATCAAATCTAACGTATTCTGACACATGGAATGTTGACAATCTTCAGAATACCGTGCTTAGCCTGATCAGAGGCAAACTATTTTACACTGCTTCTTCTCCCTCTACATAGAGTTGAGAGGAAAGAACTGTCAACGGCTCAAGTACACATAATGATTTGAGGAAAACTTTGCGGGAGAGAAAATCGGCGACACCAACATAAATGAGCATTAGAGCGCAAAAACCCCCTAGTATGTTCATATGTGCAACATTGTGTTGAAGGCTGATAATTGCTTGAGCAGCGGAATCACTCACGGTGTACATGACACCATGATGTTACGATGAATGGAAACTTTAGCGAAACATGCATCTTGATCTTTTTTTGGCGTGACCCTTATCCTGGAGAGGGTGATTGGAATAAATGATGGTCAGAGAGCAGCGTCACCGTGGACACACTTAGGAGTTTCTCCTCAAAGGTATCCCCAAAGCCTGACTGTTGTAGAATATCTAGCACATGGGAGACTAATGTGAAAGACATGAGTTTCGCCCACCACGATGGTCCGTCTCTCCTTTGTGACGGGGAAACACACACTGGATTTTTACTTTCAGGTTGTATAATCTTTTCAGAGACACCGATCTTATCAATAGTTTCAAGTGGGCTTGTATGACACATATTGATTGGGCTCAATTGTTGTTATCGTCAAACCGATTCAAACGTCCGCTTGCGTTTTTCCATCACAGTAGTGATTTCAATACAGGTGCTTTTTTAATTTTATTCACCTATTGATTCTATGGTATCATTAGTAATTTTGTACTTGAGGTTTACCAGGAAACCTAGAACTTACGCCTCAATGGCTGACATTTTGTGCACTTAATTTCTCAGTCATATTTTGCGTTAAACGCTCTACTGAATTTCTGCTGCAAAATTCCCACCTTAGCCAAAGCATACCTGCTAACTATAATCTTTACGGTGATAGCCGATCAAGCAAAACATATACGTCCAGTTCCACCGGCTGACTGTACGCCTCTATTTGCAATCACCTAAAAGGAAAGTGCCAAATCACTGCTGTACAAAGTGATATTTAGTCATCTGCATTGTCTTCGTTCGTGATAGTCTCTCAGTACTCAAGTCTGCAAGCAGCAGCATTAATCGGGCTCGGGCATATCAAACACTGGACCAGCTTTGCCGTTATAACGAATCCATGCGCTTTTACTGTTCTGTTACTTTTTGTTTTAAGGAGAACTACTTTGCTTGAATTCAGATTCCCTGACGTCTTGTATTACCAATCTTTAATTGGTACTGACGTATCCATAACTGACAGCAAATCTGTGTCTTCAGCGGCAGACTTTTCTACTTTATATGTGCCAGCAACTTGTCCTGCGAGTTCTCACTTGCCATCTACACCACGCCAGCTTGCGCCGATAATCGTCCACTAACGTTTTGAAATGAGTAGGTTAGAAGCGTATGGCTGAGGTAGTGGTCTAACTGAACTCAAATAGGAAGGATAATAACGAGTCTAATATAGGTTCTCGATCTAGTGATGATTATGATCTCGTCACTGAAAGTCATGTAGGCTTGAGATAATGTTGTCAAAGTTCACATGGTCTTGACAGCCTTCAAGAGAGACATCACCTTAGAATTGAAACTACTTCACTACGATTCCGTGAGACTTGGTTTTAGTTTTTGCTCTCTGAGATATCGTCCAAAACCTCAACAAAGTCCACTGACTATTTGTGAGTCGAAGGGCCAATTTTCCATCCAAAAGAGGATCTAGCATCAAAATTTGTTTTTCAGACAGGCACTTGTGACGTGGACTCTATAGGCAAGTGCAAACTTGTGGCCTACACTAGTCATTTATTTGAGCTTTACTGGACTGTAGTAACTTTCTCAGGCGAGTTCCACCGCAACAGAATAGCTGCTCAGCCGTTCACTGAGACAATACCGCAAACACATTCCGGAAAATGAAGAACGGATTCCCTGAGAAGAGCGGTGTGCTGCCACTCTATTCTGGAAGCTTGTAATGGGCAAAAGATCGCTAGTTGTGTGCATCTCTAGCCGATTTTTATTAGGATAGTTTCCAAAACTTCATGGCTTTTTAAAGGCAGTTCAACAGAGGTAGGAAGTGTCCAAATTGGCAGATGGTCTACATAAGCGTTCGCTTTTCGGATGTTCTATATCCCATGGAAGGTGAGTGGCACTCCTGTGCTGAATGCTTTAAATTTCAGCTGCTGAGTCCCCGTGAAATATCTGATCAAACTGCAAGCTCACTGAGACAAGTTTTTTTTAAACGACCAGTCACTTTGCTAGATTACCCGATGTTAACTTTCAGTCAGAATTGGAAAAGTGCGGACTAGCTCCGTGAGCAATGACCTCCGACGATTCCGCAACAACATGTGGTTGAGTGCAGTCAAAAACCACTGTGGGACGCGCAGCAATCCGGCCGGTTGATGACATCTTTTTGCTACACAACAGCTTAAAACAGCGAGAAATGGCCACATTGCTAGCAGATGAATACGGACTCGTTGCCACATGATGTCACGTGAGAAGTCGTCATGCGAGGTCAACTTGCATTAATTAAAGAAAAAAGAGTGAACACGAAACTAATCACTTGAGTTGTGGAAACTACTACTTCATAATTTACGATGACTAAAGAATGCATTGTATCATTTATACGAACGGCACATCCAAAGCACGAAAACTAGCTTGTAGATTGATGTTGGCTGGATCTCTTGGAATTTTGATTTAGGCTTCATCCCGTAAGTGGAGTCTATCTATGCCGAAAAGCAGAGCAAAACTTACAACTGTTTTATTCTTGGTTGGACTCATCAGGAGTGCGCTTCTGTCGCATCCTCAAGGAGATTCGAACCCGCGCCCTCCAGGATAGTAGTTTAGGACTACAGTGGTAGGCCACGCGGAGCGGATCAGCAGTGTGATTAACTTATGTTCAGACACGATATAGTGCCCCCCATTCTCCAATCACGGGATTCACAATACGTGGTCACGTGTTGCCTGGTTCCTCCAATAGCAACACCTACACAGTGCTTCCTGACTTTCCAGGATGGATTGTAGTCACTCGCCGGATTAAACCTCTATTGGAACTCATTCAAGTATTTCAACAATAGTGTCTTCCTTCATTGCTGACTCAAAAGGCTGAAGTGAAGCCAAATAAAAAGTGAAAAACACCTCCGTGTTCTTAAAACTGACTGAATTTCAACAATTGCTTTTTAGTGAGTGTCCCCCACTCACAATCATGGATTCTTCCGTGTGTCTATTATTGATTTGTAGTGTGAAGAGTTCTGTCAGTCCCAAGACGGAGTAAGATTGCGTGTAATGTCGCACGTCAGGATTCCCTCATTCTCAGTTCCACACAAGCTGTAAATAGCATGTCTTTTTTAAAACTAGACGCTCATTCCGACTGTTAGGCTTTTCCCAATTATTAGAACAACCATGTGCTAAATCGGTCGTCCCCTCATGGCAACGCAGTGCATCAATGAGAGTACTTCAAATATATCTCTGCCCCAATTAGGAGGTGAAGAAGTTATTCTGAAGAGCGAAATTTCCTGTGTTAACAAATTTAGTCGTTGATGGCATTCAACTATACATCTAACAGTTATGTTTCATGGCGGGGTATTGTAGATAGTTGTCCCCCAGTGGTCGAATTAACTTAGTGAACTAATTTAGCCTCTTCATCAATATAAACAGAAAACTGTCTGCACAATGAGATCCAGGTCAATGAGTTATCAGCTCACACGAATGGGCTAAACTGACTGACTAGACTGAGACTCATCCAATGAAACCACTGATGGACTAAGCTTTGGTAAATGAATCCGTGTGCAGATTTTGACCGGAAACTCTCAACAGCTTGCCCGCATTCCACAATCGTCAACCTGAGAGTGTGCAGGCTTCTTCCAGGCGGTTACATTCAAATGAGGAAAAATCTGATGCATCTGCACCAGCAAAGCCGAATCAAGGATGTCTGCGGACAAATAAGATAAACAAAGTAACTTTACCTGTCATAAGCAGCAGTACAATTTTCCGCTGCCGTACACCCCCACACAGTAGAGCTATTAAGGAAATGAAACGACTGACTGCGCTAGGACAGGTGGGAAATCTTGGTCATCTTCGATGCATTTTATGTATTCAGTAGGAAAACCCATTTGAGTGTGGCTGTTTTGAAAGGTATTCCCAAGGTTACGCTAAAGGCGTCACTTTAACAGAGCGACTGAAGCAGATGAGCGATAGGTGTGCGTAAACGTAGCAGAGACATTCATTTAGTTAGTTTACCTAAAGCTGCCAATTATTATCACTTAGGTTCTTTAAAGCGGCGTGCTTCTCTACACCGCCCCTCCTCCGCATGCTCGTCACTTTTCTGTGCCTCGAATTGTTCGTCATCACTCTTATAGAAAAATTATTCATCGTCATACACGGACACTAGCTTCATCCGTTTTTTGCTCCATTCACAGTTTCGAGGTTGTCTTTACAGTGAGACTCGCAAAATCATAGACAGGCATAGGGAGCAACGTGCCTTGCCTTATTGGTCGACTATTCCAAACGACTGATCTCAGAAGATACGTTTTGATTTGTGGTTTACTGCTACGGGCTAGAATAAGTGTTAAATGAAAGTAGTTTTACGCACATTCTGACTAGGCATTTTGTCATTGGTTGCTAAAGAGCGAATGTTGTGAATGTCGACTACACCATGTGAGACAAAAAGTTTGGGAAATCTGTCCCGCAGAAATGGGCTTCTAAGCCGTCACATGGAATAGGAGGCTTGTATCATAACGTATGGTCCTTATACATGTTCACTTGATACTTGATTATCCGCCTTATGTCGCTGTAGAAATGTAGCTAATACAAATTTCTGAAAGTAGAGATCTTGTCCTAACATTGTCACGGCCATAAGAAATATTGTAAATGAGTACACAATTATCAACTACCAAGAAGTAGTATATAAATATGACTGGAATTATTAGAATCAGCACGACGCTGAATATAATTATTTTACCATTGTTTAAGCTGGCTAGAAAATATAAGAGTTCAGTGCAAGATTTTTTTGTCTTTTACTACTGTTGAATGTGTAATGAAAATTGCCAAGCTCATGATCCGTTTCATTCCAGGTTGATCTGTTAGTAGGAATATAACAGATAATCCTCATATCCTCCATTTCGGGAGGTGGGACGAGCAGGATAACATCTCATTGAAGAAATAGGTAAGTGGGTGAACTTTAATTCATCTACTGCAGCGCTTTCGATGGTCTGGCCCCAATTAAGGTTTCTTATTTTTTATTCCCAAGTTTCTTTACTCTGGCTATGGTTTAAATGCCCTAAAAACATGAAGCATTGAGTGACTTTTCGCGCGATTAACGCATGAATCAAGGCGAGTGACCAAAAACATGCGCTTCATTTAACAGCTAAGAAGGTTATCAGCCCAGGTGTTTGGCAAATACAACACGCCAATTTGTTCAATGGGTTGTGACCCATTGCTGATTCCAAACGACGTCTGACCCAGTCCCAGTTCAGAATGAATACTGAGGATTTCCTGGAATGTTGGGGATGCATTACCAACACTCTGCAACACAACGGGTTCTTGGTCGGCAATTGAGCCCCAGAGTTCTTGCTGACGAAGAAGTTTGTTGGATCGAGGTTCATTAACATTGGACGGAAGAATACTGTCGGAAAAAGGAATAATCTAGAAGAAGGAAGCCACAAGTACCCGGTGGAAAACCATGAGGATAAAACGATGTGCTTCCTTATTTTCAGCACAGTAATTCGTGGGTCCATGCACCGATTGTTTTGAACAGCAATTCAGCTGGTCACCAGCTGTTGTTTATTTCGGCAGTACAGCAAGAACATACTGGTGAGATGGTAACACTTCCTTTTGTATTCTCAGTCACGGACAAAAAATCACACAAGCACTTATGTTAAGGGCTTCTGGCTGCGCAAGCGGAAAGAAGCTTCGCATTAACACGAAGGAGAACTGAATGAATTCACCTCTAGATTACACCTGTGCTTAAGGACAATGATTATTGTAACCGCAGAACTGGGTTTTGTCGTCCAGAAAGGCTAGTGCATGTCATGATTTTGACAAATGAGACAGGGGTACACATGTCCGGTTTGAATGATGTAATGTGCTATAGATTCTGAAGAGACTTGAATGGTTTTTGGTCTTGTGTGTGATGGTTGCCATGTCAGCCTTAGCAACCTTTTAAGTAGGCGTTCGACTGTTCAATGTGAGGGATGGTGGTCATGCTCACCCATCTATGTACCAAAGCAGACGCAGGTGAACTGCGAGATAACAGGAATGACACAGGTGTCTGAACGTCTCATCATCATAATCAAATGCATGTACGTGCTTGGATTTAACCAAACTCAACTAATTTCCTTAGCCTGGCGCCTGTTTTACTGAAACTGTTTAAAGATTTGTTAGTTTAGGTTGGTCAACAGATCCAAACCCTGGTAAGGTACCCAATTATTTGCATATTACCTACGTACTTACAACATAATCTCTGAGTCACTTACTCGTTTACCGACTTGCCAATCCACCTACATATATATCTACTTAGTTACTTGCCTTCTTGCTTATTCACTTGTTTATTAACTTACTTGATTTACATGCTTTTTTATGGGGAGGATACCATGAAACTCCAGGAAAACAACTCAGGCGAAAATCATATAGAGATTGACACGTTGGAACAGGACGGAGCCAAGATCGGGAAAAAACCTCTATCTGTTCAATAAAGAATCCCAAGTATTCGGCACTTACGTATTTCGAATTACTTCAGAATTATTGGTTTCAGAAAATGAAATGAGAAGCATTCGTCTGTGAACCGAAGCCACTCAGATGCCCTAATTCACATAAAAGCGGCTATTTTTCCGCGTCTTGTTGAGTGCAGTTCTGATGGTGAACACAGATGAAGGCTAACGAAAATAGCGTTCATAACAACTCGCTGTATGAAGTGTTGCTTATAAAGGCCTCAACTAAAACGTTATCTGTTCTTGACAAAAACTGCAAATAATCTCACATTGGTAGCATATCAGTTAAGTAGAGATACAGCCTGATAAATGTGAATATGTACTTTTGGAGAGTTATCCCATTTCCTATGAAGATGTGTATGAGTTTGTCTCGAATTTCATTGAGTTCTCCTATTACCTCACTACAGCTAAAGTATATTTTATCATCTTACTTTACTGCGGTTTGACATTATCATTGATTTTGCACGTATCACGTTCCGGATTAGCAGTAACTCTATGTTTTACGCCCTTCAATTTATCACTAGGGTTTGATCTGATTCCATTGATCATCATATCATCCATTCAAACAATCAGCAGCTGCCGAGTTTAGCTCTTGTTCTCACATTGTGCAGACTAATACATGCGATAAATGCGCCCAATCCGATCGACTTAGTAATATCTGTTTCAGAGTTAATATCCGTGTAATTTTCTTTTAGATTGTCCGCCACCTATCCTAGTGCGAATATTCTAGTTCGTTCACGCCAAGAGGAAGGAAGAACTAAACCAATTTTTCGCTCTTTTTACAGCTCATGAGCAGTGCTTGTTTGGAGTGAATAACTCTGGTCAATTAACTGAGAACAATGCGCGTTCTGTTGCTCTTTCGGTGCTTCCTGGACGCATCTTAATGATCACACCTGAACAGACAACTATCTTCATGCTGGTGGTTGAGTAGATGGTCCTTGATACGTTTTCCTGGTTAGGCAGTTAGCTTGCAAAAGTTCCGTACCAGTCGATGAGATATCATCAGTGCACAGCTGGGTGGATAATTCCACCTTTCATGCTTACTTATATATGGTTTCCAAAGTGTACCTATAGTCCTTTCACGTCATTGGCTCATTGCTATATACATTTTTGTAATTTATTAGTATGCTTGCAGTGTGTTCTGTCTTCTGATATTCCACTCTCGTGTTCCATTGCTTTCTCAAATAGCTACGTTGGGGTATTTTTAGTCCCGTTTGGTTTGGTTGGTCCATTTCAATATTGTAGTCCGGTCTGAGGTGTCTAAGCTTGATTGCTCGCTTGCAACCCCGGTTGGCGATCTGGTTTCGTATGGTTGATTACTTTGATGTCTTCTTTGTTATGTCGTTCTTTATCCACCTGCAATATCCTGGGAAAATGTTTGGGAAAGTACAGTAATCTCCTGGATCTTTGTTTTCTTGCTTCATGTATACACATCTCCAATAGATGATCTTTTCTTCCATTGATTAGGTATCCACCTTGACCTTTGTGCACCGAGATCAGTGAAAATTTGTCTTGTCCTTTTGTTGCAAGATGTGCTAACCTATTCTGGTAGAAACCTTCCTTGCTCTTCGCCCCACGTAGTGCCTGAGGCAATCTCTGCTTTGAATTTTGCCTACGATTTTAGTTCTTAACACTGTGTCTTTGGATGTGACACTGCTCTCCGTAGAGTGTTCGCAGGTTTCCACCAACCGGAGGCATTCAGACTGAGATGCTGTCAAGTTGTCCATGCCTAAACAGAATCAGTCGTGCTACCGGAGTCAGGTTCGAAACACGTACCTTGCGTTCAGTATGTTTGTGCCTTAGCCACTGAGTCATCTGAAGCTCAGGTTTCATTAGATCAGGGAGGATTCGCAAACACCTCTTTTCAAACCAAACTAAATAACCACGAAGGTCCGTTATATTTCAGCAGCTTTGTGAGTAATCGGTAAACCTTCCGACTCCTAAAATATTCCAAATGGTATGAATGCTTATAACACCTTTGTTGACTTCATACTGCGCCACCGAATGACGAACAAATTTGCGATTCCGTTGCTTGTAAGTAGCAAACGAATCTGCATGTGATGTAAACAGTCTAGCTAAATAGTCTTTTCAGGGAATGAGCGTTTTCATGCTCTTGGACGCTCTAAGGTAAAAAATTACAGTTAGTCGAGATTAGAAATTCGGCAAAAGTTGACGTCAGCCGCCTGGTTTGACCTTGAAATAAACTGGTTAAAAAACCCAATTGTGAATCCGCGGGTGCCAACCAGGCCGAGGAACTCTTTCAAATTAAGTTATCAGCCGATTTCCGTGTGTGTTGCAGCAAATATGCTGGATGTGCTTCAGTTCGGATGATGTCATGCGTGTCTGTACGCACGTGGGAACTACTGGGTTTGGCAGCAAACAAACGAAACAAAAGCGTATGGCCAGGCTGTACTGCCGATGCCGACTACACCACGAACGGTTAAGCAGGTCACTTGTTTGTCCAGATGCTTGTCCAGGGAGATGAACTAACTCCCCTGTTGTATATCCCTATTTAGTTCGTTATTTTTGTTATTCTGCTAATGATCAACCTTTACCATGTGATAAGTCGACAACACATATAATCACATATGGCTTAACGAAAAATTGTTACCGCACAAATTATATCCACTGTTTGGTTGTTTGGCTTACCAAAGCACTTCACCGCCGTTCTTTGATACTCCAAAACATTTGAACAATGGAGTCAGAATCGATTAACCAGAGAACATGTTCGGGCTGCGTTTAGAACCCAAGCTACTTCTCAGGAAATCCTCGCTTGTTTTTACGCCTGCTTTAGAGAAGCGTCAAATATCAACGTTTTTTTAATTATAGGTCTTTAGGTAAATAAAGGAAAATATTGAGTGCAGCTCTCCATTAAAAAACCATTCCCAAACCGACATTACGTACGTTGGTGTGGATTATTGCCCCTGGACTTTCTATTCAGCGTAGAGTTTAAAAAACTTCGCAAATAGTTTTGATGGTTGACCAGATTTAGTTCGTGATTATTACAGGTTCGTCGGCATAATTATGGAGTCACTAACTTTTCCAGCCAGCTCTCCGTTCCCGCGCACTAGATCCACTTTTAGCCCTCAGGTTATCATCACAATCATTTTTGTATCATCAGTGTCTCCAGTGCAATGACGCTGTTTGGCTACCGAACAGAGGTCGGCATTCATAGGATCACTTGACCATGTAAAAGTTTTCAAACCGGGGAACTACGAATATATCAGTGAAACTTTTATCCAGTAAGTTTGCCTGATCTTTGTTGAAATACTGGGAATAACTTTACGGCTGTTCCATATCTGTTGACAATCATCAACATCATGTATCTCACGAAGATTTGCAGAGATTCGATGCCGTGACTTCCTGGTTGGAGGTTCGTGTCGGGATTTTTTGTGGTGGATACTGCTGATGAGTTCAGGTAAGAGGAAAACAGCCTTACAATATTTCTCCGTTTGTCAGTGTAAACTTGGCCTTCAGAATAGAATTTCCAGTGAAATGTTGAAATCCACCTCTAGTCTACAGACACTAAGGCTTTTGAACATCATAGATAAAAATCCGCATGGACCCTTCTCCTGAGATGCCGTTACCTGATGAACCAGTCAGCATCACACCATGTAACGTAAACTGTTGGGTTGTAAAATGGCATCACAGACCACTTAAATCTCTACCTCTTCCAGTCGTGCTGCGTTAATTATTTCGTCGTGACTTTTGGCGTGTTATCAAAATCTCATCGCGTGACTTTTTCTCCTTGCCCGAGGATATTTAGCCGTAAAATTGAAGCACTGCTTCAACGATTTACCGTTTTGCGTCCACAGTGAATGCGAATTTTGTAGTGGTACTCATATGACGTAAAAAAAATTCCGGGCAGCCCAAAACAAGTCGACACGTTCTTACTTGAATACCTAGTTGTACGTAGGTTGCGAGAAACATGAAGTTGCAACTTAGGTGTCTACATTAGACTCAGCATTATACGCCAAATATTATGTGGAATGGGAACATTCAGATAAATTCAGACTGAATGTTCTGTCAGTGCCAGCCTAATTCGTTATCCCGAACCTCAAGTAGGATCTCGACTGTGTGGTAGTTCAGTAAAACCACCTATGCCACTCTACAACCGAAAGGAGTGTGAACTCTTTTACTCTTAATTCAGCACGTTCGATGTTTCTCTTCACCACAGACCATCAGGTGAACAGCATCTTTCGATCTCTTTGTGTTCCGTTGGTCTGTAGATTTGACGAAGCGCTTCGGCGTGGACCTAACTGAAATCAACGTGGTCTGTCAAGTGCAGACATTTTACGGCGCTTTGGACGTGAACTACAAAGTAAATCCTTCCAACTGCCTAACAAACAGGATTTGTAAGATCGGTACAGAAGACGTAAAAGATGAGGAATTGGCACGTATATCAAAAAGCGCTATTGGAAGACGTATACCTGAAGGAATTTGTATAAAATGCTTAAAACAGCGCTTTACTCTAGAAGGTAGAAGCCCACCAGTCCCCGAGGTGCCCAGCTACCCTAAGCTATCATTCAAATGCGATAAAGCTTGGGAAACAATCAAGCAAGAATGAACGACTTAAAGGGGGAAAACTTCAGTGACACTCACTTAAAAATGCATCTCACATAAGTGATTGATTTTTCAACATAAACATCCACGACTCCTACATGGTAATATATTCATTCGTTTGCGAATATTCCGCAATTCACGTCCGTCGTACAGCACTTATCTCAAAGAATAGTTGGGTACAGGTCCTGAAGTACTAGAACTGTACAAGAAAAACACGTAACAAGCGAGATTGTAGCTCACATGATCCATACAAATACCCGAATCAATCCTGCTTGGTCGTCCAGCGTGACGTATTGAGTGCCTCCATATCGTTCGTAGAAAGTTATACAAAACACTCAAAGAGGCAAAGACGACTGTCGTTCGAATATATTAATCACAATTTTTTTCATCAAGAACGTCAACTGAAAACAGTGACTCTGTCTCGGTTGGACCAATGAGAGTCTCAAATTGATTCCCGCGAAGTGAATTACACAACCTCTTTTTTACGTTATCCCTTATTGTCCAAACTACTTATGTGCAAATACGTTAACCGCATTTGCCAGGCAAGAGGAACTAACTGTTTGCGGTGCCAGCGGTCAAGCATTAAACGGAATATCCAACCGAGCTCACCTCTTGTTTTATGAGCTATTCCTGCTTTTCTCCCAGAAAACCACGTTGGGTGTTGTTGCCTACTTAGTACCATCTATTATAATACCTGTAAATAAAGCTAACTTGAATGATCTATACGGCTTACGTGATTTTCTTCCCTTTTATAACAAACATAACATAACATAACATAACATAACATTTAGTTTCATTTATTCGGGTTTTTCCAGCTTCCAGCCAGTTATATAGCTATTATTCACTAAAGTCACAGTAAATAAAGCCAACAAACCGATCACTTTTCACGATTCCATGTAACAGTGGTTCGGAAAAATATTCTACCGCCATTCATTCTACCGACAAAATGCGAGATGCAGGTGATTTTTCACCTTATCTTCCTACACCATTGGACTGAGCCGTTTTAGACGCCGGAATTCCAACTGACAAAGGTTTGAGTTTTAAAAATAAAATTCCTTTATATTTCACTGCCTCACTTTGTACACGGCCAGTGTTTACTTGCTTCCTTTCCGTTTATATTGGTTAGAAGGACTTAACAAACCGTCTCAACAACCATCTGCCCTGATTGCAGATCCTCACCGGCTTCAAGTTCCATCTTTACTTATTCGATACTCTTCCATTATCAGAAAACTACGTCAGATTTGTTTTTACCTCTGCCTCTTAATTTTGTGCTCTTAATCAGCTGCTGTTCGTGGCCTTATCAAGAAGAATTCCCATATCCTTTGGTAGGACTTCGAACCCATTTCCGGCGATAGCCTGATGTTTTTCCCACGAAATATCCATCCATCGACATAATCATTTATCTGCTTCTCAGGGTATGTTAGGTTTACTTACATTCGCAATCAGTCTATCCTTGCCAGTAGTGTAGTAGCGTGAAGCAATCTGTCGGTAGGGCACGTGTTCGCATGTCCATGAAGATTTCTGCGGTGAGCGCCGTTGATGATTTCAGACCACAAGGCAGTTTGAGTCACTCAAGTTTTTGGCACACAGTCAGTTCAAACTCAGGATAAAATTTCCCTTGAAAATTCGGTATTTACCCACCACGCAAAACCTTCAGTTGTCTAACCCTGGTATAAGAGTGTGTCAGTTCCGGAAACAAAGACGTCACTAAACTTACCGTCTATAGAAATTTAGAGGAAATAGGTGGATATAAATTGTGTGTGAACTCTCAGTCAACTGTCCTAAAAGGATCCCCAAGAGTAAGGTGTGATGAAACATGAGTTCCAAAAGTTATGTAAAATAGAGCTCTTTCCGCCAGTGTAAATCTAGGTGCATAACCCAAATTCCATTAAAAAATCAATCATGTAGACATTTTCCTCAGTCATATTTTATTTAGAGTCAATCAAATCAAATAAACCTGAATTCACAGCGACGTAAATTTGTCTTATGACAATTACAATATGTTTGGTTTTTGGTCTGCTCGCCGAGCTTGGAAATCCAAAGACTTCAGTACTATATCTCAGAATACTTCTTCCTGAGTGCAGTGTTTATAATGCAAAATGACTTTTGGTGACTGTATTGTGGTTCCCAACAATTAGGCAATTCCTACGATTTGGATCTGTTGGTGATGGATAGGAAAGTTGCGGGAGAGAACTACTAATAGATGGGTTTTCAACAGCGGAGTTACGAAACCACACATCTGACTGACTGGTCACAAGGAAGTTATCTGACACACTGGAGGGACGTCGCTCATTAGAAAGCGCGACATTCCGGTTAGGAATAGACTGATGTACAGGAGTGGACATGTATGTTACAAATACCTTTGGACGTTCGAATGCTAGATCAACATTCTTCTTTGAAATTTCCGGTGCAAAACATTTACTGTCCTCTTCTGAAGAAATTCTTTCACAAGCCGTGGATTGCCCAATCTGAAAATGTTGTTTGATTTGATACGGGACTGGTGACAACAAGGATTTCCGTTTGTCCTGCAAACGACCACCTTGCATTGCCATAGAATAGACCTCCTTGCGATACATAGAATGTCGTGTTTTATAAAGTCCAACGTCAATATAGTTGAATGATTGGTCGGGGCTTTGACGTGAAATGAAACGGAACACCGCATCTTGAGCGGATTTGGGCAACAGAAGTAGCAGGCACATGAAAAACAGAGTTAGTGAAAGTATGATTAACATAACAATTAGACCGATCCGGGGATCTTCGGTCGGTGGTTCATAGATATTGGTCGCGTTAACGGTGGAAGAATTGAGCATCGGTGAGGCTAGCGAAGTGGACTTGTGTATCAGGTTCACTCCATCACCGACGTAGCCAAGCAGCTGAAAGTGAGGGAAACGGGAAATATGTTGACAGACACAATCTAGAATTTTAATGGGTCTACATAAATTTGGCAAATATAGCAGTTATAGCGTTATGTCTCTTGTTGTTAAAATTGTCCTTACTCCCTACAAGGCACACCTCAGAGGAGGACGTAAATTCTAGCCAACTTGTTCTCTTAGTGCAACAACAATCCAGACACTGCAAAGAGATTTGGGAATTTTTCGGCGGAAATCTGGTCCTGTTAGCAAATCAATCACACTAATCAACGCCTGATGTGAATTCCGTGACTGAAGGATGAGTAGCGCTATATATTGTATAAGTTAACCACACTGCTGATAAACGACTCGCTGTCAAACGGCTTGGTCTGCAACCAATAGCCGGGAGGTTGCGATTTCGGATCACCCTGAGAATAGTTGAGATTGGCACAGCTGATGAATCCCACCAAGAATAAAACTGCTGTACCGTGTTCCTCAGATTTTCGGAATGGGTTACAGAGTGAAATCTCTATTGAAAAACTGGACACTGAATATGGTTGGATACTAACTGCCTGTGTAGAAGCTTTTAGTTATTTACCCCAAAAATAGTGTGCGTAACCCTGACTATGATCAACTTAGGTTTCTGCACCTGCAGCGGTAGGAAAATTTCTCCCCAAAGCGAAAGACAGCAGAATGGGATTCGTTTAAACGCAGCCAGTTTTGCCTGGTGTGAATCAAGCATAATTCGGTCATAAGTGGATGAGTATGATCTAGAATTTCAATAATCCTTTGGAGAAGAGTAAGCAAACGGGAAACTCTTCCACATTCAAACCGCTCTCTTTCGAACAGCCATTCGACGGCTCGGCAGTAGTGTTTCACTGAGTTCATAACAGAGATGTGAGGCACTAGATCGAACTGTTAGAGCTCATCAGTAATGCCCATCCCCCATCCTGCCAGGATTTGAACCAAATATCGCTGAGCTGTAAGGTGGGCGTTTTACTAAAATGCCATCAATGCACGTTGGAGGAACCAGAATCAACATGTCTTAACAGGTGAGCGTGTTCAGGCTCCAGTTTTACATGCGGATTTCAAATCTCTGCAAGAGTATACATTTCTGATAAACTCAGCTGGGGGCAAAACTCCTCCACCCGTTTTCAGTAAAGACGCACCAGAATAATATTGGCAGGGCAGGAGATAAACTGCACAAACGAGAGTGACATGAATGTAACCCCCAGAAATCCCGTGACAACCCACAGCTACTCCGAAGTCGTCCAGTAAATTTCAGGCGTTCATGAAGTTACCTGACCTATTGAGGCGAGGAGGAAACCGATCACATGGCTCACGTATGGAAACGTTTGCTTTTTTTAGACGTGATAATTTAAGTGCGTCCATAGTGGGTTGATAGTGTATTGATAATATGCCCTTCTGGTATGTCAGATGTGCGGGATTCGAATCCCAGCATGACAAATGATATACGCTGGTGATTAGTTCTAAAAGGTAGGGTACTCTAATCTAGTGCCTTCCGTTTTTGATTACGGCTCAACAAAATATTCATGCAAATACAGAAGGATGGTTGTTCAGACAGGAGTGATGTGACTACCAATTAGGAACATCCCGCGACCTGCGATATGTCGTCCTCACTAAATTATCACACGGCTTTTGTAAAGCATATTAAATTGGAGATTTTACAACCAAAAGAATCAGATATGATTTAGTTAAATCTTCCGTTAAAATCCAAAAGATCCTTCTGTTTTTTTGCCAGAGAAATATATTGTTGCCTTTCGGGAAGACGGACCTCATTTTAGGGCAGAATGACAAGAAGCATTGTTAACGGACAAATCGTATCAGAATTAAAATACACTTTTTTCCCAGAGGCGTTCCTTGTAAGCAATAGCTTGCCATAGCGCAATCGTTCGTCCAATTTGGCAAGCGATGGCTAATATGCAACGAGTAAATAATGTGGGCCTCCACACAGTAAACACTATATCCATATAGTGGTTTCAACAACAAAGAGATAAACCGAGGTCTTCGTGTTCAACAACGTCCAGAGTGCGCTGGTGGCATGTCAGATGTCCGGAATTCAAACTCCGTCATGACCAAGGTATGCACTGCTGACGGGCTCTAATAAACTTGAGTTCAGTTATTCCCGTTTGGTGTGAACTCAGCAGATTAATCGCACAAGAGGAGAGTGACAACTGTGGAAACGAGAATGAGGTGGATGTGAACTATACAGTATCACTTTGACGATAGACTACTATGCTGGTCTCTAGCAGCGGAATACACTGGAAGCACGATTAGGTAACTAGGCCAAAGAATGAGGGAACACAATCCACCCTGACTAGTTTATGGAACTAGGAGGACGATAACCATCTCAGTAGTACAACATCTGGCAGACACGGCGTACATCGTGATACCCATCCAAAGCTTCCGCATTGTTTACAGGGCGCTGGCTAATCAACCCGGATCAGTACAGCAACGCACAATCGCAGTGGCTGAAGCTATCGCCATATGACCCGACCCTTTGTCGGCAAAAACGCTTTGTTCGTGTGCTGTACTTACCATGGTCCAACTCACCTCCCCTCTCACATACACCCTGTGCTGAACATACAACCACAGCCCTACCCGCACTGACAAGCTCAATTCACGATATTGGTGACCTGAAAAGTCGTTCTTTGATAGGTAGCCAATGTCGCCCCTCACCCGATTTCCTGTTCATGTACACCACGCTCATCCAAATATGTTGAATACTGCTGTCTTAACCTTTGCAACTGTATGACTTGAAAAGACCTTGCCGAAAACTTGTTCGTTCATCCATCTTTGTTCTTATTCTAAGTGAGAATTTTCGGAATCCAGCAGTAGTATCCGGCAAAATACTTTGAGCCCACCCTCCTAAATTAGATAGCTTGTTTCACTGAGAAGTGCCATTAGCAAAATCTAAATAATGTTTTTTAACCGTGAGCTTGAACTCAGCTGACAGAAAAACCGACCTGAGTCTGTGCAGAATAAAGTTTCTAATTCTGAGAGCTCAGGTCATCAGACTGTGCATTTTCAGTCTGTTACTAAGGTGTGGTCAGGTGCCGAAAAGCCAATAAACACAAGTTCTTTCAACCCTAATGTGACTCAGTGGCAGGACATAGGGGGCGGGTAAGTACACCTCCATAGCCAAGAGTTCCTCCCGAAAATGAATTAAATCTATGTTGATAGGCGGAAATCCACTGCGTATCCGTTTCATTATTGCTGAGAATCACCAACAATGTGTATCAAATGTACCTCCAGAGTGATCCAAATCCATATAAGTCCGGTTAGTAGTCAGACAAAATGAACGGCAGAATAAGAGGTAATAAGAGAGGCACAACCACCAACCCACCGCTACGCACCACTACGCTCCCCAATAACGCACTGATGATGTCACCTCGATTGGTGATGAAACGTTTGCAATCAAATTGCCCAGCTCAGCGAACAAGCCAACGACCATCGACCAATAAGAGAGCCTCTTATCATTCAGCGATCCATGTCACCTGATCTGGACGGTTTAGTCAAACTAGGTGAGTCGAAAGCCAATTATACCCAGGTTAAAAGCAATAATGTTTTATTCGGTCGCTTTAGTTCACTGCATGGAGCAAAATACAGGCAACTAGCAGACCACTGCTGAAGCTGAAGGAGAAAATACGCTCGATGTTTGTCATATGTGTGAAACTTATGTGAATAATCAGATCAAATAGGTGATAATGATGGGATATTTCATATTTACACCTGGAAGTCATAATGAATTTGGGGACATGTTCGGACGTTTGCGATTTTTTCGAAGTCGAACTTTTACAACCATCTGCCAGTTTGCAAAATCAGTATTTTGCTATACTCTGCCATTTTTATCTACATCGCAGGGCTACGAAATAGCCTACTTTTTTTCATTACGATACAAAGTCTGATAATCGGAGGGACTACGAAGCAAACTTGGGCTGTTTAAATTCATAACAATCGGTCGTACTTAACTAAGTAACATTTGCTCTTACTTGTACTCCGGACATTACGCCCGAAATTCCAATCAAATCCGATGTCAAGTTGCATCCCAAAACTAGGAAAGACCGCAGCGCATAAATCAATCCTTCAAATTTTTCCCAAAAAATTGCTGGATTATATTCTTTGTCGTAAGGGAATTCAAAGGAAACAACCGTTATCGATCTCTATTACGTCTTTTGTTTTCCCACCGCTTCCTTTCAATACCGCAACAATAGCGTAGTCTCCCGCTCCGTGAACTCGGCCTTGAAACTGATACCCTATTTAAGATCACTTGTTCACCCTCCAGGAAAGATTGTTCTTAATGTCTTCGGGGCACAAAATGTCATCCTAACATAGACCTGTAAGCGTACACTGAACTGTCATGCTCCTACACCGTTCACGTACACGACGAAAGGTTTCTCAAGTGCTTTCAGGATGCTTTAAGAAACTATTACAAACCTACTCCAGTCTATCACCTTCATAACGAATGCCTTTCAACTGAGGTCAATTATGACTGGGCTTTTGTGTATCCTCAGGATGGTTACATCTCCTGAAGTAGAAAACAACTACCGGAGGAGGTCGAAGTTGGTGAGTTCCAGCGGCCACCGGAGTTGAGAATGATTTACTGCATTTGTTACCATGGAAAACTCCCGAAAAGAATTGATTACAAAGATTATACCCTAAGACAACACAGATGTGTACTCCTTCACCCTCCAAGGACCCACCAAAAGCAGTTTGTTGTGCGGTTTGATCGCCTCTGGGCGAAATTTTACTTAAAAAAAGTGTATTCCATATGCTAAACAAGATAACTTCATCCTCTGAAGCGCAAAAGTTTGGACCCAAATGAGCGTCTCTGATAGAACTCTAGGTGGCGGCTGTCTCAGTGACTTTCTCACGGAATATTTTAACCTTCACAAAATTGGAGATATCCGTGGACGGAAAAGGTAAAGTTCTAAGGGTGTTTGTTTTGTTATTGATATACCAGTGGGAGAGTCATAATATTTTCATATTAGCTTCAATGTGTGGGTCTGCATACCCAGCGTCCATAGCTAAAGCTTCATCAGCTAAAGTAACTCCGCAATCACAACCACGACAACATTGAAGATATCCTTCAGCAGTAATCTGTTGTAGAATTGTTCTTTCCTAAGCATTTGGTTTCGAATCTGCACATGAAAACTATTTGCTTTTTGACTCGTAGAGGTCTGGGGATAAGAAAGTGCGTCCTAAGTTCTTTTGTGAATTCCCTTGTTTAAAGAAAAGCATCAAATGCAGCTGAATAACTTTACCGAAACTCGATTTCATTTGATCCGTTTAACAGACGAGTTTAGTTGCAATGAATTTGGAGAGGAATGTGCCTTTTGGACACTTGTTACAGTGTGATTGACACTGAACCGTGATCTGAACAGTGAAAGAGACCGTGTCTGAAACTCTCCTGATCCAACAGTCACAAAGTCGACAACTTTCAGATCCGGATGTCCGAATGTCACATCTTTCAATGCACCACAATAAAAAAGAAGCACGAATTTATTTTCAAAAAAAGCGTCTTTTTTCGTTTTTGATTGACTGCTACGATATTTCAATACCATTTGCACCAAATCTATTATCCACACTCTGAGTAATTCGCTTTTGAATTTGATTCCGTTCGCTTTAACTCGTTGTTTCATTCCACATAGGTGTTTCTGCTCATTCTGGTGTGTTTGGCTTGGAAAAGATTAATTAAACTTGAGGAACCATCAGAAAGCGTCCGAGTAAATATCAGTTACCTGGCTCTTTTGAGCTTGTGTTGGCTTACAGTCTGGCTTGGTATTGCATGAAATGCCATTAGAATGTCACGAATGATCGTAACTTAAAGGGACAACGCAGCATTAAAACATTCAGAATAGCGGCGGCTAGACACACAAGTCTACGCTTTTATTCAGGCTTCAAGCCAATTTATTTGTGAAGAAATACCTTTCTGAGAAACGCAAAAAGTTATAAGAGCAATTCCAAGCAATCGAAGAATAGATACACTCATTTTTAACGTCAAAACAAAAGAACATGGCTGATGAGGTTGTTTCTCCTAGTTGAAGGCCTTTTGGATCCAGGGTGTAAGTTTCCCTAGTTTCCTTAATATTAAGCCAGTCAAACTCTAGAATATCCGTACAAGTCAAATGTTACAGCAGGAACAACGCTGAGGGCAGGAAATTCAATCAATTGTATATTTATCATTTCTTATTATTAGAAACGACCCAGTGGATTGAGGTGCCGATTTTCTGGTTCCAAGTACAGAAAACTGAAGAGACGCTTTACACATTAAGCTTATCAGCGGACCGAAAGCAGAGAGGACCGACTGTACAACCACACTAGTCCAACTGTACTATACTACATTATGCCCGCTGTGTGCTCAAAATTCGACCGTAATTTGGAGAGTCTACCAAGGCCCCTGAATCTGTTGGGGTTGTAGTAAATCCCATGCTGTATGGATCAAGTGGTAGCGATATATCACCAATGAAAACCACGCAATCCGACTACTGTGTAAGTATCTTATCGATCTGCGTGCACATAACCAATGAATATGCGTCCATGTAGCTTGGCAACGTGTATTTTTAATTCACCCAGGGCATCCATATCCACGCTTAAATTTCCCGAATTTCGTGGACGTGAGTATGCTTCACTAGTGTTATTATGCTTAGCAGTAGCTCTCTGAATATGACAAGCACCATCTTCCGTCATTAGTAAAACAGTTTCAATCCAACGTAGTTCTAGCCCGAAATTGAAACAAGCGCGCAACCATAACAGGGATAAGCACCGTGGTGGGAAAAATAGGAAGCTTCATTTAGCTACGCTCAACTGCGCAGCTCTAGAACATGCAAGGTTACAGCCTAATAATTTGAGCGTAATTTCAGTTTGTCAATGTTTTTAAGCGTAGTTATCAGTGTTGACTACACAGTCGGCGCTTTCAAAGGCGCATCATTATGAGCCATTAGATAGTCAAAATGTACCACACAGCAAACCCTCTTAAAAACGTCTGAGCATGAAACATTTTACATCCAGCAACGTTTTAAAATTCCTCAAAATCTACTACTTAAGCTCTTGTAAACATATGAGGATGCCGGCAATGTTTTGGAATATAGGTTGCTTGGGTGCGCTGCTCGGTTGTTGGTCTGTTCGTCAAGCTTGGCAGTTGGATTGCAAACGTTTCATCACCAACCGAGGTGACATCGTCAATGCGGGGTTGAGTGGATAGGATTTGAGTCAATAGATTGTTGTTGCTATACCTCTCTTCTGTTGATGGGTGCAGTACGGACAATGTGGGCACACATTTTTTTAAAAGGATGGGGATAGAAACCATGTACACAAACATCAGTAAAGCTATCATGTGTATGTATGACACGAATTTCCGATGATCGTCATAACATTATACGCACCTGTGATATGAAAGCCGCCCGAATGCCTTCAGGAAAAGAACGTCTTCACTGAATTTCTAGAGATTTTAAACAAGTAATTCCCTATTTTTTAAAACTGGTCACTAAAATCTGACCTGGAAAATGCATTGAATTTAACTGGGCATTTGGACGCACACGCTAACCTTTTGGAAAGGAAGCACCTGGAACTTGAGTTGAATTTAGTTCACCTAGTAGATGTGTCGTATTGGGTAAGAGCGAATTTATTTTCGTGTGGCTACTGACGCCATTGCATGTAACACACATGTCCAAACTGTATCTTGACATTTAGTACAAATGTGATATTTGTTCTTTATGTTACGTGTTACTGTTTTGTTTTTAGATGCCTTTCCAAAATACATTCATTTCCACAGAGCGCTCCTAATTCAAAAGTAAGCATCAATTTAACCACTTCAAATAGTCTCCCGACTACTGAAATTTCCATGCAGTAAAATCCCTAACCAATGCAACTCCGAAAATACGGGAATAAACGATAAACAAATTTACCTCAAAGAGAAGCAACAGCATAGCTGCTTCTTTTTTCAGCCTTAGGTCATATGCGCTTTTTGCAAAAGTGGATATATTGTTGGTCTAAAATACCCTTACATCATTTACTGTTGATGTGCAAATGATAATGCGATATAAATTTCCCTGGGGATTTCGGAACGCATATGGTGATTAAATCTAAGTTACTAATTCGTTGAACGTTTCTTGGACTTTGCCACGCCAAAACACCAGCAATTTGAGATCACTGGGCTTCAGACAGGACGACGAATGTCAGCCATACGCTCCAGCGCATAGACTTGCTGAGGATTTTGCTCATGTCGTAATATGATACTTGGCGGATGATATGAGACGATGCGTATCCACTGGCTTTGTCGAGAATGAGAACGGTCCTTGTTGTTCGTCGAGCAGTCGGTTTACCCTGATTACTTCTGCCGCTGATTTAGCCGATGGTGCCTGCGTGCCCGAATAAAACATCGCTCACCGCTGAAAATTGAATTCACATCATCGTTGTTTGAGCAGTTCTACTCCAGTTCTGACACACTTCTTCCAAAGGAAGAAACACTCGAATCTTCCTGTCATTAAAGTTCATCCACATTGCACGTGTTAGATAATGCCGGGGTTTGAAAGCCGGACATTTAACGTATGGGAGGAGAGTGCTACCAGTGCTTCAGGAACCCTCGGTAGTTGTTTCTGATTTACCATTAGTGAGCAGGTGAATGTGTTCAGACATAGAGGTGTGGCTGGTTTGACCAAAGCCAGACAGCCCAGATGAAGCATCTGATGACGCAAAACAAAAGATAACCTCACGCGGGGATAACACATGATCATAACAGACACAAACACGGAATATTAAAATCTCAAATAGTCCAAAATGCAACCGAGTCAACAATTCAAATGAGTGGGCAAATTTAAAGAGTCGAGATTTTCAAGAATAAGAACAAAGGTATTAGAAGTCGATAAACACTGCCAGGTAATATCGAATCACACTTTTTCAGACCTCAACCAGTGTATAAATACAGACAGACATGCAGCATGCTGCTGCAGTTTCAAAAGAAAAAATGAACGAGAGCAGCCAGAATGCCTGCCGTCATTATACAGATTCAAACTGAGATGAAGTCCCAAAATCATATTTCACACTTTTCAACAAAGAAGCTGTTTCTTCACCAAAGAAAGTCTTCTTTTTTTCATGAAAGAAACTACTCACAAGGTTGACGAAAACTCTACGACAGCCCACGACCGGTTTCGCTCTTTTTGGGGCTCTTCAGATAGGCGCAGACCCCATGTTCTCATCAACCTTATGTTCTACTTGAACACAAATTGGACTGATTTCAATGAATACATTTTGGTGACGGAATTCTGTTCAAGGATCAGTCGGCTACACTAGTATCCTAGATCGCGGCAACCGAAAGTTAAAAGGGTACGTTTGGAAACACAAGTTACAACATGTATACAAATGATATATTTTAAACAGGAAAATGTTCTCCGCGCCCAAAGCGAGTAGACCTCACAATGTAACAACATTGGTTTAAAAATTTGTTCCACATAACTTTTTGTCTTCTAATGACATTCTGTTATTCATGTTCTTGAAGTGTCTCATACAGTCGGTGAACGGAGGACCACTAGTAATAAAGCAGCACCGAAGTTGTCATCTGTTTGTGACTCTGCTGCTCCATTCCACGCGCCTTGGTGTAGCCTAAACTGTCGGAGAAGATAAGACCTACTGTCAGACAATCCTTATTGGAATCTGTTGTCCAAGAATAATCAATATCTCTGGGATACACAACCTCTTTCATTATCTCCCTCCCAACTTACCTCGAGCCTATATCTGCCTCGGTTCGATCGCGCGGGTTGCATAAATTTAACAAGTCGGGTTTTCATCAGACAGTTAAGTACGTTAGACACGTCACCTTCATTGACCAAATCTTTTATTTTTGTACCAACTCTCACACAACTCCCTACTGTGTACGCACAGTATTAACAGTTTAACACTATTGCCACTAGATGCCTTATTAGAACTGCACATTACACTTACTGTTATCGTGGGATGCACTTACATTCTATAAACTGTTCAAGTGTTCTTGCTGTGATCCTTCACGATTAGTTTCACCTTTTACACCTACCAAGCTGTTTGCTTGAAGAACACTGCACTGCTTGCGTCAACAAGGACCAGTGGATACAAAAGCCCCAAGGTTATGATGTTTTATTGGGAGTATCTCTCGAAAGCGCCACCAACACGTGTCAAACTAGCCAAAATTTTATTGATCTACGTGCGAACATCGAACCACCAGGACGATACTGTCTTTATTACACATATTTCTAACCATTTGTGTTATTCCACAAACGCCCACATTAGAATTAGTTGGTAATGGTAAACGCAGAAAACCTGCATGTTTTTGGTGACAAGAGAAGGTTTGTTGCTGTTCCATCGACTACTTTTAGCTGCGAACTAAATGACTACTACCCGTTTGAATATCGGCGCTTGACGAGGACGGCGATTGCCACAATTTGCCAATAAAACCGGCCATTTTGCTTAGAGGATGAGCTAGTTTACCAGCCTCACTAATCGGGCATTTGATCTCCTCGATATCATTTTTCTTGGGAAATTAATTGGTCTGTTAATTGATAACGTTACACTGGGGAATTACAGGACAGATATCGGGACAGCCCTTTCTCGTGGTAACTTTTCCCCGGAACCCATTTTGGGTGCTTTCCGGCGTTATTTTGAAATCAGAGTTCGGCAAACTCCAAAAGGGAGAAGCGATGAACAGTTAGTAGACCAACGAACCATTATAGCACGGAACGCCCGTTTTCGGAATTTTGCTTTTGTCAGAGACATTGTTCGGGGGTGAGGCTGATTCAGCTCAGAATGTTGAGATGCGTACTTACATCTGCTCAGCGCGTTTACAACGACGTTGTTGTGATTGCTGCAAATGAGAAACAACAGAGCGCTCGGTATTGAATGTAGTACGCTTATGATACGTTGACAATCGCGACAATCCCCACCTAGTTATGCAGTCAATGTGAAAAAAAGATCCATGTTTAGTTGCGGGGGACACACTTTGAGAGATTACCAGTATTTCAGGGAGTGTAAAAGAAAAGCTATTTGCGCAGATCTTGGTGTAGAAAATGACGGTCCCTCTATAACCCCGGTGTACTATAATACCGCATGGTTCTGATTCCATCTGCGTTCATCAAATTATTGCTGATAAAGGGTCTGAGGTTTGGACATCAGTTATGTCGTCTGGTCTCGACGAAATATAAATGAATATGATAAGAGAAAACGAAACATACTGAAAACAGAGACGAACAGATAAAGCGGCTACATGGTACTGCTCGGCTCTGCAGGACATATAATTGCACACCAAGGCTGAGAATAATGATTTAGTGCTTCTTAACAAGATAAGCATTTTTAGGCAAATCGTATTTTACTTCTATATCCCATGACATATCTCACATTGTTTGGTTATGTAACACAATCAATCAAACTCTCGGCTGGCGACAGTTTCAGCATTAATCACAGCAAATCTACTTTGCAGACTGTCAACAGATTTGGTACATGTTTGGTGTCTGGGCCAAACAATTGTGATCTTGCCTCGCAAGTGACTCATTGTACGTGCCTAAAATCCAAAAATCCAGACTGGCTAAACATATTAGTATTACTTTTCTCAAGTGATCTCATCCAATGACTCCGTAAATGACCGGAAAATCTGAAGCTTCGGAATGGAAATCCCTTCGGATCCGTTACAGTGTGGAACGTGTCTTGTTTGACATTAAGGATAGTTGTTTTTTTGGACCAACACACTTTTGAATCTTGCTGAACACATTAAAAACTTCGCCCACCGGCTCAGATGAATAAACAGTAGTGCTCATATAACACTAAAATAATCATGTAACCGCGGGTAGACTGGCAGAAGCACCATTTGGACAGAAACTCATTTTGACCCTAAAAGGGTTCCTAGGAGGATTCGCATACTGGACGCTATTGGTGTGAAAGACACATGTTAAGTCCTTTGTTTCATCCTCTTATTGAGTTGGAATCACATTGCAGCGTTTGGATGGTAGGTTCAGGCATTTGCCAACAGTAGTCACCCAGTATATCAGTGTACTGATTCGCATTTTATTCAGACTCCACTGTCAATGACACTAAACGAGTGAACATGAAATCCAGAGGGGTTTTGGTTTTGCTCTGAAGAAGAGGAACAGCTTGTACTTAGCGGACACGGTAGGCTGCGGATTCCGTCATTGAGATACATATCTTCCTGTTTACGATGGGCAATCGTATGGCCTTAGGACAGCCTTTATTGCACTGCGTATTCCAAACTCAACCGGGAGTATTTATACCGATGTAGACGAGAAGTATACATGCACCGTAGCACTCATCCACCGCCAAAACGTGTCTATCCAGTGTTCTCAGCTATCGTTCACTCTTCTCCAATCAAAACTGACGAAAAACAGAACCCTCCGGAAATTCTGTATGGAGATATGGTTGAGGAGAAGCCATTCAGACAGAGAATAACAAAGTTCATCTTGAGAGGTACGAACAGACATTCGGCTAACTTGTGTGTGAAGAATAACCAAACACTCTATATTTAAAACAGTCATTGTAGCTGTCGTGCAAGTATGCGCCAAGTCATCTCGTCACATTGATGAGCAGTTATTTTGTCTGCGAACGCACTTCATGAGTTCGCGGAATGCCTGAAAACTACGAAACGATGTTTTGAATGTTGATGCATAGTAGAAAGTAATACAACTACCCTGAGTTTGAAAAAGTAGCCTGATGTTAGTACAAGATTTCAAAATTTAAATGAAACATTCATCTTGCGAGTAAAGCCATCAGCCTTCAAAATAAGAAGTAGCCATCCGAGGAGCCGGCTTCCACATGAGGTGAACGGTGTAGCTGAAGGATGAGAGGCACTATATGCCGTCCAAAAGTAAGGTGATGGCAATTCTAGATTAACGGTATGTTGAAATTACTAACCGAGGGGTTGCGGGTTCAGGACTTTAGAGGTTCGTAAGTGGCCCGTTGCGGATTATTCGCACCAAGGGAAAAACATGCTTCTCGGCTTTTCAGCAAAGGGTGACCTCACATGCAAGATAATTACCCTGATAGAATGTAACAAATAGCCTAACAGAGGGGCAACTGTCAAAAAGCTATCTATTTGACTGAGAGAGAGTTCTTCTGCTGAGAGACAACTTCACTTTACCATCAGGTAATCCAGCACTAGTTTCATTGTTTTAAAAGGACGCTCCTGGTGGCACTTTAAAGGTACTGCACGAGGAAGCTGAGAGAAAACGATGGTTGACACCACTACCTTGCTAAGGAACAAGTAGGTGGTAACAGTGCGCACAATTAAGTCATCCATTTAGGTTGGTTGGTGGCTTCTTAGATGCCTTTGCCCGGTCTATCACCGATCTCATTGCCACGGGTATACATCGCGGCAACGGGTTTGCGTACAGCGCCATAGTCATCTCAGTTCGAACCGTCTGTCACCTCTGCTGTGTGCAGTCGTCCGGTGGCTGGATTTCTGCTGAGCGGCAAATCCAACTCGGATGCTCGGTTTCCATAATGCTGGCAACTGTTCTCTTCAATTTGAACTTGCTAGCATTCTAAGTAGCGGGAAGAATCCTTGACAGCAGCTGTCTAGTTTTTCATACTGGTCTACGCATGAGGTTACTGCAAAACCATTTAGGGTTCAGGGAGAAAATGCTCAAGTTTTTCTGAGCTTGTGTTCACTACACATATAGCTTTAGAAATTTTCGGTAGACTATTGATGTCGGATAACAAAAATTTTGATGCCGAAGCTTTGTTAAACTAGGTGAGTAGATGGATCTAATTTACGTTTTCTATTTGATTACAAAAATTTTCCTTTCTAATTTTAGGGTGACATACCGATCTGCCTTGCAACTACGGGTTTGCCCTAGCCTGGACCTCTGAACAGTAGTTCCGGTTAACTTCATCAGAATGCCAGCAATGTCAGTGTGAAAGATGTCAACCTAAGTTTGAAAATGTCATCTGTCACGCTAAATGCCTTTATTTTAATGTTCTAGCCCAGTCACACGAAATCCCCAGGAGTCGGCTTTAGAGCAGTCTGAGTGGCATAGAAGAATCACTGGAAATGCTTTCCCCAACTGTTCTCGTACAAAGTTTGTGTGGTACCAATTCAAATAGTGTTCCACGTTTGCATTACTTTTCAAAGAGCACCACAACAAAATTATACAAAACATATAACATGTAAGGAAAACTTCATTGGTATAGAATAGTCGCTGGATCTGTAAAGTTCAAACTTATATTGCCCTTCCCTGGCAGAATCACTCTGGTGAGTCTAGACCCTACAGGAGTAGCCGTCCAATTGATTATCGTTCTTATTAGAGCTAACCAGTTGTGCCGGGACTTCAACAACTGACATGCAGGGCGAGGGTGTCACTAACACTCTAACATTACACGCTGGATATACGTTAACTGGTGTGGAAAAACCGGAGTAAAGGAGGAGGACAGGAGAAGGACTGTTCAAAAGCGAGTGATGTGTATATTAAAACCTCTGATTTCCCGAAATATTTTGAGAGAAATCGATAGCCTTTTCGTCGGATGACACTCCATTTAATGGATGTTAAACTTGATCTAAACTTGATTTAATCTGCTCGGGAACGCATTATATTTAAGTCCAGTGTACGCCCCAAAACACATTAGCATCCCCGGAACTTCAACTGTGCTCCTTTGTTTTGGACAAAATGTAGGGTAGTTTAACAAACTTCCGTACATTTAAGCAAATAGGTACGTTAGTCTTTGGTGTTCTTTGACCAAATGAGTTTGATTACGGCGAATCGATATTTTCACGCCAATATAAAATGCAGAATCTGGACTTCATCACTGTAATTTTCATCTTCCAGTAGTAGAACGTTCACTGAAAGATGCGTCAGCACGTAGAAAGAATGATACTTGCTAAGGAAAATGCTTTGGAAACTAAAATCACGTGCAATAAACTCATCCGGTATTTTGGGAATGAGAATCAGTTTCCGCTTTTAGTTGATGCAGTTTGCTCTCAATTAAATCTTTGAGTGGTAATCATACGTCCCAGTTTACGGATGTGAGTGGCAAGAACCCGCTTGCTTAGGAGGAATCGCAGCAATCGAAACCTAAATAGTTGAAACAATTGCAGCGAAAACACCGTTCACACGCCTGATTGCATTCAACTTTAAAAGAAACTGCGAAAAATTAGAAGAAAACTGTACGAAACTAACAGAGTTTTGTGGTAACTATTCAAGCTTTTTTAGTTACGTGCTTATCCATCATTCCAATATAGAAATCTGTTGATTAGATTGCAATATCCGCCAGTAATTTCATCGGAGTCGTGACGCAGTTTAAGGCTTGTCTGGATTCTTTAGCTCAATCTTGTATTTCAGATCAGCAAAACGTTTGAAAAGGTAGCATTTCTCGGGCAATTCAAATTCACACTCACCCGAAACTACTACACAAAGCAAATACAAATCAAGTTGACTGTTGGGACATTTTTGACAGTGTGTGAGAGAATGCAATCCCTGAAAAAATTAAGCCATTTCATTACTTTTTCAACGGTGACAACACCGCTTCTCTCATTGAAGAGGGTAACTCATCGGCAACTTTTATCCGTTGCTGCCCTTAGAAGCCCACACCACTCCCCCATACTTCTCCCCGATTAAGCCTCGTGCAAAGTAGTGTATGATACTTACACTGTTGTAACTTATTCGTTACCTGTCACCTCAGGCATTCAGCTACAGTCCGTCAGTTATATTCGCCCGATCATTTGTGAAAGGCTTGAACAAACAGCAGAAACATCGCACTAAGTGTTCACACTTAACATCATGTGGAGCATGGACGGTGAAAAATGTGTCAAACTGTGTTACTAATGGAAATCATAAAGTGGTGCATGCTTGTAGTTAATCTCTTCTACCAAGTTTCACTGCTGTTGCCTTTATTTTAGGGCTTACTAAGACACATGGTAATTAGCCTGTTGTGGCCAAACGGCTAAAAGCTCCAAATGATGGCTGGGAGGTCGCAGACTCGAAACTCCCTGGGGTTTCGTGAGATGCGCGCTGCTGATGACTCTAAATAAAGATACAGTGCTTCTCGGCTTTTCAAAATAGCTCAGTTTGACTTACGGGACGATATAGCAGCGGCATGATTAACATCTAAATAGACAAACCATAGCCTCAGTCATCCTGCACTCCGATGATTGGTAACACAAACAAATTGCCCAGCTTAGAAAACAGGTGAACGCTTTCCTTTGCTACCTGATCTATGAGTATCTATCACAATATCAAACTGATACATCCTAAAGCAATTTATTCATTGCTGTGATAATGTGTCCTTATGAAGACACGCTCTTTTATCTTGCTGGACAGGAAGTCGTTCCCAGAAAACACTACGAATTATTTTCCACAAAATGATGGTACCGCTAATGTTTATAGGCTTCACCTGACATCACCTGGCATTCTTATCATGTTCTGCTACACATAAATCACCAGTGCATCTCGTTCGAAAGCCGCAAATGCTTAAAACAATTTGTTTATTAATATGCTTAATTTGGTGAATTGGTTTCAAAAACTTCAATGACTGATTGGGTCCCAGTACACAGAAACGTTACTTTTTGTCTCATGTGGGCCTCCAGTTGTCTTTGGCGATAACCTAGCTAACCTATTTTGATATGCTGGATGCTAAATTAGACGTTCTACACCCCATCTGGACTACTGATTCAACACATCAATCTACTCCAAAATACCGAATAAAAATGAAATGGTACGCAAATACTTAGCTAGACAATTTTCTTTCTGCCAGGCTATAAATTTAGACGAGATTCAAGGACGATTTTTAGCAGTAAATTTCGCATTTTTGTTTACCCTGTGAACATGCGCAAGGCATAGTTCGATCGATCTGACTTTCTTTCGCTGTAATCAGCCGCTGTTTCGATGATCAATAACTGTAGGCTAGTATCATATGGATCGATCTGAGGCATCACTCTTTCTCCAACTGCTACGTGACGACAAAGTGTCTTCAGTTTGCAGTCCCCCTCCTTCAAGAACACAAGGATCAATTCAAACAACCTGCCAATAAATGCAATATAAGGATAAAATATCGTCCCCGAAAGTGCGAATCTTCGGGATTCAATGACTGCTACTCTTGTCCACTACCTTTAAAAGATAAGTTCCAAGACGGAAGGGCTGTTTCTCACGCGATGAATTCGTGTTTCGGTAACCAAGATATGGTTTTCTCAGCGAATTTATCTGATATCACATGAGTGCTGATGCAGTATCTTCACCTGAGAAACATCTAAAACTCATTATTCTTGCATTGAAGTGTTTGTTTGTAGGACAGACGATAAGAAAGCTGTGTTGCATGCCTTGTTCATCTAAATCGTAAAAATAGGTGAACTGCATGTAAGTATTTTGCAACACTTTATGAGGCTGAGAGTGGGTGTTCCTCACCGTTCGCGGTCGAAGATCTAGCTATTCAGTGCTGCTATATATCTGTTATTCACATGTTCTAGGTTCACTTTCTGAACCAGTATAACACTCGTTAGATCAAATCACCCAAATAATGGGAATTGCAGGTTTTGTATTCCGCCAAACTTCTCTAAGGACCGGTAAATACGACAAAGTCGTATAAAGATATATATATATATATATATATATATATATATATATATATATATAAACACAAAACATTGACGGCTGGGATTCGGAAGATTTCGAGTTGTCGTGGTTTATTCTATGTCCTATAAGCTGTTCTCTTCAACCTTTGTTCTAACTGCAAAATATCGCACCAGCTGATGCTATTTGGGCAACCAAAAACAAAGTGACATCTTACTCAGTGAAAGTCGTGTCACAAGAGTTCACTAATATGGCGGGTTACTGCATCCGCTGTAAGTGGCAGTTTCCATGACGAACAACTCCTGAACCGCAATTTTTTCTACCTTAGTTACTGCAAAAGTATTTTAATGTAACTGAGTCTAGGCATTCAATTTCCTTGTGCTATAGATAAATAACTCAAACGTTCACACATGGCAGTATCTCTGTTCACCACGAATGCTGATAGGTTTACACGGTTTTAAACCTATATGCATGAGAGGACTGAAAATGGTTCACGGGAAATTTCTGGTGTTTTTAAGTGTGAAACAAAGTGGTGAGAGATTAATGTGCCAACCTTATGGTAACAAGGCAAGGTTCATTCATAAACTCTGGAAGGTTTGCTTAAAAAACAACTAAGAGCACGGGAAGAAAAGTCTTGGCGACTATTTCTCTGCAGCGTATCGCGGTCACAAAAACCTTTCGAATATTTAGAAAGTCCTCTTTCGAATGTGAACATATTGGATTTAAGACTGATATTCGGAGTGTGGAATATCATTTTGACAGTACTGCTAGTGTGTGGGAGCATAGTACTTGTTGTGTTCAAAGTCTGTCATATTGGAATTTCGGCCTCGGGAGGACCTACACAACTAGCCGGCGTATATTTGTTCCATCATGAGTTGAAGTAAAACAGGAAACAATCATCCTAAGTTGCCGTCCTAAATGAAAACATATGCCTAGTTTTTCATTGAGGTTGAGACAAACAAAATTCTTAATTGTCCTTCAAAGGCGTCATTTTAATTGCACAACCCCCTTGAAGTTAAAAATTTAACACTGTTCGTCACCTTGATTTAATAAACGGGATCATTCTGAATGACGCGAAGCTGATATGTCTGCCAATTGCATGCATCAGGTCCATCACCGCTGGCGGACACAGAAGACAATGAAGCTTCACACTAGATGTTTGAGCCGACCCTAGAGAGCAGTTTTGTGATGCAGGAAGACACTAGCTGTATTTCAGGGAAAAACAAGTTGCTGCCCCGGAGGTCAAACTTTATAATCTACCTACCCTGTACTCAATGTATTCTCTTTCATCTTTTGATTTGCAATGATTAGCAAGGAAAGCAGCTGGGTCCTGAAAGCCCTCGCGATTCGCTGCTGCTCACCACTATGGAGACTACGAAACTGTGATTTTCACAGTTTATTATGACGCCCATTACCATCAGCGGATGGAACTTTCAAACTTTATCCAGCATAGAGGGATTTCATCAGATTTTCGGCCTGTCAAGAGCTATTCTCTCCAATGCAGCTGGACAACCGTGATAGAATCCTGGTAGAGAATTCTACCGTAAGTTTCAAGTAAAATCTAATCACACAGATGCATTCAGTCTATATCGTAAATCCAAGAAACTGTCTTGACTTTGCTGAGAACCATTGGCAATTCGCACTTCACGACTCGGACCCGCGATCCCTGGGTGAGCATTTGGACAACATAATATCAGCAGAGAGAGACTAAGTGACAGTGTGGTTTGCTCACACTTGTACAGGGTACAATATCAACATTGACTGCATGCACCATTTCACGTGATTCTGTGTTCCGGGAGTGATGACTTTTTAGCTATGTGGTCCAGGCAGTTTGTGTGGATTTTTTTTCATTTCTGGGCAAATTACTGGTGGCCAATGGATAGTCAAACCATCAGTAAGTTTAATGAACATCATATGCACGTAAATGACATCTAATCCCACCAGAAAGAGCCTAGGACCGGGTTGTGCCCCACTGTTTTTCCATAGTATTTTCCAAACTAAACCGTGAACGAACTACTAGGCCTATCTATCCATTCCACAGTAAACTGAATCACCAATTTTGTTTTATTTGTATAATCGGGGAAGGGTGCCTCTAGGTCGAGCGATAAATACTGGTGATTTCATCAAGGCACTAAAACCTACGCGTAAGCTTTATAAGGCGGCTGATCCTGGGGATAGTATCTGCTGCTACCATTATTGGTAATTTATAATTTCTGACTTCCTAACGAAGCTGAAGCCATTGTCGACTGGATGCCCACTATATCCACAGGAATCATTTTTCAAACCTATGGAAAAGGGTTCCGGGTATTCTTATGAAAATCCAAAACTGTTCCTTCCAGTTACGCATGTAATTCTACCTGCCCAAAATCCGAGTTGATCTTTTCATAGGTGGTCCAGAAACCTGGACAGCTCGTTTATTTCTAGCGGTAATTTTACACAACTAACTTTTGACACTAGAAAAATGAACTGTTTTCCGATGGTTTCGTGTTTTTTGCTGGTTCTAAATTTCCATCCGCCTATAACTGCAAAAGAACTAAAGGTCTTCAGGGCAGCAGAACGGGTTTTTGAGAGAGACAGTGCCGTAGATTACTAAGTACACAGAATGAGTGAAGCCTAGTGGTTAGTTGCATACAATCGAAAGACGTGAGTATGAACGTAAGGGCGGAACAGTATTTTCACCATCGACTTCAATATCGGCAACATGAACATTATTATTGTTTTAATCATCATTACCATTATCCCTGGACACATCATGGCTACCACCATCTTTTCGACCGATGTCATCATCTTGGTCATCATCACCATAACCCACATCCTTGTCATCACTATAGTCACCATAATGGTATCCATTCTTATCATCATCACCGTCATTATCGTCATCACATCACCACCACCCTCATCATCGACATGAATAAAGTCATCATCAACACAATTCTAATCATCATCAACAATCTCATTATCGTCACTCTGATCAACTTCACCTGCTATCTCGTCGCCCGAGATACACCGGCCAGTCCATTAAAAAGCTTGAGGCCCGAAAACAAGTCAACCCCCTGGATAAGCACACTTATTTCCGTATTACGTTGTACTAACGGGATAATCAGCATAGTATCTCGTTGATGCTATTCTTTGAATGAGCGTGTCGCACAAAGGCTTCTACATTCCTCCAGCTGGCACGATATTCAAGATGTGGAATTTTATATTCTTGGCACCATAAGCTACTTACAAAGCTGCTGCTTACTCTGGGACAGTCTACAAACCGTTTTGATTGTATTGGAGCTCTTCAAGTAGGTGTGGCCCCCATGTTTCCAACAACCTTGTATTCTAGTCAAATCCGAATTTGGACGCCGGTGGCATACCGTAAACGGGAGATTCGGTTGGGATTCATTTGGGTTTCCCGTTAACACCAATGCAATTTGCAGACGAGTGTATTTCGCCGGTTGCGTAAAATTCAGTGTTGCGTAGAACCTATATTTGATGGAATCCATGGGACTGAATCTACTTGATGAACCCCAAGAGGGGCGAAACCGGTAATCTACTGTCAAAGGTTTTTCAGCAATCCTATGAGTAGCGTGTTATGACAGTGGTCTAAAAAAAACAAAAACAAGAAGAAATTAAAGCACGGATTCCACAGTTTGCACAATATCCAATAATTTTTCTATAAAAAAATGTGGACAGTAGTAAAAGGAAAGCCTTGAACAGAAGGGACAGTATTGAGGCAGTCTGAACTAAATAAGTATATGTGAATGCAAATTTCAGATCAGTTTCAAATTAAACAGTCCCTAGGCTACAGAAACACTCAGCTGCGGATTTTCTGTGGGAAGATAAGTCCTACAATGACAGCATTCCAAAATGTTTAGAATATATACTACACATTGAAAAAATACCGCTTAAGGCATCTCGCCAGACAATTGTACTTTTACCCACTGTTAATCATTCGGAAGTCCAGCAGCAACCACTTTTGCTGTCAGACTACTCACTGCTTCCCCAAGGTGTTATGTTGTTGGTTAAGCTGCTTTGATCAAGGAGACGAATAACCTTGGAATTTTATTCTATAAGATGGCATTTGTATCAACCTTTTGCTTCTATTTATGGAACAACAGATTGATAATTTGGGGGCGGCCACTAGGGATTTGGTCCTTGTTGATTTGTTCGTCTGCGCCATATGAGCATCGATGTTTACCTCCAAAATAACTGTACATACTGCTATGCAAATTGTTTGCCCTTGGAAGGCAGACTAATTATTATTTGACTCTTAGTAGTGCACTTAGGTTTCTGGGTTCTATCCAAATTCTTCATTATCTTCTCATGATGATGAAGCATACTGTGTTTAGGGTAACCTCGAAATGATTCATAGGATCATGCGAGTTTTCCACTATACTTCATTTTGTGGTAAATAAAACTATTTAATTTTTGATAAGTCTGAAATTTAGGAATAATGCCCTGATCAGACGGCGTAAAAATGCCGAATTATGAAAAATGTGACGACAAATATGCAGGACTCTCATACGTCAGGTTCTCATTGAGAGTGATCTACTTGGGTTTTTTTGGCTTAAGAAACCTTGCATGAGAACGACATTTTTAACGAAGCTTCTTTATTCCTCTTTCGGAAGGATTTAAAGACTTAATTTTTGTACTTTTATGTGCGTGCTGTGCTGGCGTACTGCACGATGTTCCGAACGGAAGGGAATCAGGACTAAAACTTGATCTTCCCAGTTTCCTCATGCGAGGCACCAGAAATGAAGTCTAGATAATGTAATCATTGTGAAACACTCCACAGACGTGCTGCTCTTGTTACTTTAATCTTCATAAAAAAAACCGCAACTTTGAATCTTCTAATTTCTGAATGCATACATCAGAAAGTTTTTGGATGTTTATTATTAAACACCCATTCAATCTTTTAACCAAGAATTCAATTGCGAGGACACAGGATTTGAAAGCCAGGCAGGGAGTACTAGCGGGGTGAGAAGACACGTTGAAAAATTTCATTAGGTTGTGACATCTAAGTCGGAGGAAAGGAGTTCAGTAACATTAAAATTTCTTGTGTACAAAGCTTCTTATCAGATTCTTGTCAATAAGAGTCAGCGACGTGGTAGTGTCGTTACTGGTGATGAAAACATCATCCACATCGACAGACAAGACATACGGAAATAATCAAGGAATCAAAGACGTAGATATAAATTTAGTCTCACTGACAGAGTACTGGTTCAGAATTACATTTCTAAGTTGACTATGACACATATTCAGAAGTTAAAACACATTAGTTTGAAACCTCTTGTCAAAAATGTGATAGACAGTAGGATACTTGAAAAAACTATGCACCATTTTACTTATGTAACATCATCTAAATATCCTTCAAATGGAATCGCTAGATTGATCCCTAAGTTGTATTATGAAACCAAGTGTACAACGATGTAATTACCCCCACCTCTCAGTAAAGCATAAAGAGGCATCAGCCAGTGTTTCTGGAACAGAAACAAACCACAATCACGGATAATACTGTAAGTTTTCATGTTTTTAAACCATTTAAAAATGGTCTTATCTTGGTTTCCGATGGATTCTGTCACCTGATCACCAAAAGTAACAGACTCTCATCAACTGGAGCATGGAATACGATTACAAATAGAGATAGTCCTTCATAATTGCTCCGGGATGTATATTAATGCCTCCGTTGTATATAAAAGTGGAATTTCGCCGGCTGCGTTCCTAAGGGAGTCAACGGCGTCTCTAGTTAGGGTGCTAATGCACAAATTTATAGTCCGGAATGTATATCTCACAAATGTTTTCACCCTGAAAGTTACAATGTACGTGCGTATATGAAACGCAACTTTTAGTTGACCAATTATTAGTCGTACAAGTCATAAACGGCTGAAAATTCAGCGTTCTCAACCAAGAGGCGGGGTAAATGATAGTTGATCCGTCTCTTACATTACAGCATACTTCATAACCCTCTCGAAAAATGACACTTATAATACTTGTTTCGGACAGATCAGATTGCAACAAATCAAAACCCGAGGTCCAGGAATTTCGAAGAGCTAAATGGCTATACGTGTATTTTCTGCAGAAGACGTGGTTGATGGAACAAATAAGAATTGTGCGTACATGGATATGTACGATGAATGCAGTTCGATGATGGATTGTTGTTCAACATGCTGTAGGTGCTATCATAACTTGTAAACTGAATTGGGATACTCAGTACAATTTTAACCGAAACATGAGACGGCGTTTGTGCAGCACGCATCTGAAGAATATTTCAAACAGGAAACTCGGCTGCTTGAGCGACCTTTCCATGAAACGGATTCTTTTTTTAAGCGCAAGTTGTGAGCACATTGCACAGAAAAGCCCTAGGTCCAGGTGCACTGGAAAGTTTGAAAGCACACTGATAGACATCCGCACCATATTTCACACGCAATGTGGAAGAAAATGGCAAATGTGTTGTATGATATCAGATATAAGTTGGTGTGAAACGAATTTTCTGAAAAGTCACCTTATCTGTAACATTCCAGTGAGTGTTTAATTGGATATTTGTATGTGAGGAACATCCTAATGGTGTCTCAATAAACGAACCCAATCAAACTTAATCTCCTTACGGTGATCTCTCTCTGCTGAGACCAACCATAATGGGGCAGGGAATCATCTTTAAACGGGGTTTTTCTACGACAAATACACTCATTTGCATATCAATTTGGTTCTCATGGTTGACTCAACTGGATCTTGTCAATTAACATGTATGAAATACTAAGCACTGTATTGGGGGTTCTTTTGCTTTAACATTAGGTCACTTTTGGACTTAATCACTATGTTTTTTGGTTTCACGTGATTGCAAAATCTCAGGACAAACATTTTCAAGTGCTGAATGACAACGATTAGTGTTGCATCGAAAATGTTTTCATCTAGTCGGTTGAGTTCATTCTGACGTTAAGTTTTCCTTCGGACTCAAATCGCTCAACGGATGACACGTTAACTTGTACGCTGCTGCTTTCATCACACTGCGGACACGGTACCAAATTTACACAGTTTCTGATGCCTAACTGTAATGTTCTCGTTAATGCCGTGTATCATTTAGCTCACAAAAACACCTCAAATAGTGCTCAACGAAGAGAGTTCAGGAAATAAGCGAAGATGCTTACTGATCACTTGCATCCCTTTGACTTAGACTCAATTTGTTGGCAAGGTTTCTGCAAATAACCGAAGGGTTCGTTTCCATCAACTGAGACTAGTTCTGAGTGCAGCTCGCCGTTGAGGTGTATCTTGCTACGACCAGGAGGCGCTATGTCAGATACGGATGCCATCTTCGTTCAGGTTTCGTCGATAAATAAATGTTGCTACAGGTCTTAGAGATACTGCCATACCCATCTGATCAGCTGATCACGTTTTCTAGGTTTTCGCGGACTCTACTGTGAACAGTTCGAGAGCTTGAACAAATAAAACTGGCCACAAGTGAACTGTTGGTAGGATGTAATCTCGTCCTGCCCGAGTAGTTCATTCTAATGTAGTGTGTACATTTGGGTCCAAGAGTATTTTTCGTCAAGCTTGGTTTTCTAAATTGACTCTTAATTTAGGGCTACTATTATCGTACTTAATAAGCAGTCTTTTATCGGAGTGATCAAACACGTGTTCGGATCTCATCTTTGACAAATTATTTTGTAGCAGGAAGTATTGATGTCCAAGTGAGAGCACAGACCCTGAGTTTCCATCAAACTTAATGTCTACACGAACATAACGGCAATTTCGTACAATTTGAGGTCACGAAGACCACATGGTTGACAGAAACTCGAGGACTGCGCCTACCTGATGAGCCCCAAAAAGGACGAAACAGGCCGCAGGCTGTCGAAGAGTTTGCAGCAACCGTGTAACGTTTGGATCACTATCATCTTTTCACGGCTTCGGTCATATTCCGGCATGTGTCTACAGTTCCAATTGATGCCACAGCTATAATCTGACAACCAGTGAGTCTACGTAGCCAAAATTTGAAGGATCGTCATTTGGTTTGGTGTTCCAGCTTTCTCCCACGAAATTTAATGAAACCAGCACTCAAGTTCATTTTGAGTAAACGTACAAGCAAAGGAAAGACTTCATCCCAAAGTCGATGGGTTGTTTCACATGTAACTTAAAAATCTTTTCGCAGGGTTCAAAACTGATGCTGTTTGAATGCAGAGAACGGTTAAGCATGGTCAACTCAGAATACCGCTAGGTTTTTTGTTGAGCCGCAAAAACATCTGGCCTCATATGTAAGTATTTGTCCTTCCACTGCTTAAGTGATCCTTTTATCCTGAAAGGATAAAAGGATCCTTTTATCTTGAAAGTTTTGTGATTTTTCAATTAAGGTTGTGTTCTGTAAGTAGAAACAAACCATGCCAAAAAGCCATGAAGCACTAAGCAGCTTATTCTGGATCAGAAGAAGTGTGCATTTCATGAACAACCAGGAAGATTTGTACCCAAAACCTTTCGGCCAGAAGTTGAAGACTGAATAGCTCAGCCACTAGAACCTGAAAAGTAGTGTGATTAGCTAGTAATTAGATAAGATACAGCACCACCCATACTTCAACGACACGGTTCAAATCACGTGATCAATTGTTAACTATCTCCTTTTTGTAATTTGCAAACAACTGTATACCAGTTTACTCCCAAGCAGAACGGTCAAATTCCTGAGTAAATTTATTCTTAGCCAAAATCCTGTTATAAAGTTTACGATGACCGTGTAGAAGGTATGGTGCTGTCTTAATCGAGCGACGTATGGTCTGAGTTTTCAGCAAAAACAGAAAATTTGGCATGTGGTCACTTAGGCACGATATCGGCAAGTATTTCTGTGTAATGGTTGAAGAATAGTGAATCAACCGGTTAGTGAATCAAAATATTCATTTTCTAAACGTTTCGTTTGCATTTTGGTTCACTGTATCAAAATTGCCCGCTTTCATTCAATTCCAACAGCCTTGGTTTACGAAGTCAACTGCAGTATACCCTTCCCGGTTCCGCTCATAGTTAGCATGCTGACAGAGCCCTCTACCGCCGTCAGTGTTCATAATTATTGATATTCATACCACCAGCTTGTCAGTACGACCTAGTGAAAACTTTATTCTGTAAAGCCAAAGCAGTCTTTATAACAGGAACAAGAGAAAACACTTCTGAGGAAACTGTCGGCATACGGCTACCAAAGACATGTTGTCGAGTCATAGCTTAGACTGAAGCGAAAGCCTTTCAACACAAATAGCTAAAAAGAAAGAGATTTCTGCAGGTAAACATCCACTTGCCATTATAGGTGGTGTTTGTGGAAGACTCAGCTGAATGGCCTCGGTTTGTTTGCTGAGCTGCGCTATTTGATTGCAGTCAATTTGCCTAGCGCAGCGAACAACTCAACGACCATCTATGCTACCTGAGCTACCAACATTCTCCTCTTCGACAACTCAGCTGGATCTTAACCAAATATTTCAAGCGAGGAATTCGCCTGAGATCAAGTTGGGTCATACAAACAGGTGTTTATCTGCATGTCGTTTTGATATGGTGTTCAGGTATAAAATAAGACAGAGGGGAATTCACGGACCGGGCCTAAATACTGAGCTGCATTAACAGTGAATACAGTAGTGTACTCACTAAGAGTTCTCATCAGATCTGTAAAAATTGGCGGGTCGATTGATGAAACATGTCAGTTTTTTCTTAATCTTACACGTGACTATCGACAACAGATACAAATTGAGTCCCACCTCACAACTCGTCTGCACAAAAGCTTGTATGCCTTTCCCGCCAGTGCCAGGTGGATCCTTCTCCGAAAGCAAGAATCCAGGAGCTCGTTCTGATCATCATGCGCTCCGTTGGTTGCCCCGCAGCAAGACGAAGCGATATCTTTCAGGACGTGCAACTGAACACATCCCAAATTACCTGCACTTGGCATGTCACCAGAGCAGTCATAAGGTGGTCAGAGATCAAGATGCGAACCTGAATCAACCACCGCCAAGCGTACTTTGGAAAGAAGTGATCAATCCAACTTCCTGCACTCATTTAGCATCTTCCTGCACACCGCCAACAAGGCTCTAACTGTCGGTTAAACATTACTGATCAAAGGGCACCAAACCTGCTCTTGCGTGCAAACTCTCTTAACATGGTAACCAAAGAAAATTCGTCCAAAAATGTTCAGATACATTCCGTTATAAGACTAATACATTTAAGCCCGCGTCTGATAACGTAAATGTTAACTCATTGCTATCAGCATGTTCTATCATGTCAATGAAAAAATTGAAACTGACAGACTTTTCCAAGGATAAATTAAGCAGTTTCATATGAAAATCATATGTCCATATTTCAGCCATTCGGCAGCTTCAGATGGACTGGCATTTCTTGGACTACTCGTTTGATAAAGGTGAGGAAAATTGTATTGTGACATTACAATTTAGTTCGTTTCCATCAGGTGCCGACAATTTACGCACCTGTGCATGACTTGGTGATGTATCTTGCAAATTATTCATCTCATTGTCATGATAACTATGAATAAATGAACAACGGTTAGATGCTTATGGAGCCTTTATGAACTGGATTTGAAATTGGCACAGAAACTCGGTTCCTACCGTTGATCAGTTGACTGCACAAGAAATCCAATTATTTAGGAATACTTCATCAATATCCCTAAATAAGTTTCACTGCTCTTCCAAACAGAGGATGTGTGCATAACATTTTGCACGCGCACGTGTTTTCGCTCAGCTTGTTTACCACGACAAAATTCAATCATCTTTTCAGACTTATTGGCCTGTGAAACAAGAATGTTTTGAGCAGTGTGGAATTCGGATTGTAGCATCAAACCCCGAAATAATACCTTCCCAAACACACGATAAGCGCAATGCATATTATCAGAGACTAAGAAGCAGACCACAAAAATTCTAAACGCACCACTGATTGCTGAAGCCACTGGTTTCACTAAGAACTTAAACATAATTTCCTGCCCTCCCTTTTGATGCGGAAATTTTGTTTTAAAAAGCTGGAATATCATTCAACTCACCGCAATCCATGCTTGAATGTGCGTATGCTTATAGAATTCGAAATTAAAGTAGCCTAAATCGCAGGTAACTAGGCAGAAGGAAGATCACATCAAGGAAAACAGTCCTACCAGAATGAACATCTAACACGGGCAAAAGATGGAAAATGGTGGTACAGTGGCGGTAGAATAACTAAGATGTGCACAAATACTGATCTCTACTTTTGCAGGTTCATGACATTTGTTGAGGGTTTTTACCCATACTAAGCCATAAAATCTATTCACTGCTTACAGGATGTGATTATTGGTGACGTAAACAAAACAACAATCCGAAGGCCTTGCACGAGAAACTTCTCCATTTCATGGAGAATAATGTGAATCGACACAATCACGGTGCTAGTGATGGTGCTGCAGACCAGTCTTCCATGACTAAATGCTATTCATTTGTGGGGGTCTACCGTTTCCAATCAGCGTTGGTTATTGGCAGATTTACTGCAACATCCTTCTTGAGGCGGCAACATTTTCATGACAGTCGAACTTGTGTGCGGCAGTCACGAGGTCACATCGCACCCCTATAGCGGGAGTGTCAGGACAGTAAGCTGTTTTCTCCAAAAGACTAAAGTAAATATATATACAAATAGATATATATGTATATATTCAGAAACTCTACCTTCCCCAAAGAAGGACCCTTTGGAGATAAATGAAAAAAATCATGCGCCTTAATCTCTCAAGAGATGATTATGACTGTCGGCACCTTTACCATTAAGGTCCGAAATCTCTTTAAAACCAAGAACGAGATGTTGCTCAAGGAGCGACTGGAATTATTTGGTGGCTCGTGCATACTGAAGATGTCCTGACTGATTGGCGAGCTCGCTTTTCCGAACTACTGATTGGTCGACTGAATCAAATGCTAAAATATACGGTAAATAACTACAAGGACGACCCACCAACCTACAAAGAGCCACAAACAACTGGCTTGAAAATGCACAAGAAGAATTCCTTTGGAAATGATGAATTTCTTGCGAAGCTGATAAAACTTGGTGGACAAGAATACGATATAAATTCCTCCAAGTAATGCGCTCGCCGCAGTGCTCTTTTTATCAAAGGGGACGGAATGGAATTAATCAATCGGACAATTAACATAAAGTCAGCCCAAATTTAGTGCTGGCGAAAACCTGACACGTATTATTATAAATCGGCCCAAGGTAGACATTTAGGATGATATAGTTACTGTACACTAGCATAGAATTCCGAAGAGGAAATATATCAGTGGTATAATTTTCTCTGTGAGACAAGCAAAAGGAGACTGCTTTAAACACAGCTGTCTTTTATACCTACTATTCATTGATTTCACAGAGACCTTTACCTCGGTGTTCAGGAAGGCCATGTGGACCACTCCCCGGAAGGTGAGCTGGCCAAATTAATTTTTCAATCTTGTCAGTTACAGTGCCTGTAATATCCAGCTTGTAACTAAATGCAGCTCACTTGGAAGCAGTTCAGAATTCAGAACATGACGTGGCTATTCTATGTCGTATGGATGGTTAGCTATTCAACTAAAGAAGCCTTCCAGCCAAACAACTGCTAGGTTACCCGAAGGTCTATGTATCTTTCTTTGCTGGTGAGTCAGATGCATTAGCACGTCCTAAAGCAGAATTACAGAGCACTAGGACACCATTCGCTTCTCCAGCATCTATTTTGACCTACACCTAAATATTTCTGAGGTAGTCGATTGCTTTCAACCTTGTTCTAACTTTTATTTCAAGTAAAATGGTTCACGCCAGCGGGATCACGTGCTGTTCACATTCATTCTACCTTGGCAGGGCTGTAACCACTAGCAACCAAACGATCGACAAATAGTTGAACTCGCAAAGGTTGAAGGCCAGCATCACATTTGGAAGAATTTAGAAACGTGTCTGGGGGAGTTGCTGGACATGAAAATAGTGGTGCGGCATGATTTCCTACCATCTACACTTTACAAGACAGGCGTGACATATCTGGAACCCTGAGTGGTTTCGTCAGCAGTGTCTGCGAAGGATTAATTAAATATACTATTCAGGTCGGATTTTAAAGTATAAGACATGTTAGAAGACAGAAGTTTTGGGAGTTGAGTTTGGCTTGATGCAAGCCACGTCACGCTGGCTGCGTCATGTGAAACTAGTGGCAACGGGTCCAGCTCCCAGAAAAATACGATGGTCTGCTTGGAGAAAAGATCCGAGACAACAAAACAGAAACAGATTTCAGGTGACTTCAAGAAACTTTTTGATTATCGATCACACACCTTAGAAAGGTTGGCTTCCCCAATCGGTGTTGGGCCTGTGTCCCTCATCAATCAGCAGATAAACCAAAATACTTTTTTTTCAGTCAGCCATCTCTTGTTGGCAGATACACTTTACAAATATGAAGTCTATACGAAACACTCTTCAATCTAATATAAAACGGCTGAATTAAATATTTTCTGAAGCTAGAGTTCTCTTGGTATAGTCAAAAAGAGGAAACTGTGTCTTTATTAAATTTTATTCAGACAAGCAAATGGAACTACAGCCTATTCACCCAACAAAAAGATTCCGAAACACTAACTGCACTCACATAGAAACTATTATCCCCCTACATTTCTGCGTGGCGGCACACTATTGTACTCCGCCCATATTTGCTAATGTATATACGATGAGTGCCATAGGGCAACTATTGTCAACTCGTGTCCATGTGTACTCACTAATGACAGTCAAATTCAGCTTGTCAGAACAAAATTACTACTGGGCAACAAAGGTACTTTCCTAGGATAATTCAGTATTCACCAAGGGATGCTATAGCACAAGCTAAAAAAGGGGGTGCTCACGGAACAGCCGACCAGTTTAGGTGTTTATGAAAAATTGGCGTTTGTGCCAGAAAACACTGGCTAACTCAACAAAAGTTTCAATAAGCTTTTCTATAGTAAACATTATTCAGCAGCTTTCTAAAATTCCCATATATCTGTCTGGGACTGAATTTTTCTTTCCGTAGAAATCTGATCTTCTCAAGTGTTCTGAAAAATCTGCTTACAGACTCCAGATAATAAACAAGGACCCAGAAAACCAATAAAGCCAGAAAGCTTTTTTCTGGCATAACGGGACCAATCATTTCATCCCCGTCAGAAGCTTGTTGATTATTTAGCTCAGGTTGCTCAAAATGTGTTGCTGTGCAGTACTATAACAGAAAGCAAGAGATTAAACCATCAGATTGTACTTGACTTCCTTCAGATCAAAACCGTTTATGTAGACACGCTTACTAGACTAATCACCCAAGTACTTGTATCCGTGGACTGGCCTCAGTCCAATCGAGGAAATTAGTTGAGCGTTCGCTCATTAGACAGGGATGGAAAACGAGGCCATCCGCCTTGTTTGATGCCCTCCGCCGGTGGAGGCGAATTACTGAGGCAATAAATTAGGTTCATTTTCATATGATGGGCAGGATTTTAAATCAGATAGACTTCAAATGTGTGAAACAAACGAGTATCGAGCTTATGGATGGAAGATTACGCAGCAGGACTTAATTCTATTCAGAACACACAAGATCATCGAGGACCTAGTAAGTTTCCTCGATCTATAAGTAAGCAAGTAGTTTTGCGCGCAATTGTATTTCGATAACCCTTTACAAAGGGAATTACGTAAACACTCAGCGCTGCTCCGTCAAAATGGACCTGAAAAGTTGGAATATGCTAGGGTCCCAGTTTTGCACGGATAATGGCGCAGATGTGATACCGAACGCAACTCAGTAAATTAGTCCACTGCGTAAGTCGTCAAACATTTCGTCAAGTCAGAAGGCAGTAACCACGTTTTAAGGGCCGGTTCTCTGCATTCAAATGAACTAAGCCTGATTGAATTATACTCCACTTTATATGCGTTTCCAATTGATTTCGCGGATGCGCCAAAAAGTTTTGGGAACCTGACTGTTGGTAATTATTCAGAACGTTGCCCGCTGCTTTTTCTATTGCTCACAGAGCAACCTGCAATCTTGTAAAAACAATCCAGGTTGGGTATATTTGATATTCAGAATCAGTTCCAGGCTCCTAACCAAAACCAGTGACTGCCGGACCGCACTTGGACGCGCTGCGTATGTGAATTCAGATGGATTTGCTTGTTCTGCGGCGCGCGCCGAAATTTGTTGATACTAACTCCTGGAGGGAATCAGACTCTTCATTATCACCACATTTTGGTACGATGCTCGGAGTTTTGTGCCTGACCAACACAACATAGAAGCGATCGATCTTAGAAGAGTAGTCCAATGCGTTTGACTGCGAGGAATTTACACACACCATCAACACAGGTCAGTTTGATGACTGCTGGGTGTTTGGTTTATAAGCATGGGCTTCGATGCTGATTGTCAGGAGGTTAAACCCTGTTACATTTACCTGATATGCTCCAGTTAGGACAAAACTCAGTTCTAGTTTGGACTCCTCCTAACATAAATCGAATAACCCCAGATAATGGAACATATGTGCGGAACTCCCATGGGAGTGATCTACATATTTTTACTATTCCCGAGAGTATTAATAACCTCGGGTTTTAACTGCATAGATTGTAAAATCACGTGTATTTCCAGCTGCACATGGGTAGCCTCTAATTCGTTTTCACTAACTCGCCTCAAACTTACGATCCCTTTGCTTACAAGAACAGATAAAATAAACGCAGAAAATCTCTATAGAAAACTTGATACACCTTTTATTTGCTAAGGTTTGGTCACTAAAGTTTTTTTTCGATGGAGTAGAGCACAATAGATCAGTTATACAAAAATTACTTTGACGCAATCTTTGGCATTTTGCTTTGACATTTATAACTCCTAAGTGCTCCACCAAGGCCTCGTAGCTTGACATTGATTTTATTGCAACATGTGGCACTGGATCATTAAGAAACGTCTGCCCTTGAGGCAAAATGTGTTAAAAAGCAAGCGTTTCACGTAAACCGCATCCGAATACATTCATAAACCCGGCGTCAGCAAATTTTTCTCGGTAGTTCACCCACAAGGCAAGCGTTTTCTATGTGCCCATAGTACTTAACTTTGCTGGACGAAGTCAAAGGAGCGGGGATATAACATATTTTCTCACTGTATGTTGGAAGAGTTGTTGGGGCGCATATGTGGAGTACATTTATTGTGTGACCAATAGATGGGTACTTTTTCCCCGCACTCATGTAACCACCTTCTTTGTATCCAGAAACACTTGGATTTTGCTTGTGTAATATTGCGAATGCGTAAGTGAACAAGGAAATTTTGAAGTCTTCGTTTTTATGTCCATGGGTGTATGAGGTTGCGGTTGCGTCGACGGACAACCAAACACTGCAATAAATCTGCAATACATTGAAAAACCACTGCACAATGTAATACATCAAAAAATGATTACTAGGTCGTAAACACCATTTTTTAAAAAGAAAGTTTCATAATGTGGTCACGAAGTGGCTTCCACTTTCACGGTACTCAGTTTACTTTGCTTTGTTGTTTTTGCGGCTGGGGAGAACTTCTTTCCTATTCGTTGTCATATAAAGTTGTGCAGTGTGTGATTAGGTTAATATATACTCAGCACCAAGGTATCTTGAGAAGATTTAATAAGATTACTTACACAGTTTTCGACAAATACACTCTTTTGCATATCACTTTGGTTCTCCCGGGAAACTCAACAGAAGCCCTCGTGTATGACGCTTTTCAACTGCATTTGATGCGCTAAACCACTGCGTGTATTAGTTGGTGCAAAATTTGATATATCTTGGTATATTTCCATAAAGAAACTACTCACAAAGAGGCTGAAGACTCTCCAACAGCCACGACCGATTTCGTCCTTCTTAAGGCTTATCAGGCAGGCGCAGTCCCAGCGTTTCCGTCAACCTTACGTTCTTCGTGAACCCAAATTGGACTGACTTCGACTAGTACACTTATTTGCATATCCGTTTGTTTTCATGAGAGACTCAACTGAATCTCCCGTTTGTGATATTCTTCATTTGAGTCTCCGGTGAAATCCAAACTGTTATGCAAATGAGTGCGTTTGTCGAAATCTATCCAATTTGGGTTCGAGTAGAACGTAGAGTTGACGGCATCTCGGGGACTTCACCTACATAATGAAACTCAAGAAGAGCAAAGCCGGTCCTGGGCTTTCGAAAAGTTTTCTGGAACCTTGTGAGTACTTAGTTCTTTTTCGCTTAGTATAATGACCCCTAATAAAACTATTTTATTATCATTAAAGCAGTTTTATAGTGTAGACACTGAAAACCAACAAAGAATTCCTCCGATTAAGACACTATCTATATATACTCTCAATCTGCACAGAGTTTGAGTAACTGGAATTCTGATTTATTCGATGGTGTTTTAGTGCGTTTTTTCAAGCCTCATATAAGAATGCTGAAGGAAAGCGTGGCGGAAATTTAAATCATGGATTATTCTTCGTGGACAGCCAAGCGTAGTGTGGTCGTCACACAAAAAGACTGTTCCACACTCAATATGACTCGAGCTGCATTTGTGACCAAAAAACAATAAAGGATAAAACCAGATCTGAGAGTAAATGGCTCCCACCGTTCACTAAAATTATGCCATTTGGAAAAGTGGACTGTTTGCAAATCGGCTAAATTGAACTCGCAATGAAATCAGTGATAAACAGTCGCAAATTTATTTATATGAATTATCTGTTTCGACCCCATTAGTTTTGTCTGTTCTAGTGCAAAACACCCAAATCCCGATGAAGACCTTAGGCTATTTTATGGGCAACTGTTTTCTTTAATTGTCTAGTCACTGCTTGTCAGTTTCCTTGGTCTCGTTAACTCGGCCATTTGCTATGTCAGCTCCTGTCAGACGGTTCAAGTAGAAGACCTTGAATTTTATCAGCATTTCATTTTGAAAGCAGGGTTAATCTGTGCTTAAAGGCTGAGTTGTTTAACGGCTCTCTCAAGGGAATTATCAGTTGGAATCTCACAACTCTCTAGAAAGATTTGAACCTGCTCCATATTAGTCAGCTGCTGAAACTTAAACCGTTTGTTTTGAGCAAAAAAGATGGTGGTCTGATTAACGCTCACGTAGGGAGGATATAGTGTCATACGCCCTTTACTCATGAAATCTACTTCACTTGGTCATCTGTCGATTAGCTCTTTAAGTAACTAGTTAGATCCATTTGTCAACTGAATTAATTGGAGGTTTTGATAAAGCACACCTGATTAAATGATCCACTGCAATATCTCATCTAGTCGTTTATGGTTCAGCTGCGGTATTTTGGATGTGCTCTCCTGCATTCTGATCGACTACGCAAAGTATATCCCATATCATTTAGGGACCTCTTGACAGCGTTTTTCCTTCCTTGTTTAGTTTTTTTCTCCGGTAGAGACGGAGGCTGTCTGATAAGTGCCTCGGAATGAAGTTGTCAACTCATACAACAGCATGAACAAGCACGATGTACCCGTGGGTCACAAGTTATTTTTGCTACACCCATACATTTCTGTATTTGGGATCCATTTGACAAATGGACCGTATAATTTCACTAGGGGTCTCAAAACGTGCTTCAGATTTAGTTTTGAAAGCACAAATTTACATGGCATAACTTTATAGGAATTCTGAATACATCGTTCCAGTCTCATCGTTTTACCTTTCCTAAGCGCGCAACATGGAAATACCATTATATCCCTGTGTAGTGTGAAGTCAAGTATTTCCTAGAGAAAACGATCACCCCAGAAGTAGAAACGTAGTTATTTCGGAATCCCAAGTCCGCCTTGCGTTTAATTTTAGAACGTAAACTTTGACCTCATAACCACTGCTACTTTGTGAAAAGCCTTCTGTCATGAGTTCACCCATAGGCTCTTCCTAGCAACTGAATGTTTCTGAGGTGCGTTTCTCTTAGGTTTATTTCAGAATTGTGCAGATACCTACCAAACTGTTGGTAGCATGAGTGGATTTGAAGATTTCGAGGGATTTTGTCCTGTGCTTGAGGTCAAACTCTGCTGAAAAGCCGATAAACAGTACACCTGTCTCACCCTTGTTGGGAATCACAAGCAATGAGCATCTCATGTAACTCCGGGGTTGATTGTTTGAAAACTTAACCCTTTAGCCAGGAATGGCTGATTGGCAGCGTAATTAACTACCACCAAGGGGACGAAATTTGTACTAAATTTTACCACATTAGTTCAAGTTTTATCCTGGCTACTCAACAAGGGCGGTAGCCGGGCTTGGACACATGTAGTCCTTGAATCCGACAAAATAAACACCAGGTGGACAACATAAGCGTCGTTGCATTGTTTTTTAAGACAAGACGCACATCACACCCAGATTACTAGATAAACAAGTGGGCTATCATCGTGTGACTCAACATTTCAATACATTGAAGGGTTCACTTTGGAGGTGTCTCGCTCAGAGATATGTCTGCCGGTCACCACGGTAGATGTTGAGTCCCACTCCCGAGTTCAAGAACGACTACCTGAAATATGTGTCGGAAGCAAATTATACCGTCAAAATCGCTGTTCAAAAGTTCCGGACTGCTCCTGCTCTTGACAGGAAATCAAATACTATGCTAATCGGCTTTTGTTCTTTCCATTTTCTGGCAAAGGATAGAGCAAATAAAGTAACGGAATTCGTAATTCTTGTCAGGGATTATTGACTGATTCTTTCTAGAGAGTTATGAAAAATATGTTTATTTAACAGCCTGCAATGTAAAAATCGAGGAGCTAAAAAGTTAACCAATTGTTCGATTACATGTGGACCCGAATTCTACGTGAATCAGACACTAAAGTGTACTTGTGGTGCCAATGCCTTAGCTGATGATGGAACAATTAAAGGTCACTGGCCAAGTTTGGGGTAAACATTAACAGCCACGCAAGCAACCTGAACAGGACCGTAGGTGTGCCATTTCTAGCTAAGTTATTAAAGGAAAACTTTATTGTGGCAGAGCTCTAAAATGCCAAAACTATTAAGAATGGCTTTTTGGTCTGTTTTCCTTGTACCAGACGAAGCATTGAACCCTCATCAAGGCGTGTCTTTTCGGATAATTCGAGCTTTGATTCATAGAGGAAGATGAAAGTACTCATTTTCTCTAGAGATGTGTTTTGCTCACGGGGCTTCAGTTGTAGTGGGGTTATCTGTTAGGCACACGCACCATGGCGTGTGAGATTACGATTTCAAAAAGTTTTTCTATCATTTCAAAGCGCAAGTTTTTTGTACACACATTGTCCAGAGCTTTTCACCTTTCAGTTGTTTCACGTGACAGCTGGATATAATTAGTTTCGGGATGAATATCATATCGCAACCCATTCTGTCACGAAAATCATATAGTGATTGCAACGAAAGCTTGGCAATCGTAAGTGTCAGCTGTTATTCTTCGTTCAGTGTTTTCTTGATAATACTCCAAAACCGTCAACTGGCACGGACAAACTGGTACAATTATGGGATTTGTTTATTCCTCCTCATCTTTGCTCGTGGGCGGGTAAAAACAAACATGATCCAGAAACACATCTTTACTCAATCTAATTCCGGTGATATTCGAATGACTTCCCCAAGGGAAAACCCGATTGCTCAGGATAAAGCTCACGCTTAAATCTAGTTCGGATCAACCAATCATTTTGACAGAAAAATGAATGCAACCATCTGTATGAATTTAAGCCGCGTAATTCAACTGTTTTACGTTTGAATGATTATGTGGCGATATTCGTGGTTGTAAATGAACCATTTCCACTCCTGTGTATTTTCGGACAAACTATGAGGACTGTCCTAAATTTCAGCATGCTTTCTGGGACTACCTTATAGTGTAAGTATTCTGCCTGGACTGTGATTTAATAGAAAAATCTGCTATTTGAGTGGTGGCAGCTTAGTTAATACACGCGGACTTTGGTTGTTTTCCCAGGCTACACACATGAAGAGGAAAATTAGTGTTTGTGAAGCGGGAACTAAATAGTAAACGAACCGGAGACCATTTTCAGTATTGCAAACAAGGAGCTAGTGATTGCAGACTAATTTAATTCTCCCCTTGTTAATTACGTAACCATTGTGGGATAGGTTTTTCTTACCAGATGCTGTGATTTTGCTGTATGGATGCATACATCCCCTTCTGACCGGAGAGGAGTGCACTGAGCTGAACAAAAAGACCATCAGTAATGTTTTTATTTCAGCGTGGGGTAACATTTTGAGGTACATTTTCTGGTGCCTTCGAAAGGCGGTTATGTGAGAGTTTGTCTTAAATCACAGCTAGAAGCACTGGAACTAAAAGAGGATGGTCAGTGTGGTACTCTGAATTTGTTAGGATGATTTTAAAAAGCATTGTTATATCCCATACTACTGCTTATCTACTACTCACGAACTAGGCAGATCTGTGGTTACAGTTAGACATTGTTTCAGCGAACAGATGTCGTCATCAATCCTCCTTTTTCTACCTGAAACAGACAACTTTTTCTCCAGCCCTTCAGTTTTTTTATAAATGATTGACAAAAAATCGTTCGCATTAGAGCTCCATGTTGAATGAAGCGTAATTAAGCTATGTGAAAGCATCTGTTCAATGCTCTCTTCTCCTGCCTAATTAATGATGGTAGCGGAAAAGTATAAAATATACTCTCGGAAAATCAATAACATCATATACAATAAACAAGCCTAAGTGCTTTTTAGGAGCGTTGTTCACAACACTGTTTGAGGATAATTCGAAACTGTCTGAGGAAGACAGACAAACATATTTTTACTTGGTTGCTTGGTTTATGGTTAAGCACGTGCCCTGCATCAACATTGTTGACACACTGGAAACCTGACCAACAAGGTCTTGTACCCTGAAATTAGCCTAGGATGGTGGAACCTTGGGCAAAGTGCAACTTTTCAGTGAATAGTGCAGTGTTTAAAGACTAGCCGAAAGGTCGCTCTTACGAGTCTCCCGATGCTCAATGCTGATAATTTCGAAAATTACAAAAGAATTTTCCAATAATGTTTAGTTGTTCGAGATATAATAACCTCAAAGGACGAAGTTCTGACAAGACCTTTCAAAAGCCCTTCCATAACGACAGGCAACTTTGAAGTATTGTGATAGAGCAACATTTTAGTCCGTCAAGCTGCTACCTCACTGAAGATCCATAAGCAACATACCCTCTTGTACAGCGTTTTCTAGATCCGGGGATTTATCATGTTGTTAACTTTGTTGGCAAGCTTCACCAACTACAGATTTTCACTGAGGAGCAAAAAAACGATAGTCGGATATCCCACGGTAAGCATAATATTGTCAGTGTAAAAAACACACTTATGCACACATTTCAAATCGTTCCATGTTTAACCGGTGGCAACTGAATAGGATAAAAATATAGTGGTTCTAGTAAACGTGGAGGAATGGGGGTTAGGTTGGAAATAAGCGCAAAATGAACAGTTAACTTATTAGTTTTAGAAAAATGGTTTTTTAGGTGGGGTCACCAAGTCGCTCGAGTGACGGGAGGAGGGTGGACAATGCAGACAGCTGTTCTAAGAACTGTCACATTTTAGGGCATGCTTCACAAATTTTCGAACAGGATATGTCAGTCGGTGATAGACAGAATTCCCAGGAGTTCTGTTCAGTGACTTCAGACAGAAGGAAGAAGATTCGTCGTTCAGAGGAGGGCATCACTAACTGGCAGACAAGAAACAACCGGTTTGGTAGCAATGCCTTTTGTACTACCGATTTCACGTTTTGTGTATAAATCCAAATTATTGGCTTACGAGAAAAGGTTAATTATTTTGAGAGTTAGAAGAAGACAAGAGGGTTTCGTTTGAATGGAAAAATTTCACCTCAAGCTGGAATGCTAATTTGTGCTGTTCATAACATATGGAATATGGAAATAACAAGGCCATTGATCCAGTATGATAGAGCCAAAACCATTGGCTTCGTTACGACTGATAGTGTTCCTCTAAGCTGTAATTATTAACGAAATTGGTACCTAAGCATTTGCTTGTCCCGTTACTAACCGTCCTGTCACCGAAAACGAAAGGCAGCACTTATATGAGTGACAATAATTCCATGATCTTTTACGAACTGCTAGCCCACAAAACCTACCCACTAGACTGCCGGTTGCTACAGAAGTGCAGGATTTATCTAATTCCAGTCCAAACTAAATGAAAGACCCTTCACAGTCGACATCGTAATATATATAAAACTCAGTCTACTTGTCATTTAAGCCATGTTTTTGTGCCGATGTTTGTTCGCCTAATATAGGAATCATCGTCAGTCAGCGTAAACAAACTGCATTTTTATCACATGTGCCCAAGTGCTTGGGTACAGTCAGACTCACTGTCTACTTGTTCTGCATCACTGAGAAGGAAACAGTTAGCTGCATAAGATAAACTTTCTTTCTAACTGCACTACAAAACGATAGTAAGATTAGACTTCCGACTATTGTTTTCTACATGGCTAACCACGCTAAACCTCGATGAGAGGTAAATAAGCACCCACTAGAAAGCACTGAAGTGGTAAATTGCTCCAAGAATTTGCAGTTGAGACTTGTAGAATTGGTAGATGACGCCAGGGACTGAGGTAAGTAAATAATGCGAAGGGCCATTTTGAAGCCAGGATGCTTCGGCCGGCTAACCAGTGCTGCAAGCTTACATCATGTTTACCCTCAAATCTCGTCCCCTCGGGTTCACGTCAGTATCAACGGCTTGCGAGTAAAATCTCATTTCGCTTGATATAGGTCAAATATAATTTTGCTACTACTATCAGGCACCGGATTAACTACCATTGATCAGCAGATAAGCCTCCTATGTTTTTGAGGCTCTCAATTACAATAACAGTCCATCACTAAACAAAGCTTAATACTTAGTAGTAATTAAAACTGTCCTTTGAAAACCCGCCAGGGAAAAGAACGCATTCAGTATGCTCCTTCAAAGCGTCAGGAAGGAACTCAGTTTAAGAATTAACAACCTCAACATTGACTCCATTCTTCCAGGATCCCATCAGGTCTCCGTTGTCTTGAAACATTTTCAGAACCCCAATGAAATAACTCAGTCACTCGGAAGAAGCATAGCTAAAAAATCTTCCTCAGCTGAATCGACACACTGAATATTTACACCTAATGTTTTTTGTCAGCGGAAACTAAAACCTTCATTCGTACGGAGCAATTTAAGGCCGGTGAAATTTGCCAACAGCTGTGTTTTTAGCACAGCTGTTTAACGGAGTTTTCGTGATTATTTGAGATTCGTATACTGCAGTAAACGTATTTTAAAATCACGTCGGGGGAGGGCATAATGTTGCCGGCAGTTTCTTTGCGTCAGGACTTACTTAACAATGTTTCATCAAACAACCTGGAGAATTTAACTGTTGAAAAAAACACCATTAGAACAATTACAATATCCACTTAATGATCCCTAGCCATGGTGAGACAAGTTCGATGTAAGTAAGTTGTGCTCACTTTTTTGTCGCGCTAATAACCAGCTGAATTTGTTATCGTGGATTTTCACCAATTCGCCATCATGAAGACAGTTGGGGAGTATGCACTTTGGAAGTAATATCTCACTTCCATGAGAGAATAACGTTAGCCTCACCCTTCTGCAATTTCAGCATCAATTTAAGTAAAGCAGTCAAGATATTTGTAAAAGCAGACTGTTGATTACTCTTTGAAGCATATAGAAGCATTTTTCCTCAAGGAAATACTACGCATAAGGTTGTTGAAATCTCTTTGCTCGACTGTTCGAGACCGGTTCTGCCTCACTCCTGGCTCATAAGATAGGCGCGGTTCCCGAGTTTCCGTCAAACTTACGTTCAGCTTGAAACCAAACTGAACACAGATTGCAATTTAATTTGCTTTCAACGGGCGACTTAAATTAATATTAACCGAATCTCTCCTTTATGCTGTCGGCTGCAAAACACAACGCTGCTGCAGAAAATTTTATTACTACTTGTCAGTCACCAAGGGTGACACTCTCTAGGAGCTCAAAAAATTAGCTCCAAATAGATGGCATACGCAACAAAGAGTCTGTTTGATCACATTGGTACTGAGTACTTGGCGGACACCCTAAAAAAATAAACAGTAAATTTCCCTTCTTTTCATATTTCGGGACATATGAGGTCACTTAGTATCGCTTCATATAATCAATCACAAA
>SJOL01007764.1:1394417-1410796 GCA_004794785.1 Opisthorchis felineus | reverse complement strand
ACATTTCACGTTGGCCGAAAGCCGGATGCATCCTAGAGTAGACTTTATGTCCCTCGTCCCCACCATTTTGCGGCTACATTTCAGCAAGATGCTGTGATAAGTCGAAAGCAAAGCTCATATATTTAGATTATGGTTAGCAGGCAACCAAGATGAATACTGAATGGCAGGTAGGTCCATATTAGTCCTTGAACTTACCAGAATATTCAAGTACATGGATGGCTTAACACCGCAGTCATAACCAACGTGCAGATCGCGAAGAAAACTTGAACGCTAACAGAGTGATATCCCCCAGCCTCAAACACACGTCGATGCATCTACCCAGTTGGGTACAGAGGATGTATCCCTCAGTAACCAAGGCAGACCACAGGCCCAAAGGCTGCGTAGTCCACGAACCGTTGGTGCCCGAAGTGCCACGTGAAAGATCCCGCTGCAGCTAGCTGAGGGACACCAAACAGAGTCAATTTTCTAATGACCTGCTTCTACACTACTGGACGAATTTAAGGAATTCACATCTATCTCCAGTAGCTAATCACTACTTGACAAAAAAGCGCTTTTTTGAAGCTCATCTTTGTGCTGCATGCAGAACGAAGCCTTTGTTTCTGTTCGGAAAATGGTGTCCACGCTGTTTCTCCCTACACAAAAAGCCTGGGTTTCGCATTACTGTGGTTAACCGCCATGCGCGGATGCTAGACAGCGATAGACATTGACAGTGTTTATGCTTAAAACTGCATTGTATAGGGACTTTAGGGAAATACTACCCTTCGTTTCTATGTTGTAATGAACCGATGAGTGTGACAGGTCCATATAATGATGAAATGTCGAATGCGGATTTCGGCCTGGCTGTATGCTTTACGGATGACCTAACCGCGATGAAAAATAGTATAATACGATTGGCGATGGAGATTCGAGGGCCTTATGGATGAGCATAAGAGTACCAGGAATGAATAAGCGCGGTAGCGATGGTTGACCAATCAATAATGGAATGGTTGCGCAAAATCTAGCCTACATTGAGAATGCACTCAGTGGGAACCTTTTGAAAAAGTTGATGTTTCGCTCTTGAGATTCACAATAATTCCAATAGGTAATCGGTTTATCAGGTGACGCACGGCTTTGCGATGCCCAGTGATTATGCTTGCTCTCGTTTGTCAGTAACGTTCTCTCAGTTTTGCTCTACAAAGTCCATCATAATGTCTGTCTGCTAATAAACTCCTTACAATTAGGGTGGTCCCCTGCACGTTATTTTGGTATTGATGCTCGACCAATGATCATATTTTGCGGACGGTTATACTGAATTTTATTAGAATATTATTTCGCAAAAATTAACTCACAATATTCACCAACCCAAATCTGGTATCTACATGAGGTTTGAAGAATAACTTCTAAGTTGCTCTGAAATTACTTCTGCTAAAATCGTCCATTGGATATCATACCTTCACTGCACTTTAGAATTATGGTACTTCAGGTATATCCGCATTTAACATTCACGTGCTGTAGTCGGTAATTCTAACCCCGATTACTTTGACAACTTTGTGCCGCCAAAGGGCAGTCCGCAAAATTGAGCAGATGCGGTCATACGGTCTCTGACATTACTGGAAAACATTCTATCTTAAAGAGCAGTTTCGCCTACTTTGGTCAAAAATGCATTCGTGCAATCTCGTCGCAAACGTACATTTCAAATTTTTGTGAAGTCATTAACGGCAAACTGCGAACCCCTTCTGTGGATAGAATTTGCGGTGCGCAGGAACGTAAGCTAGGAAGGTTAATTTATACGTAAGCACCGGAATGCGCTCAAGGTGGTTACTTAAGTTGTACATCGACCACCACCAAAAGATTAGAGCAGACATTCGGTAAAGCAGTCAAATAGGAATCACAATTCTTAATCACTTTTAATCTCGCTGTAACTCAGATTCACATTTGCACATTTGACAAATAGCGTTTTGGAAGGCATTTCGCGAATTTCTCAGTAGACACGCAGCTGTCGGAATTTTTCGTTTATTTAATAAAGGCTGTAGTTGAGCATTACCCAAGCTTTTTAGAACTGTCTGTGCAGTTGAACGCCAATCCGTTTTTTGTCCTACACTTCACGTTGTCACGCACTTGGGCAAATGAGGCAATAAATATTCGTTCTGTTCATTTTCGTTTACTTTATGGTGGAGTGGAAACCAAAGAAAAAAGTTCTCAACAGATTGGGCAAATACGCTGCTTTTTATCATTATTGATCACTCAACCCATATTTTGTTGGTCGATCAGAATAAACAGTGATTTTTTCACACATTTAACGAGTTCAATAGCCGCTACTGCTCTCGTAAAACTAAGCTGTTTTGCATTGGATTGAGTATGAATGACTAACAAATGTGTTCACTGAAATATTAATGCCTTTTCTCTTAATTTTGTTCATTTGATTGTTCAGATATCAAACATGGTAAGCAGGGTTAGGCGCGATGTACTGCGCATAGATGCCGATCAAATAGGCTGCTATTCCTATTTTTTACACTGCGTTTGATGGAAGTGGCAGATTTGCAGGAATCCTGTACTGGTCCTCGATTAATACAGAACCTTACAAACACCAGGAAAGATCTTCACTAGTTCCCTTGTGGTTGCTGGCCGAAAAATTCAAACAGACCTAAATTCGCGCGGATATTGTTCAGTAGTCGTGTGGAAATTTGGTACAGTCAACTGAGTATTCACATCACATATTTTTGCATAAAGGGTTTTCTTGTGTCGTGGGTGGCCGCCTATCGGTTACGTCGGAACTGGCCCTGTCAGACTATGCGATAAGAAGAGGACAGGAAACGCGGCGGTATTGTCAGGGTAACATACAGAGCCTCTGCGTAAATATATAGGATGGGTAAATGACCAAATATGATTATTCGCTTGTTTGCTGTGTCTAGCCAATGGCGAAGTCCCTGCCGTGAACTATTTCACCCTCAGTCAGCTGGTCGCATACTGCTAAGTCGTGTTTGGTTGGCTCCGCCCATCCGGAACTTGTGGTGACCCTAGGGACGCATCGTTTTCTGCAGATCGACCTTTCGTGTATGGACGTGTCTTGACAGGTTTTCTTCCAGTTTGACCCGAAGGACAGTGCTTGCACGATCTTACTGCACACCATGGCGGATCTCACATATGTTCCATTCGATAAATCGGAAGAAGGATATTCTCTGCATTCAAAGCCTTCCCGCTCAAAAGATTAACGGCCTAACTTTGATTGAAGCAAGCGTGGCAGATAAGGAGGAATTGAAATAACATAAGGGACTTTCGATATCTTGGGACCGATATCCTAAATATTTGCAGATTGCGTAATGTTATGATTGACGGTGAATCTGTGGTTACTTGAAATTTAAAAATCAAACACTCATGAGTAAAGGTCCAGGACTGTAAGCGATCGAGATGGCATCCGAGTGGAGCATTTAGGACCGATCGGCTGTGCCATCCACGCTCTCTGTACTCCTAAGCGCCTTTTCTATCTCTGTTTAGAGAATCAAGCAAATCGGTTGGCATACATGCATTCCACCGTGTGCTGTCGTTTACCTTCTTCCCTCACGGAGAAGCGCGACTGCTTGGCACGCTAACCTTGTTTTGGGCAGTCGACTGCCTGCCTTGTTGCACATTAGGTTTTGTCACATTTATTTCACATTGCCTGATGCATTAGGATAGCAAAAGGACTAGAGCGAAGCATTTATTTCATGTCACGTAATGGTCGTAGAACGCAGATTCCGTCCCCACAAGAATGATTTACCCGTTTATCGTTCGAAAGTATTACCACCTAGTCCCATCATTCTGTACCGCATTTGGTATTTTATTTAGTGGGAACGTTCAACTGAGAGTCATGTTATTATGTTGAGGGTCGTCGTACCCTATTAGTGAACAGTTGCTTTACTATAAACACTATCACTGAAAACGGCAAAAGAGGCCTAGATTAATTCATCCACTAGTTTACAGTGCTCCATAGCAATATGAGCAGTGTAGAAATCCGTATTCTTTGAGGTCTTTTAACAAGCAAGACCTTTTCGATATGGTGTTTTGGGGGCTCACGAAGACTCACTTCAGAATAGAAAAATGGTTTCTTCACGATCACCTGGTGGTCGAACGGATGAAAAAGACAAAATTTATTGAAACAAACATTTTGCGTTTCTCCATATCGTCCCAGTAGTCCTGGGCTTAAACGCATGTTTGTGATTGTCTACGCAACATTCACCCCTTCAACACTCATTAAGGATCCTAAAAAGCCAGAAACGATCATACGACCCATCAAAAACGAATTCAAAGAGTGAGCCAAACCAAGTAAAATGATTTGAAATGCCGTTTTACCATAACTTAATGTGATTCTTACTTTTAGTGAAACTCATCGCACATCAATGGCGGATGCCCTTTCACCTGATAAGGGATGAAAGCAATTTGTAGAAATAGGTATTTTGGCTGAAGATGAAGGCGAAAACCGTCTGCTTTGGAGACGCCATCTCAAAGCGGCATCTGACCACGCCCTAGCACATATTTTAAACCCATCTTTTTCAAATTCAGGACAAAAGTATGTAGTAGAAAGTCTCCATTAAAGTTGTCTTCGATATTCGGCACAACCGCTTACAGTTGAGTCCTAATTAAAAACAGGGTAGCCGCAGTAACCTATTGAATTTGGAGAAAACATTCTGATAGAGAGGCTTGGGTGCTTGAGAAAGGGGTCACATCAACTGCTCACATCAGTCATGACCATGAGACCTGTCTGTATTTAGCATTCGCCCCTAAACCCTTGATGCAAATACTTAATGGGGAGGAGTGTTTATAAAGGAAGACTGCGACTAAGAGAGCACATCCTTGAGACACTACCGGTCAGAGCGCATTGAGCAAGGTCTGCGACTCAAGTGAAATTAAATTAAATGTGTGCAAAAATTCTTGTGCAGTAAGTGCAAATACTTACCTAACGCAAGTGTGATAATTCCATTATTGTACACCATAAAATTCTTAAGCTGTTTCTTTGTGACATAAAGTGGGCGGTCTCTTATATAGCCAATGCTGTGAAACCCACTAATTTTACCGAACACGATTGGCTGCTTGCACGTGAAGCTTAACCAATCCTGGCCTGCGCAGCCAAGTATAGGGTGGCCATCTAACAAACATACCCAGGAAGCACATTGTGATTGCGCCATGTTAATAACAATAGTAGAGTTGAAATCTAGAAGCGGGCAATTCATGCATGTTTACTAAACCTCAGTTGTTTACGTAATGGTGTAAGCGTAATCAAGACACGGAAAGTTTGAAGCACACAGGAGTTCAGGTTGATTTACCGTCAGAGGGTTTTCAACTATTCTGAGGAACATGCAATATCAGATAGAAGAAACGTTTGTTCTTTGGATATTCCATCGCCTGCGGTAACACAGAATCCCAGAGTGAGCTCATTCGTAAAATAACCAGCTGAGGCGGAGCTGATGATAATTTCCACTCAACCACCATTGCCGTGACATAAAAATAGATTATTCGTCCACAAAAGACCCTCCTCAAGAAACTTAAGTTTCTGGCAGCATTTACACCAATTTTACTTGTCACCTGAAGCCAAGTATCAAATTTTTTAGGACAGCTAAAACAACTTTTCTTTTTAGAGATTCTCATGAGAGAACTGCAGCTGTCCAGGGTCCAGGAATATATTTTTAGTGCTGACCTGTTAATAATTACCATTATTATTTTGTTGTCACGGGAACTAGATGATTTGCATTCTGTTAGTATCACCGTCCATACTCTTTTCTTGTATACACTGCCACTTTTGTAGACATTTTTAGGCACTATCCTATGGGTTTTAGAAGTATATGAAACTATTTGCCAGGACCATTGCCCATGCTCGAATGTGCCCTGAAACATAGACATAATCTAAAAAAGCAAAGACCAGGGTTACTAAATTATCTCCAGAGATTAATGGCTGTGTCTGGAAAGAGAACAGGATGTCAATCCAAACAATGTTAGAGAGACTAGAGATCGAGTTATTGTGAAATACGTGAACACAAAAACGATAAATATCCATTAGCTCAATCCCTACTGGAGGTACTTCTAGCTTCCACTAACTGCTAAGGAGGCACGTCTGCGACAAATAAAGTTAATCGGTGCATATCTGGAACTCCTGGGAAGATTGGGCTCAAACCTAGAAAAAGTGTGTTCTGAGGCAGCTGAAAGCACATTCGCAGAAAATAACCACAGGTCATACCCACCTTTTTAAGTACGAACAAGGTATTTATAGGTTTCATCGAGACTAAACGTTGAATTGATTTTCATCGGTGTATGGGTAAATCCAAAGAATCCATCAGCATCTGAATTGGCTCATTCCTGAAAAGAACGCAAATAATTCCTAAAACTAACATATCAACTCTCAGCATGCTCCTTAGAACGCTGTCTTATCCTACAATTTTTAACCTAAACTTCCTGTGTGAATGTTCATAAAATTGGAATCGGTAGTTTGTCTATGATACTATTCTAGCGCACAGCTTTATTGCAAATCGAGGGAAGCAGAAGTAAGATATTTTCCCATCAGCCAGGATTAGTTTCAAACAACGGATCTTACGGCCGAAAACCGTAAAATTTAACCATTGGGATATCTCTGAAATATCTGCGTACTGATTAAACTGATGAAGATGTCGAGGACAGCGCTGGGTTTACGTCGCAAAAGTTAAGCAGTCTATACTGCCCTGAAGACCAGACATCCTGGTGAAAATTGGTTTAAATTTGGTTTGGGCTTCCTACCCGCGGTTGCTGTTTTAAAGGAAGACAGAAGAAAGACAGAAGGAAGACAAAAGAAAGCCATGAAATAGCGTACTGTTCATAGGGTTGCTAAACACCCACCCAATTTTTGGCAGTTTTATGAGCGGTGTATTCCGCCAAGAAATGCTGTGAATATCATACCGACTGGAACACGAAGCGGCCTTGGAGCAGCACATTCAGTTGAAAAATAGTATAAACGAAAAATTCAGCTGAAGTTCAGTTGTTTTTTTGTTGAATTAAGTGTAAATGAGTGTATTTTGCGGGAAAAAAGTCTGCTTCCCACAAAGCAGGGTACGAAAGCAATCCGTGATTCATTCCTCCTTCCTGTCTATGCTCATCAGGTGGATTTGTCTGGATCGGTTGCGGTTTGCTTTAGTTGACACTTCTCAGCATTAACCGTAGCGGTCTGTTTACTAACTACACAGTGACTATGTTCATATTTGCTTTTTAATCACATCCGGCCATACAGTCAACATCTATAAGTCCAAGTCTCGACGGCTTGCCAATTATCAGGTTCTTTACAAGGTTTGTGAAGGAATTTAGAATAACACTGCTCTAAAGTGGTCAAATTCTCTAACCAGCCCTAGGCTAAAACAAGAAATCTCTTCAAACATGTCTGCTATAGACAGAAAGATGGGTAGCTCAGTAGTGACTTTTGGGCTAGCTGCAACCAAATGGTCCAGATCATTAGGGCTTCAAATCACAAAAGGGAACTACGAAACTGTGCCAGCAAGCTGCATAAATAATATCTACAAGTAGAAAGTATTTTTATGCTACATTTAGTCAAGTTTCATGGTAATATATACCTCACCAACATTCATATGTTTGTTGATGATGCCCTTATAAAACTGGATGCTCCAAAAGAAGAAAGCTGGATTGCTCGGTCTAAATTTTTATTTGTAGCAACAATTTGCAAGTCTTTGAGGTAATAAACTCGAAAAAAGTATGGAAGCAAGCTTTGCGCTAGCTAGAGCATGTAATTTTGTGTATTTTGCTGTACCGTGTTACTATGATTACACACGTTAGGGGCATTTTAGCAGATACAATTTCACATTTAAACGGAACGAAACAAAACCATATATGTGAAAGGCGTGAAAAATGAAATTAGTATGGTGCCTTGGATGGGATCGCGAACTATTGGGTGATCAGAACTGAAGAAACACAAATGTTAGCGATTACAAGGGATATCAGGGTGGAAGATAACATGTGCGAACAAAGGCAGGAAGCATTCAAGTTCGGTCGACTAGCTATATCAGGATGTTCTTTCCTTCTGAAATGTCAAGTTTGGCTTTAGCAGTCTTTTGAACACAACGGATAGAACTGGGTATTTCCATACAGCCAGTGTTTGGCTATATTTGGAATCCAGATGTTACTGACTCTCCGAGCGGTTGTCAGATGAAACTTCGGCAGACCGTTGTGTGCGCACTGAAAGCTGTCTTACTTTCCCACATGTTCACACACATCCGAAGGCACTCATATTTGTAGCTACAGTGTGAGCTTGAAATCGGGGTGTCCTCGTTATTTTAGTATGTATTTTAGTTCGGCTGCATTATAATTGAGTTTCAGGCAGCGCTCTTGAAAAGGCACTGAGTTCGGGTGAGAAAGTCACCGCCACTAAACAACAGCTGAATGTAGATTAGCATTCTAGAAGTTGATGAGTATAACTTCCAAAGTGCGCATGAACAGAGACTTTCTCGCGGAAATGTCAGGATATCCACCTATGTTCAAACAACATCATCAAACGTAACATGCAATTCCTGTCACTACTAAACTATGCAGCAACCAGAAAAAATCTTTGAGCTCAGTTTTTGCTTAATATGAGAAATTCCTCTAGACGCATCCAGTTAGGAACAAATGATAATAAATTTTCACATCGTCCTTGGGTGTACGGTAATAATGGAAAAACAAAGTGTTTGCTAGGCACTGAGAATTTCCTTTGAAAAAAGTTCAAGCGATAGTAGAGACAATATGTTTTTCACAAGGCAGTCAGTGTGATGGTTATCCCTGAGGTCAATTAGAAATACGTGTTGCGGCAAAGCGGTTGGTTTTTTCAGGCTCTGATGGAAATAAACAAATTAACCGGAGGAAACCTAGTTCACCCGAACATCCTTTTCAAAAGAATTGGCAACCATTTTTCAAACAGAAAAAACGAGCGTCTTTTGAGTCGTTGACGTCAGTTCAAATATCGTCACAAGTTAGATAAGAGATCAGTGGCCTTTAACCTCAAATGAAACAGTCGAGGCTGCAAAACTTTCTCATGTACTGAATCAATTAGTTGAATGAAGTAGCTATCCCCAGCGGATCGATGAGGCACCAATTGTGGGTAGCTTCGTGAACTCCCACATTTATTACCAAAAATATATATATCCCATACCGTCTGTCTTTCAATGCAGGAACTATTGTTTTCAAGATCGCTAATTAGTTCTCTAAAGCGGTCTTCTGCGAACTGCATACGAATTGGTAGTCTAGTAATTATGGTTAAACGATGACTGCGCCCCAAAACCTAGAGGAAAATTTTCTTTGACAAGTAACGTTGGGGCCAAGTGGTGAGATGATAAGTCGACCGTCTGCCAGTATTCGCCCTTTCTGACTAAACTTCATCCGCTCAGTTTTTCACATTCTTATGGAGCTACTGAACACTCCGAATTTGCTCATAAACCCCAATTTCTACCCTGCTTTCGTAGGACTCATCCACAAAATATATAATATAAATATGTGTAGATATATATTGCTTCATTTTTTGAGCCTGATGAAACATTTCACGGATTTTTTTTTAATTTTGCATCTATGGTCAGTGACAACCCCTTTAGTGTAACAAATAGCTACAGCAATTACACCCTGCATAGTTCTGCTTTGAGCACGCGCGACTGTGGAAACCGAAACTGGAATCCCTATTATTCAAAACCTTTCTCCATCTGTGGTTCCTGCTCGTTCTCTATTTCTGATTTGTGCTATTCAATATCCACTCAGTCCTAGCTCGCCATTCACTTGCATATTTACAAGTTTACGAAGAATCTTGAATGTGAGGAAATTCTGAAGGCCTCCGCTGGAAGTTCTGTTCATCAAATGAGTGCATAGTGTTTACAAACAGCCTTCTGTTACTTGGTTTGCATTTGCGTAGTCCGGTATCTCACGTTCCCCAGCAGCGTCCCGAGGATAAACTACTTTCTTAAAAACGAACCAATCAGTTACTCAAGAACTAAATAGCCACCAAGAGAGAAGCTTATGAGCGTTTAAGCGTTTAACATCCAGGCCGTGACCAAGTATTTAGGCAAGCACGTACTGAGGGAAATAATCGGTCAGCAATCTGCTCTGGTAGACAAGATAGCTTTAAAAAGAATCTTCAAAGTATTTGTGGAATTACGGCGATCTCGATTGTGGGTTATTTGCGCAGATTTGTCTACCAACTCAGCCCTCTAAAGCACTCTCTGCTGAATATCCATCTACTTACTTTTCGAACCCGACATCCCATCCACTCCCAAATCCTGACACTGTACTAACGGGACAGGAAAACCTGGAGAGTCCATTCAAAACTTGCTGACTGACCGTCCCGCTTGGTCTCGACAGTATTCAGTCCCAGTTGCTGAGGCACTGTGCCACTGGATTAATTCAGACTACTCTGTTCATTATGAGTTGGACTTGTACAAATTTTTCTCCGTCTCACATGTGCAAGAATACTTGGCTAAAGCCCGTTTCCAAGACTAATATTAGAGATCGGCCGATCGTCTTTTTTCCATCTAGTTTAAAGGCTCTGTTTTGCTAAATTTCACCACAGCCATCCACTCTAATCGGAACTTTCTGCCTTACTCAAAAGAAATTCTGGTTCGCTATGGCCTTTAATTTTATCTCCAGATGAATGCATTTCTTGCATTTTCTTTTGTTATGCACCAGAATGGTCACGTTGAATATTTTCTAATTTGCAGGCTGTTTTGCTTTGACCCTCAGCCGACTATTTTTTATTACTTTTGGTGCCCTCAAGGTACAACAACCTATGAATCTTTCACCCACCCCAATTTCTTTCAAATCTGTCAGATATTTTTTAGGTATCACTTTGTAAACCTGTCTTTTTATAAATCACACTGAGAACCTTCAGGTCACCGCCCTCGCAGGTTGCCTACAAATCCTGACAACTTGTTACTTAACTCTCCTACACTGAAAGGTTCAGTACTGCTTAAATGTGCAAAAATCACTGGTGAAAACCCCATGTTTTCGCTTGTGGACTTAATGTGCACTAACCGCCTTTGTGTTTCTCCCCATGTAAATTGATTTTCAGAACCCGAGTTTTGCTAGGGGTCACAGTTTCCAGATATAAGAAAGTTCAAACATGCTAGTGCATACTGCAGTATTTGCACGAGAAACTGGTCAACTCAATTCATGTGTTCTCACAACAGGGATCAGTCCGTTTTATATGTACTGCTCCTCTGTCTAGTTATTCAGCAGGTGTCAGTCGTCCGTGGTGCTATCTGCGTGGAAATTACTAAATGGTAGGTCAGTCGATCAACAAAACTAGGACGTTCACTGGGTCATCGTTCGGAGCGTTGGCAGACTTGTGACATCTTCCAATCGTGAGCACTTTTGTCGTATAGGCATATTAACTCAGGTGTCCGTGGTGTGCGTTGTTGGAACAGTGATATCACGCTCCTCGTACACGCCCGAGTTCATATCCTGGCATGGTGAAGAATATGAATCGCCAAGGAGCACCACTAGAGGCAAAGCTCGATTCCGGAGCTCCCCAACTTTACGTCGAACTCAACAAAGTAACTGAGAGAGATGTGAATACAAATTTCCTAAAAAGCGTTGAAGTATTTTTGCTGGTAGGAACTAACCTCCTTATTCCAAACTTTCAACCTCAAAGTCTATCAGTCGGACAACAAAGGCTTTTAAACATGTATGCCTTGTAGCTCATTGCACAAAACGTCCACGCTGCATATTTAGCTCAACACCTCACAAAAAAGAACGATTTGAACAAAACCCCAAAAACCTTTTCTCTACCAATTTGGCGTATATCTGTATATCCTTGATTTTGTTCAGGCTCTCATTCTGCGACCAGAAGTGCCTGATAATTAGTCATACTGACTGCATCTGGCGAAAATATATATAAACACATGTGTAGGTACATACGATAAACATGCCTGAGTGATTATCAGTGCAATGTCTGCTCCTGCGTCCCCTCTATCAGTGAGAAAAGTTGGCAATTGACCACATTCTTCTTTGTTTTGGTCTCCACTACACGCTTCCTCACTGCGAACTTCCCACTAAGGCTGATAAGGACTGCGTAAGTACCCTTCAGAAGACTTTACGTAATTGCTACTTTTGGCATATGCGTGATCAAACAAAGAAGTGCACATGTGGCTGCACAGTTAACAAATGTTCGACCAATACCAAATCCTCATTGTTGTGTGGGTGAGTTAAATTAACTGACAGTAAATTTAACTCTGGAGGTTTACTCTGGCTCATTGATTCTAAATGAAGGCTCCCAAGACTCGATTCAAAAGGCTGAAAATAATGAAGTTGGGTAGTGTATCTACCCACCGTTGAAAGAAAACTCGATGAAAAATAGAGAAATTCACGGAGAGCGTTATATGATTTTTTTGGAATCCAGCTATTCACGAATGTCCTGAAAAACAAGGTAAATTTAGTGGCGCTCCGTACTTTGTAGTCATGATGACATTTTAAGTCACAATACATTATGTATACATGCAAGCGTGTACCTGGATGGAAGTACCTAGAATACCATGTTTTTCTTCCACCAGATGAAGCCGAAACCTCAATCGTTCCACTTGTAAACTCTTTCGAGCTGGCTAAATGGTAGTAATATTTTGGCCACCACATCATGACCAAATCAGCGTGTAGATGCCAGGCAGCACAAGGGTTGAGATGCCCGTATGTTGTTTATGTCTAGAAACCAGGATTGGGTATGCGCCAGTGACCTTCCGATTTGCAGATTAGCACCCAAAGCTCACAACACAAAATGGGCACACTGGCTGCCACCCATTGGCTGCTACCCGAAGGATCACCAATGGACAAAGTTGATGCACTGCAATCAGATTAAATGGAATCGGATGAATGAACAAACGAACTGCTGCAAGAGGTTTGAGCCTGTGAAAAATGTAACTGATAACGTTTACCAATAAAAGGAAGGTCTTATAAGCCTTTTAGGACAAAGAGTTTTCTGAGGTATATTTGTCTGAATGTGACCGCCACAAAGGACGATAAAGCTGAAAGAAAAATGAATTCATGATATGAATAAACAGTCACATTCTAGGCGAATATAAAACGGGTTTGGATGTGAGAGTATTCTAACGATAATGTGATGAATTGCTTTCGATAAGTCACGTACACTGCTTGTAAAACCAACAAAAAACGTATAAATTTCAGCACGTATTTCAATGCTTACGTCCGGCAGATTGAACTGAGAGCGAAACCATCCGTATGGGGTATAAAAGGATCAGCGAGGCGTGACAAACTAGAGCAGACAACCTGTCTTTTTCTTCTTAGACTCCCTGTTGCGTTACGTTTAGCGTCTCTATCGAATTTGTCAGAATATCTTATGCACAGTCTACATTTCTTGCATATAAATTCACTGATAGTTGTCTACCAGTTTCATTTGTTCTGAAGGATCTTGAGCTCCACACAGGCAACGGAATTTGTGCACGGCTGAAAAAATCTCAGCTGTTAGTCAAAGCTTTATGAAATATGCGTGTTTGGAGGATAGTGTTCCCAGATGAAGTTGATGCTTGATAGTTCAATCATGGTTTCGCGGTGGAAGAACATGAGGGAGATAGTTGCGTTAGCTTGCGAAAGTTCTCTGCCACCAATCTAATTACCTCCACCAACAGACCAAGCCCACAATCTGGAATATAAAATTCAACATCAGATATACCAAACCGTTCTTCCATTAGAAACACATCCTGGACAAAACTCTCTACTATGAGATGCTAGTCATGGGGGCAACTACTGTTCAATTTTAAGGTGTAGCAGTTTTGTCTTAGTTTGTTTAAGATACAGGGAGTTTAAACTGAACACAAACAGGTGATGTTAGCCGTTGTTATTTTGGCAATATTTTCCGGTATTCCTCGGGTGCCCAGCCTACAGTCAAACGGTGTCGGCTGTCACGGAATGTCAAACTCAGCAGGTTTACTAGTTACTATGAGTACAAAGGCAACATCAACTAAACAAGCTTCTACGCCTGTGAACGTCTGTGAATTACACGACTAGTCACTCTAATGTTCCAGTATTTCGACTGTTTAAGTCATCTGAATGTATGTAAGTTTAAAGCAACTAGTTTGAAGTTGTTTTGGACGAAGAAATCATTCGTTCCTCATGTCCAATTGTTCGGATTTCCATGATGGGGATATATAACTGTTCCAGCGAAACAAGCTGCCTAAAACATTTATATCGATTAATACAGCTTGTTGAATGGTGGTCATTAGACGTTGTGACTTCACGGTCAATCTATGGGCAGCTTGCTTTCCAGATCAAAGCGGAATACTTTTTGATGGGGTGCAGTCCTGGGGCACCCTGACAGTCTGCAAGGCAGACTGGCAAAACAGTTGCACAGCACCCTGGTCACGGTAAAAGTAGTTTGCTCCTCGTCAGATGAACCTCCCTGCTGATGGCCTCGAACAGTATGTCAGCAAGAGCTGAGTAGATTAAATCAGAGCAAAAGCACTTCATTTGCCCATTTTGTCATGTTGAAAAGTTAATGGCAGTCTTTAATGTTTTTTCTTTCACTCCTTAACAATGATTGAAGACCAGATTGATTGAAGAACCCAGAGCTGTTCGTAGACTTTCCTCAAATATTACATCCCAATAGACGTGAAACTGTTCAGTGGTTCACTTGAAGCAGCCACACCAGCCTTTTAACGATATCTATGGACCCATGCAGCCTGCTTATGGAAGATGATCATGTAAAGGTTTAGTGCGTCCTGCCCGTGTACGAGAATGATCTCCATAAATGCTCTATGCGTAGCGTAAGCCTAGTAGACGGTTCAGATTACTCTCTCCTGCCAACGTGGAAACTCGTATTTATGTATCTGGGAGGTTTTTAGGGACACTTTATGAACTCAGCACGAAACGGTATCATCTTCAGTGATCATATTCCAAGGGTAAAAAGTAGTCAACTTCATCCATCGTCACTAGCATCATTAGGCATTTATAGCAATTTTAATCCTCACGTAAACCCAAGTCTAAAACTATGCTCGTCTTTTGACAGAGCTAAAGATACTACACTGGAGAGCTGATAATCCGGCAGGAAATTTTGTGGCGTGAGAGGGATCATAATGAAACTTTCCATACCGGGCTTTAATGAGTATGAAACATCAGAAAAGATATTCGCTTTTGAATCTGGCCTAATCTTTGATCAAATAGCAAGAGTTGGCGAACGAAAGCATGAAAAGACTCCATCACACCTTCAACAAAAAGAATTCCAAGGGATACGAATTCATATTAGACAGGGATTTTTAGCAATATTTCTGTTTGGCTAAATAGAGTTGCCCATGTTCGTGATAATGAATCAGCCAACTACTAATGAGATCGCACTGCTTTGCTCAACTTGTAGCAACACTAAAAGTCACGAAAGAGAGAGAAAGGTCGCAAATGATAATGAAGTTGTTTTTGCCTTATCATAGAAGAAGGAACTGAAATCAAAGCGCTCAATGAGAAACGTATTCATTTGTGATTCACTCTAATACATTTTCAAGCAACGAGTAGCAACATTTTTACGAGGTCAAGAAACCACACGACAGTTGTTTTTCGGGAATATACGAGAATTGTACAGTGTCGATGAGCATTTCCCACAAAAGAAATCAAAAAATTAGCAAATGTAAAGCTAAATCACCTTAACGATATCAAAATTTACGTAAGATTAAAGCCCGGCAAACGTAGAAAATTCCTCTTAGCTTCCGGAAAAAATTGGTTTGCCTCACAAAAGTCACTTTGCCTCAACAAAATTACGAAACATGCAATTTATCACAGACATAGTAGAAATTTTCCGTCCCAGTTTAGAATGATAAGAATAAACCGATAAATTGCAAGAGTAGTTCCGGCCTTTGGTATGTTCGCTAATCAAGCGCATGAGGAAATACTCCCCTCTAGTCACCAGTCACAGCACGTCTGATCATGAAGGCAATACGACTGGCTGCTTGACCTCTTGGGATTGCACTGCCGTTCAAACAAATTTATAGAATATAAAATCTAAAGGAGACAGCGATCAGCACGACGGAAAGCGCACGGTCACTGCAGGATTCTCGTTTTTTACTTCATTATTCTGTATAGCCAAAAGAATGCAAATGAAGAATTTGGGTTTCTGAGATGTGATTTGAAAAAAACTTAACTCCCTGCCAACAGAAAAAGTTGTAGACTCTTCAAGTGTTGTGGTTCGAACCGAAGAAACTACGATATACATACTTCCAAAAACATGAACAGTCGCTTTAACATCGTAATAGCACTGAAACTGACGTGTCTGTTAGGGTTTAGAGCCACTAAACGTAAAAACAAAACCCTACGATTTTTAATCAAGACCTTTCGATAAGGTGATCTGCAAACAAATCACCCCCATGGCTAGCGATATCAAAACTTACTTAGTAAAAGACTTGCGTCACGTGAGGCAATTACATAGTGCAGTAAACTTTGGCAAAGTT
>SJOL01007764.1:1316555-1384508 GCA_004794785.1 Opisthorchis felineus | reverse complement strand
TGTTGTGCTAAAATGGGTGCTGGATTTAATAAAATGCAAAATCTTATATTCTGTCGAAAGTCATTGACGAAAATTTTATTTACAATTTGGTAAAAATATGAGTTTATTCTATGTGCGTAAAACATAAGCCAAAAGAAAAATAAACAAACCACGAAATAAACTCATTTGCGAAACAGTTCGTTCTTAACCGGGGATCCAGCTGAATGTCTTGATATGATACTCTTCAACTGAATGTGTTGCTAACGGGCAACTTATGTTTTTATTTTGGAGGATATTCGAGATATCTCATCGGATTGTCCGACACACTACTTGTGAGGCTGATGAAAATTCATGAGCAGTCAACTACCTGTTTCGCCCTTCCCAGGGCTCATCCAGTAGGCGCATTCATAAACAAGATATTCAGCGAGGATTCAGCTGAACCTCCGGTTGCAACTTAATTAGTTTTAAAAATGAGTGTGTTTCGTGAATCGCATCTAATTTGGGTCGGAGCAGAAAATAAAATTGACGGAAACTCGGGGATTGTGATTAATCGATGGGCTTCAAGAACATAAAACTGGTCTTTTGCTGTCAGAATTTTTCGGGAAGCAGATGTGTTTGTGAGTTTTAACGAAGATGAACGAAGTTTGTTAATGATTCGGGAAATGAAACCCCTTTCGAATATGAGGGCAAAACCAGTGGTTGTACGTCGCAAAAATTTCAGAAACGGAATATTATACTGTCCTTGGCTGAATACTCCTGATGTGATAAGGCATCGCTGTTGCATGAATCACTGCATCAATACTGGACTTTACGTTTTGAACTAAAAATGCCGTTGGAAATGAACCGCAATTTCGCTAGTTGAAGACGGTCAGCAAACCATCGATGGTTCATTTTTGGGCGGTGGTCTTCTTCATACATCGTTGACACTTCCGCATATGTACTGGAATCAGCGTAAGCCCACATTTAAAACTCAGCATGAAGCACTTTATGTCAATCGACGCGCTTCACTCTCTCTCTTATTTTTTTTCAGTAACAAAGAGGTACACAGAAACTAACCCTAACGAACAACTAGCCATCATGAAATGGTGCAGAGTTTGCTCTGTTAGCCACTGTAAGACCGTTAGCCATGTTCGGTCTTTTGCGTGATTCTTTGCTAAAAATCATGTGGGCTACACAGCCAACCATGTTTCTGAACGTGCAAATGAATACTTTCCTACAAGGTTGAATAAAAGAATTACTGGATCTATAAAAATTACTGTACTAGCACATCTTGCTGAGAATAATCGTCCAACCACATTGTCCACCGTGTTTTGATATATCTGTCTATTGACTGCACTGAAAGTGTGCACCGGACGCAATAGTCCAACTGTCCTTTTATTTGCCTGTCTGTGGTTAGGTGCGCCACATGCAGTCGGTGCATTTCACTCCATCTACACCATATTCTGTATTTAAGCTTTGCCCATCCATAAAAAACACTCGTCTGGATTCCAGATTCTCGACTGAGCTACATTTTATTTGGAAAAAAATAATCAGACAGACAAACTGGATGTTTCCGATCATAGTCAGCGTGGCATACACAGGCTGTACTGGTTCCCTCACGGTATTTAATATGAGCACACCATCACTTTAGATGCCACATTTAGAATACAACTGGGCGGGTAATCAAAAATGAAGGTTACTTTTGCGAATAAAAACCTGCGTTTCAATAAAACTTTCAACAAATATTTTCCTGTTCCTCAAGGCTAGCTTGATATTCAGGGTTGAGGCGAAATGTGTTATATTCTCGGACGATATGCAGTAACAGCCACGTAGAAAGATCAGAAGAAAATGCGCGTAATGAAAATGCATGAATTAGCCGATGCGCTTCACCCTAGATACAGTCACTTGTATATACTACCGGATGTCAGACTAAACAGGAGTAAACGGCCATCCGGTAGTTCATCAAGGCTGAAATAGCCAGAAACAGTAGTAAGAATTTTGAATAGTGAAGAACTTGAAGCGCAAGCAATACCAGATCAACCCTTGACTAACATTTATCTAGTGGACTAGTTGACATGGCGCAGATTTTAATAATAGAACAAACACAAATGTGAAGCTTAATAATTACGAAAATTCTTTCGTTTTCACCACTACAGATGCTGATTCTCAGTTGACCATCTCTTTATTACCATGACACGGCAACCAGTCCAACATTTTTGCATGCGAGTTTTCTTGTTTGGCCCTTTTAAATCCGGTCATTACAATCCAAAGCAATTATATATATATATATCGTGACCAGCATCGCTTTAATCAAGCTGTCCATTCCATATTAACAGTTCTGAACGCATTCCGTCCGTAAAACAAAACCATAATTCAGGTTTTTCCTGTGGGAAGCAGGCAAGTTGTTTAAAGATACCGATTCTTTTGTTGCAAATTCGAAAAAAAGCACTGTTATAACATGAGTTATGTTGTTTTTCCCGGTGCGTTTTTTTTGTACTGTTAAAACAGCTGTTCGCATGATGCGGCTGCGTTATTTCTGTTTTCGACCAGCCAGCTTGACCAATGAGAATACAAAGAAGGCGGTACGCACGGCCGCAGACCGAATAAGTTATGACGTGAAGCAAAAATGCATGAATTAGGGAAAACTGTAAGACAAAATAGTTTAGGAGAGTGAGGAACAGTGAGCGCTATCCGTGAACATATCATGCTGTGTCATTAGGTTCCTGTGAAGTTTTCGACGTGCTGCGTGTATATCCAAAAACTACATTCTCATCACATGTGCTCTGGATAAAAATAATTGGGAATAAGCATGTCGTGGACACGGGAGGAAGAGGATTCCTAGTCATCCTCGATGATCTCGAAGTTTACCAAACGTGCGGAAATAAAAGTTACTGAGTGAATTGCTCTCAAATATCGTTTGAATAAGCAAGCATCTCTAGAACCGGAAAAGGTGCGAAAATGAAAGGCCCTGGCTAATCCCCGTGAGATCAAACACATCAAGTTGAGCGCATTGATTTTTTAGGCTTCGCACGTCACATGTAGAGTCAAGTACCTCAGCCTATCTATAAAGATGAAACAACTACCGTGGGTCTGTTGTGGGGAAGCTCTTTGTAAACGACAGTTCGGAAGATATCAAAATAGCCACCCAACTCTGGGAGCTGAGTAAAAAACATGACTTGGTTTATGTTAACGATGGATAACAGGTCAGAAACACGGAGCCAGTTCAGTGAGAGGGTAGTAAATATTCCTTTTATACGAATAACTTTTGTGTGTGAAGATTTAGGGTGTATCATATGCCTAGACTTGGTCACTTCGGGCACACCGTCTGACCTAGAACAGCGATAAGGTATAAATGTTGATATTAGTGGAAATCCGTAGATCATGACAGTACCATTAGTTTGTCTGTAAGCCATAAATTTGACAAAACCAAACCCGAGATGATACGGTAAAATATATGCCGTCAGTATTTTTTTTTCAAAAGTGGTACCTACCTCTTTTTCGAAACAACTACACGATCATGCGACTCGTATCTAGAATTATGTGTATTGTCGAGAATCACTTCTCTTATACAACGCATGCCTTGTGGTTATTTCACCCAATCTTTAGGGCATTTCCGTACGGACTGACTACTGACTCGCACAGCTCAAATAAAAGTAATTTAGAGGAGGCTGAGGTATAGCTAATCATCACCATGAACCAAAGTACACATAATCCAGCCAGGAAAAAAGATTCTCCTTTCTTTTCCATTGTGTACTAAGGTCCACGTTCAACCTTTTAACTGGCGAAATTGCGGGTTGTTGAAAAGCAAAATAATAAAGACGTTACAGAGTTATACTCGTTGACTTGGCTAAATATATGCCGGCTCCTTCTACGCATCTCCCCGTTTTTAACATTTCTCACTGTGAATGTGCTTAAACGTATAAGTGTCTTCTCTCTGTAATGTACTAGTCATTCAGGCTGAATAGCTAGATAAATCAGGCTCTGTTTGATAACTTCCTCCGTACCATAATCTGTATTTTACCCGACCCGTACTCAGAATCACAGATACCATGTATTTGGTGGATGAGACTTTGGTGATTTCCTCGCTATTGACAGTGGTCAGCCTAGCTTAAACACCTAGGCCCATACTGAGAAATTTATGTTTTCTGAAGTAACTTCTAGTTAGACAGATGGTGTATTTTGACTTGTACGACGGCAGTTCGTATGCAGCTCTGTAGACACTACTCATTACGACATCATTACTAGCAGAGTCCAGTGGACAGTACGATGGACTGGTTAATCTGGTGAGGTATGCATAGTTGTTTATATAATCACGAAATTAATGAGCACTAGCGACAGTTAGGAAGCCTCTCAAATAACAGAGAAACGGTTAAATGCATTTTCCTCTTTACCGTACACTGGGAAGCTGCATTTTCGCTCATAATTGTTCTGCGTAGATGTGAACTACCACACTCTCCCCAGGAACGCCACCTGGTTCCAGATCAAATCAAAGTGAGGCGTTCAGAATAGGTCGGCAAACTCGGGGAAGCCAGTGAAATATACTGTCGTCAGTCGCTAAATCTTAAAGCAACTTTTCAAGATAAACTAGCTTATGCATTAGGCCAAAAGAGAAGGCCGGCAGGAAGCCAACTTGGATTGATATGGTTCCCGGTTCTTTCGATCTTTTCACAGAGCGCAGTAACCAAGTAACAAATATTTTGTCTGCAACATTATTCGGGTCCAAAATTTGATGGAAGATGGGACTTTGAAAAATCAATCAGAATACTTCCTTCACCTATCGTCTACTTCATGGCATATATACCTCTTATAAGCTTGATTGCTCCGAGGATCCATGGTCCGTAGGTTACCGTCTCGATCTTTCGTTGACTGGGCATGTTGTTGAGGTGTAGATCTTGTCCAATGCTAGTGCAGTCTGTTCATTTCAGCGGCTTTTCCTCAGGTCTCACCGCCAGCTTACCGTATGCACTCCACTGATTATTGAACAGAATTGCCTCCTAAATCTCGACGGACAGAGAAGATTAGATTTGAAAATTTAGTAGACACTGAAACGACGCTGTACAGGTTGTTGTGTATGACTAGAAATTTATATCATCTCGTGTGCAACGTGTAGCCTGGAGCCGTATAGTGCGAAGGTCATGAGTATTAAAATGTCTTGTCCGAACACCAATTGCTCAAAGACCGGAGTGAAGTCCTCAATCAGTATTTTTCCTATCTATTTGCTTCAATTTTGGGATAGGAGACTGTTTCTAGCAACTGGGGCTAATCGATACCGGTGCTCGTTTCCAAAAAAAGCCCCAGTGAGTGAGGTAATTACAGAGGTAACAGTAAGATCCCCGTTTTGTCGACTCTCTTGAAGTCACTCGTCCTTCGTTGACTCCTGCTGGCGTATGAAGCACTGATTTGAGAGAAGCAACTGGGACTCCGAATTGTGAGTTGTTGCACCGACCAAATCTCCGTCTTGTGGCAGAAAAGCACCACACGTATTAGCAACCCACGATTTTAGTATTCCTGGGTTTACAGGGCACATTCTACTCCATTGAATACGGTGTTCTCTTTACCACGCTTGCTCAGCAAGGACTGTCCAAATACTCACGTATGCAGAAAAGTTCCTTCTATCCTTAGACCTACAGGCGTGCTTGAGTATACGAGGATATATCCGAAGGCTTCTGCACAAAAATTCATCTCCGACAAGGATTCCTAATCCTTCCATTCATATACAATTTTTTGGCAAACGGGATAATGAAAATAATACTGAAAAATCTTCAAAAGCCAGGTGTTTCAATGGCTGTTGATGGAAACTTTTGATCTTCGGGCATTCGAGAGCAGTTATCACAGAACCATAGGTCACGTAGGCTGACACCAAAAACCAGCAACGAGTTTTGGGTCACCTACAATGATTGTCAGCTAAATAAAGCGTTGAGCACAGAAGGCTGCAGTTGTTTGGTCATTTACTCCGCATGCTGAACCATCGTTTACCGAAAAGCTTGTTGCATTTCGTGCCGAATGTAGTGCATCCATGGATGTTGTCAAGAATTGAACTGTCAAAGCTGTATGAAAGCGATTGGGAAAAGTTTGTGTATTTTCGGTGCTACTGGACTTCCAGGATGGGGTCTACGTAACCTCCCCTGTGCATGATTAAAGACCCTGCAAGATATGGTTGCTACTCGAAACCAACGGGATTCTTGTCTGTTTCCATCCAGATTTTCTGAACGAGTGTCAGGAGATGCAGACTTTCTTGAATATGCTCAATGAACTTTTAGGCTTTGTGGACTGCCATAAGGACTTTCAACTAAACCCGGTGACCGATAATCTGTAAATGACAAGCTAAAGGCCAACCACCTATAGGTTCAAACCAATTTGAAACTGTCACCAAGTAGGCTATTTTGGCAGTGACCGTTATCATGGTTATACGGTCGAATACGTCAGTACTCAGCCAGTCAATGCTGTCGTGGTGAGTCAATTACTGTTCCCAGTGGACATTGGCAAGTTTTGCTGACCACAAAGCACAGGCCAAACGAACAAAATCAGAGAGCTGAATATGTCGAAGGCCTAAACGTGTGAAACCGACCAGAGCTTTATGGGCGACGAATGAACCTGTGTCCGAAACTATATTACGGACATGGATGCTCCACGCTTAGTAAGAATCCATAAATTACTTTTTTTAAAAAGGAAAAAAGAACTTTATGCCTGCACATGACTGCAAACGAACCAAAACCTGAAGATAATGTCGAACGAATAACAACATAATGGTGAATTTGCACACCGAAGAATTCATCGTAGGCTTGAGGTTCGTTAACCAACTGACCACTACAAAAATTGCCCCAAGAAAGATATGCGAAACAATGTCAAAAGACATTCCCTTGAACCTGTCAACTGTCAGGATGATTAAAATGTGCCAGGAGTGCAGCTAGTGTAGTCTTCACCGCAAAGTACCCGACTGTGTCAGTTATGCACCAATTCTCGACGCTAAATGAAGCAAATTGTTCAATCAACGATTTACGCAACACATCTCCGCAGCCATATAACTCTAGCTGGAACTTCAAGCCTCGCTCATTACCTACAACTTATGCAACTGCAAAACCACACTTAAGTTGGCACTCATTGTAATTCAGCCAACTTTCTCGTCCCGTATAATCAAGTGACACGGAACGCGACAAACCCTTCGGATATTTCGGTTCCTGCTCACGACGCGCTTTTCAGTTGACACTTTTCAACAATTTTGCAACTCTTGTATTCCCTAGGTGTTAAATTTTGGCCCCTGGTGCTCTCCTAACATCGTCTAGTACAGAATATAAGTCCCTACCTTCCTGGGGTCTATATTACTTTGGCTCGGATACTGATAGCCTGAGACGCTATCAGTATTCTCAAATTTTACGTTTACCGGCTACTTAGTTGGCTCTTATATTAACTTCGCCTGGATAAAGCAAACCTTGCTAAATTTAGGCGATCTCACCATCAACGTATCCTCAGTTTGATAAATTCCCATAGAAGATCAGATATTCAACAGGCCGGGGGTTTGCAGTATCACCGCGTCTTATCAAACGGACATGGAGTGATCGATTTCTTGACCCTGGTTATTGATTACCAAACCACGCTCGTACTGAACTTTCTATGATTAAGCTAGTGAACTTCGTGGCCGAAAAAGTTGTAACCCAGAAATGAATTGCTTAATAGCAGATTAAAAAATTTCATAGACGTCATTACCAAAGCCAACTTACTCAATGTCGAGTGGAATAAACCCAGTGAATAAGAGAGAAGTATCTGAATAAAATTATGAGGAGGCCGCTAGGTCAAATCCGTCCACCAATTACTTGCAGCAACATGCCATATCTGTCGGATCTTGAGAACACAACAAATCAACGTGGGAAAGTTTATGTATGCTTTTTGCAATGCCATGAACTTTGTCAATCGGTCAGCCTTGCTGTACTCGAGGATATGTATATTGACAGAACGAATTGGAGTTTGTAACAGTTATTTACCAACAAAATTTTCAAACGCAGTTTTACTGGACTTTCAAACCAGTCAAATGATTTGTGCATGAATTGTGAATTGATTCCAGAGGGTCTCCCACTGACCTGTTGCAAACTGGAAACACCGACTTGGTCCCCGATGAATGGTCGGTAGAAGTCGATCTTGTGAGCACCAGCTGCCCAGGCATTATCGATTTAATTATCGCAAGGCTGAGTTCAAAGTATTTGTTTATCCCCTTAAAACCTTAGAAACTAATTCAAGTATTTGAAAATAGGGTCTTGCTATTGTAATCAAAGAAGTTTAAATCAAATTTCACATCTCGCAACATCTGCTTCCTAATTTCGAGTAACCAGTATTCAAATTGTTTCAAAACAAGAAAAGATTACTTCTCTGCTTTATGCAGTACTTTACTGGGCAAATCCAAAGTTCCACTGCGTTCTTCATATGACACCGTATAAAGGAAGTCGGAAAAGCCATCTAAAATTTGAAGTCATGGACCGGGTAGAACGTTTGCCTGCACTGTTAGATCCACTACATATAAAAGACATCTACATAAACGGATCACAAATGATATGCAAGCCAAATTGGTTAGAAGCCGACTACCTTCTCTTCGGAGTATACACACCGATAAGTTCACTGGGTGTAAAATATAAAAACCACCGGAACTCAAATCCGGTCACTTTGAGCTTATCATTTAAATTGGGCAGCATTAGCGATCTGTTTATTATTATCCTATGGGACTTGACTAAAATTCCGAAATGCCCTTTAAAATTAGCGCCGTCTCTTCAGGACTCCTCAGGCTCAGTCAACGCCTTACCAACCTGATCAGTACTGTCTGCATTTTGACTTATTTCCGAAACTGTGCCTACTATAGCTTAGTAAATCTTTTGTTTAATGTACTTTTCTTGACCCCTTATTCGCCCAAATTTTGTGAATCATGGAATCCCGTTAGAAGCGTATTGTTTCACCGGAAGGCCGTCTCTGTTACTTGTTCACCTTCTGTATAAGCTCTTCTTAAGAGCAATCTTCCACAAATGACGGACAGGAAGTTTGGGGCCAAATTCTTGAAGGCTGGAGAAGGCTGCCCAATTTGCAGCAGAACGCCACGCACTTGATCACAGTTGTATGGGAAGGTTAAAGATTATCACCAACCACCTACTCGTACACAGGTTAAACCTCCCAAAACTTCAGACTTCCATCGTGTAAAATGTTATAGACAGATAAAGAACAGTGCAACAATTCGACGAATAACGTTTTTTTCTCATTTTCTCTGGTACTTAGGAAACTTATTTGTATCAATAAGTGATGTGATTGTGTTTTCATACGCTCCGATTATGTGTTCGTGCGTAAAGCCGCGGAGAAGCTAACAGGTGACGTGTGGTATCACTTACTGGAAAAAGTGTTTAGCTGATCACATCATCGGTTCAGGACACACGGCTTACAGTTACGTTAGAAACTATTGGAGAGGAACTTTGCCACCTGGTTGTCCAATGAAAATATGGCGGCCACAAGCTTCGTAGCTTGCTTACCAAACGAAATATCAAACGGTTGAAGTGTTGAACCCTCGATTTTGTTCAGTTGGGAATTCATCATTGCTCAAACATTCTTTCATTAGTCTCTTGGTGGAAGTCGTTAGCACCGCAGTCAACCTAAGTTAACTCGCTTTTCCAAACCAACCGACTTTGGACCGGACAATTTTTTGTCTACCTATGCAGTTGGTTGGGACTAAGTGCCTAACAGAAGGCGTAAGCTACGAGTAAGTTAGGTCACATGAAACATCGAATCAGCTACTATTAGCCTCTTCATCAATACCTATTTCAACTTCCATTCGGAGTCCCATTTTCCGCATTTTTCCGAGATGCTTAGCTGGGTTAGACTTGAAACAAGACAATATCTACTCATCCACATATTTCCCAATATGACAGCAATAATCTTAGTTAACAACTGCCCAAAAGTTTAAGCTAATCATCGGTCAGAGCCGTCCGTTAGATGCATTTTCGCATCAACCTACAAACAGAAAAAATTGGGGATATGCAGCAAAACTTCAGCAACTTCTAACAACTTAAAGCCAATGAAACACACTAAGGTATTTCGAAAAACACACTTATTTGCATAGTACTTTGATTTTTGCGGGAGATTCAACTGAATCTCTCGTTTATGATATTCTTCAACTGAATGTATTGCACAAAGGCCACCTCATGTTTCAGTTGCTACGATATTCGAGATATTGCAGTATATTTTCATAAAGGAAACTACTCGCAAGTTTGCTAAATTTGTATAAAGTTGAGTCCAGACCGGCAGAATTTCTGGTGTACTAACTAGTCGGCTACAAACTTGCGTGTTCCGTAAGCTGAAATCTGGAGGTAGAACCTAGATTTTAGCAACAGCCAAAGAACCAGCCTTTCACCCAAAAAAGCACATTAAACGCAATCAGCGTAGTTGCTAGGTTATCGTTCCATCGTTCAGAATGCCGATCATGTGGTTCAAACGTCAACCTCCATTCCGTGAATGACACATCTCAAGCGCTCCGAATGCGTCAGATTTATGATACAGCAACTAGTCTTTTGGGCGGCCCAATGAATACAGTGCTTTCGAGGTCAGTAAGTATATGTGCTGCAAGCTGAGCTAAGTTTGGGCCACCGATTACATTGCTTGCCGAATAAAAACATTAGCCGAGGTGAAAAATCAGGATTTACTATTTCTGACGATGAGCGAATAATCAGTACGGAAACTACCGCCGTCGTGAGGGTCACTATAAAAACGTGACTGATGCGAAAAAGCTCTCTACCAAGGCCGACTTCTTATAATACAAGCCATCCCTGACAATGAAATTGAACAAGGGATTTGAAAGAAGATAAATTTCTACAAGTAAGAACGACTTTGAAACACCTAAGCCCCAGGAATTTAGTCTCCAAGGCTTCAACTAAGGTTAGCTAACGTTGACAAATAACGAGATTGTTTTACCCCCTCCCCCACCATACGCCCTTAATTTAAACTAATAAATATGTAGGGCTAAGATTAAAACGGTGCTCTTTCCGCAGTAGGATGTTGACTGAAAACTGATTCCGTTGTCTTGAGGTAGTGATCATATTTCGGAGGTCGAAATGCGGTGTAGTTGGATAAATGGAGCATTTTGTTTCGAAAAACACCCATTTAACTCAAGCACATTCGGTCACCAATTCAACACAAATTACCAAATTATCTATCATTGTAATTGGTCCCTCATTTAATGGTCGCTTCAATAAGCCTCGCAGAGTTTCACTTTTCTCAATTCCGTCGGTGATGCATTATGAATATCCTGCTTGGTTTATAAGGTACACTGATACTCGAAGGGTGGAAGCCGAAAAAAATCCAAGAGAAAATCACAAGAATAAAAGCATCAGGCTGCCCTGTGGTATATATATATATTTATATATATTTATATATTATTCACGAACATAACGGCACAGTAGGTGGTAGACTACCTAGCCAGACAATATCACGTTTGTTCTTAATCGATGAGCCGTGAGTACACCCGTCCCAATACTCAGTAGACCGCTTAGTTACGCAAACAACATAATGCTCGAAGTTGGGCTTGTACGTCGGTTTGCAAGCGACCAATGACATCTAACAAATGATCAGATAAATATAACTCTGCGATGCACTTTTTCACTGTCCCGTTTGGTTTGGACTTATTTTATTCAGCCAAATGTTTGTCCGGGGCTAGGTTTATGGCTATTAATTATCTGGAAGTCACGCAGGTGGAAATATCGGCTTTAAGAAATCCACGCGGCATTTTTACGAGTTCCCCCAGAAAATGAAAAACGTTTTTTCTTCTCCATGAAAAATTCATTCGCCCATTTTTTTCGTCAATTTTTATCCCCCGAGAAATATTGTGAAAAAATTGTTCCCCACTGACACTACCACTCAAGCTGGTTGCTTTGCCACAATCGACTGTATTTAGGGATCTAGTTAGTTAGGTGTCCGTGTGCCTCATTCGGTTTTAAAAATAATCCATGAGAAACAATAAGAAATGCAGCTGGATTTGTCCTTTGTTTAGTAGATGCGCCTAAGTACTATGGTAAGCTGATCCGGATGATTACGTAGCTTGGCGTTTCTGCCGCCAGTTAATATAAGGCAAAGCAGATCACTGCGCGGTTCATCACCATCTTCAGTAGCTTCGTCAGCATAGAGGAAAGCTCGAGGCAGTCAGCTGACTACTCAGTTGTAGCCTGATTCCTAGCAAACTTCAACGTACGTAATAGACTACAAAATGCAAGTTGATTTCATGTCAGCGATTGCTTTGTATTGAGGATGACTGTAAACTGAGAACTTGAGCTTTAGGCGATCAAAACCTCCTACAGTCATCTGATGAATCCCAACCAGGATGGGACGACCAGTTCGACCCCATACCTAAGAACTTCTACTAAATCAGGTTTTCTGCATACTCCCTGGTCCCATAGTGAGAATGTTTACCGTGTAACCTATGTGTACGTATAGTATGATGTAGTGGTCACACAAAATGATAACCCTCAGACAAGAAAGAATCTTTCTGGAAAGTCCAGATGCAAAAACATCTGCTGGTCGCGACTATATGGGCAGTCCTTTATGAAAAAGATGCATCGGAAACACGAAACAGACCATTCTCATGTAAGCTTCTGGTAAGGGGTCAATATGCTCCAAAGCCGGGTATAAGAAGCTTCAAATAAAACTAAAAAGATATATTTTAGTTCGTCTTTTTGGGGCTGGCTTCCTTTTGGTGGATTTTGCATTACGACATCGGTGACTGGAAACAACCTTGTGGTCTTCTCAGAGAAATCAGCTCATTTCTGCGGAGTCACTCGTGACGGGATTATTGAGAAAAACTAATCAAGCCGAGATAGTTTGTATGGCATTAAAAGTCACATACTAACGATAGAAATTCTACAGAAAAACTTCAAAGAACAGACATTTGTACTCATCTGAGCACGGAAACGAAAGTTTATTGTAACCAGTGTTTTCTTGGTGCCAATATGTGACTGATCTTTAGAATATACTTTCGGTTAGCAGACGGGTTGTTACATCCAACCAGGTCCAATAAGGTTCTCTATGCTGATAACCAACCTTGTCTAACTATCATAAATGTTGCCATAAATGTTGTCAATGATGATTTTCACAACCTCAAAACCACATACGAAGGCATTCGACGTAAAGTAATTGCAGCATGTGGTATCTCAAAAAAATTTCTAGAGTGCAACAACTGATGATCGACAGTGAGCTTCGTCTCACCTGGAACGTAGGTGCAGTCGTTTTGAAGCAGGTTAAACGTATGCAACACTGCTTATCTAGCGTGCACATGGTTGTTTATTCGACTTAGTTTCATAGAGTCTGTTATCACGCAGGTTCAACAAATCCGATAAAGCATCTCAAAGGAATTAAATGCTATCAGGTGGATTGAGCCCGTCAGAATTGTGCAATTCTTACGTACAGGTATGTCTGGCTCACTCGCTTAGCCACCCGAACCAGAGTGGCTCATCCAAAGTACATAGCAGACAGTATATCATCGCTGAGCGATAAATTGCTCACAACCGTTGAGACAGGTGCGCTACAATGACGTGGCGCAACAACCGGTGCCCAGCTGGTATTATGTTGTCAGGTCTAAGTTCCAAGGCCTGGCTTCATGTGTTTCACCTGTCAAGACACAGTGCTTAAGAAAGTTAGGTGTGTAAATTTTTGGTACCTAGCTACTTTGATTTACCCACTGCTAGCTGGTAAAAATGCGGTCAAATTTCAACTTGGCTTGTCACGGTAGGGTTCAATTTCCGCAAACGTTGGAGTTTACGTACACTTTATTTTGTCATCACTACCAAAACAAACCAGATAAATAGTCATAACATTTTCTGCTGTGCGATGATTTTAAAGATATTGTCACTCAAAGATAGATTTCGGCCAAAAGTAATAACCTGGTCAGTCTAGTGTCAAACGATCGGTGACACAGCTACGAAAATTACTGACAATTCTGTCAGACCATTAAGTTCAGTTTTTTTCTTCGTATCAACTGCTAATACATACGGTGTAAGATGGAACCTCATGCAAAATTCCGTTTTTGAGGCGAAGAGTTAGGGGCATGTATTCTGGTGACATGCAATAGAAAGCTTCCACACAAAGTACTTGTTAGGACAGAGGCGAAACTGATGTCTTTTAGAACAAGAGTTCGCTTGGCCATGTACAGACCTTTCTTGCATGACGACGGAAGGGACTAGATAATTTAAAATTATATAAAAAACCTGTAGTAGAAAGCTGAAAAACTTGCTAATATGCGCTGACATAAAAACAGTTTGATTTTTGTTGGCGATGTTTACTACACTACCGCTAGTAGGGCACGTTCTGTTTTCCGCAACCACGCGCCCATTGAAAGAAAATAGGAAAATATATACCGTACCAGGCTAATCCGCATACACTGAGAATGTATTCACATTAGGACGTAATAAACACGTCGAGAATACCACATCTACCTCCACCCTAAATTCTGTCAATAACTGTTCACGTCGTCGGGCTAAATACTAATGTGTTGTGACTTCGGGAAGGTGTCAGTCCTATTATCCGACATTTTACATATGCCAACGCTTGGCCCCCGAATTCTGCTGTTCGCCTACTGTTTAGAGCTCGGTACTGGTAGAAACATAATGTCGGGCATCTGTCTATTCAGTTTTTAGCAGTACCTTCAGTAACATTCCATTGAAGTTCCTGATGATCACCTGAAGTGAATGTTTGGGTGACGAACTTTAAAACAAGCGTCGTAGATATTTTCCCGTTACACCTTCATTTAAAAAGATGCTTTCCGTTTGGCCACTTGCACGGTGCTATTTTGTGGTGCTACTCAAAAATGGCTGCATATGCCTCCATGTTATGTCCGTCTGTTGATTTGGGTGACCTTTAGAGCTGACTATCTAGAACCTCCATGCAAAAAAATTGCTCTCATTTATGTAAATTTATAGGCTTGCAACTTCTAGTGTTTACTTTAAAGTTAAGGATGTGGTTTGTCTTCAAAAAGAACCGGTATGTTGGTGGGTTGTCCGTATAATTCAGAGTTTTATTTCTACTGTCAGAACCTCGGGATCTTCCGTGTTATAACGGCAATACGCGTCTCACTTTCACCTCAAGTGAACCTTTGTTAACTTTTCTCATTGATCGTTTTCCGGTGACTTTACCATTACTGGCTTGTGAACTTCAGCATTAGTATCTAGAACTCTATTCTTTCTAGTTTGACTTCTTAGTTATACTATGGACCCTTTAATTCCATGTGTTTACCAATACTTAGTTCCTGAATTCTGTCACTGACAAAACTGTTCACCTTCTGGAAATAAGTTCTCTTAGTTTTTTCGTAAGGAAGTGAGAACCCCTAAGCTCTTGCCAGTTGCAGTGGTTGATCCATTAGCAATTAAGGTTATGACAAATAACATCGACCCAATTTCTGAATATTCTGAAACTCAGCCAACGATCTCATTGACCTACTCAGTCTGTGCTCAGATGAGCACGAATTCACAGCATCCTTCCTCCGCAAACGAGACCGCCACGAATCTAGAAATGTTTTATGTGCGTTTGTAAATGCGATCAATAGGCAGCAGGAGGTCAGACTGAGAGACTTTGCTTCAAATGAGTCCATGAATCAATTCGAAGCATGAACTGGCACGCAGAACACGGAAGGCACAGAAATGTTCTTTTCTCGGAAAAGCTTTTTCCTAATGAAGTTCTCATTCCTATCTATGCTTTGCATCCGAGTAGAATAGATTATTATTATCGTCCTCAGCCTGATGGACGGGGACCGTCTTTGATTTGTTACACCGGTTCCAAAGATGTTGCTGTGTGATCAAGCTATTTCGTAACTCTCCATTAGATGTCCTCCAGTTCGGAAGTGTTTCACACAGGTTAGAATTGTCCTGTGTTTCGTCAAAGACGATACACCACATTGAGACTGGATGATGGATCCGATCTGCCTTACAACGTCCATAAAGTAAGCTAAGAAGCCTATCTGATGAAACCAGCGAAAGTTCCTATTAACGCAGTGCTCAATTAACAGGTACTTTAATTAAAATAAGCCTCAACTACGGCCAAAGTGAGGTTACCACAGAGATCAGATCAGATTTTCTATTCAGAAGGCACGCAATGTGATGACTCAAAGTTAGTCAAACTTATCAATAGCCTGCACGACACCAGTGAGACTTTTACTCAACTTATGTCTATTGTGTGGCTGACAGCTGCTTCACTCTTCTCCACGGACGCCTCATTCCTAAACATTCATGGTTTTATATACAGGCCCATCCTTTGCTAACCTTGACCGACTCTGACAATTTATTACCCAGGCTGAGAAGTATTTGGCGCTCCGCCTGCTTTACTTTGCTTCTGCGGTATAAGAAACTGTGGTAGGTGTTTCCTTCTTATACTGTTTACTAAGCGCTCACTCAATCACTCACTCAAAACCAGACAATCAATCAACCACCCAGTCGGTCGCTCAGCACTCACTCACTCACCTGCTCACTCGAGTAATGGCCCAAAGTTTCGAGCTAAAACTTCATCATATGACACTACTTTGTGTGACACTATTATACCACTACTTTCGATTTGTTTCGAAGAATATGTTGCTAATATGCAAAACAACACATCATCGTCGTTATCACCTACTACACAGCATCAACGCTCAACAGTGATGTTTCTCTGCCGTAAAACATGATTTCTTTAAAAGCTTTATTGTGAAGAAAAGAATAACAGAGGATGGGGAAGGGACATAGTTCTATACTACCAAAATCATTCCGAGGTGCTTAGATCTCCAAAAATTCATTCAGAAAATCTGGAGCGAATCAGACAACAAGAACATCACTGACGTCCATTAGCACCCATAACTTGCAGCGTCTCCAAACGGACGAAGTAAATATCACGCAGTCACCATCCTGGAGGTTTAGTCGAACTGAAACTACCCATACTTTTCGAAACAGCCTTCATACCCGCTGCAAGCTCAAAAGCTGACCACCACTCTGCTTATGCCACTCTGAGTTGGACACGGAAAATGGCATTCTCTTTGGCAAACGATTGTTCGGTATGTGCAATACGTGGCCTAACCAACGCAGCTTCTGGTGCTGAACACATACTTCAATGGACGTACCCGGTGCACAACCGAAAACATGCTTTCTAATTGCCTCGCTACGGATTCGCCGTCACCAACACACACGAGCTATGGTTCTCAGACAATGATTGACGAACACCTGAAGACGCCTCAGCTCCGCTGCTCGAACAGGCCAAGTCTCACAGCCATAAAACAAAACAGCCTGCAACGTAGTCCGATACACATTTCCCTTGAAATTCAGGGTATACCGCTTTGACGCCATAGGTGTCCCAAATTAGCAAACCCGAATCGAGGCTTGAATATTCGTGCATTGATCTTATCTGTCACGCTACAGTCAGAACTCATACAACTTCTAAGGTCCCGAAAAACACTCCACAACTTCCGGTGCCTCTCCCTGGATTGTAAGTGACTTGTTCAGTGACTGCAGGTCCAGGAGCATGACTTTTCGCTTTGTGGGTGCAAAGTGCATCCAAAAACACTTACGCATTCTCCTTCTATTCGTAGATAAGAACAATATCGTCTGCATATTCCTGCATATTCGATCACGAAGTTAAAAAGAAATGGAAAGTGTGGGCACCACTGACGGACACTACTTTGTGTACGGAAGCTTTTGGAGGGCTCTCCGTATACTCTCATACGTCCGGAAGTCTGAGAATACAAAGAACGTATTATGTTCACAAACTTTCGGGACATTCCTTGGTGGGCAAGCGTGTCCAGAAGAACAGACCGATCAACCGAGTCGAATGCGCCTTGGAAATCCAGGAATACTAGAATCGTGGGTCGCTTATACGTATGGCGTTGTTCTAGCACCTGACGGAATGTGAAGATTTGGTCAACGCAACCCCCACCAGGCCGGAATCCCGCTGCCGCTCTCGAATCTGTGTTTCACGGGCCACCATAAAACACAAGTGACGCCAACAGTCTCGTTACGACCGGGGTCAAGCTGATCCCCCTGTGGTTACCACACTCAATACGAGCCTGTTTTTTGAAAATGGGCACTATCACAAACTCTCACCAGTTGTCTGGGAAAGTCTCCTTTCCCAAATGCAGGCAGATGGATCAGACAAGCGCTGCCTGAGGACTTCACCCCCATCTTTGAACAATGCGGGTGAGAGGACATCTGGACCAGAAGCTCGGTGGCACTTGGGAGAACATTTGCATTCATAAACCTCTGAGGCCTTATGGGGTTCCACGTTCGCCGTCCAGGGTTACAGGTTTACCGTCCAGCGTCCCACGTTCACCGTTCAGGGTTCTACGTTAACTGTGGGTCCAGATGAGTGGCGGCTGGTGGCCACAATAACTGCTGTTCGAAGCATTCGACCCAACGGTCGAGGCGTTCTTCTTTACTCAAGATGGTCACTCCATTCCAATCCTTGATGATTCCGCTCACAGACGGATTCCGGGGACCGGTCGCACGGATCAACTGAAATAATCTTCGGGTATTACCAGCTTTCTGGGCCTCTTCCATTTCCTTAGCTTTTTGTGTCCACCAGAATTCACGGTCAACTCGCACGCTCACTTTCACTTGACGTCTGATAATTTGTCGCATCAACTTATGTTCGGGACCGGGTGGGATATTTATCCCCTATGTAAGTAGTGCCAGTGTTCGACCTGATATCCAGTGCTTGAGTGCGCCTGGTAGTGCCGAGCCGCAGGCGACACTTTCAAGTAAGTTCGTCTAACATCCGGATCTGCCGGTCTCTCAGTTGTCAAGTGATTTGTCCGCACCTTATGTGGTCCTGGAAAACTAAGAGAGAAGCGACTCCGGACTAGTGCGTGGTCGGAATCTTCAAATGTGCTCCAAAACGACCGACAGTCAGTTATTGATCCTCGCCATCCGTAACTGATGGCAATGTGATTGATTTGAGTTCATGGCCGGTATGCCGCTGGATAACACCGACTTCGGCTATTTCGGAGGTTAGTAATGCCTAAAAACAGTCTGCGGTCAGCACACAGCTGAAGCAATCGTTCCCCATTGTCCGTACGTACCGAGTCCAATCCATGTCGACCTCCTAATTGAGTCTCAGATGCGCTAAGCCTGCCCATTTGTGCATTCATATCTCCGGCAACCACAAAGATTAGCTCAACCACTGTGCTTTCATCTCGAATTCTTGTTTCTGAGACACCACACACATCAAGTGAGTCCAGTGTGAGAGCAAGAGCAGCATGTTGTCCTGCTTGCTTCAGATCGCGGACATTGAAGGCGGCCAGATAGACTGGGCGTCGGGGCTTGAAGATTGATTTCGGTATGCCCGAGGATGTTCGTGCCGGATTTCGGGCATATGTTGCCTGCAAAACCGCTACATGACGAACGGAGGCATCAGTCCTAAGTGCTGGTCTTACAAGGAGAGTGTTATTAATGGGGTGGAGAGAGGGCGGGTGGAAGGGAGGCGTCAACAGTAACCTGTTTTCGCTTACCCGCCCTGCTGTATGCAGCGGGTGAGGCGCCCAGGCTAACAGCCGATATGGCATGATATCATTTGTGTTTGTGCAGTTCATGATTGTACGTGGGCTGAGATACTGCCAGGGCACCACTAGGTTCGTCAACCAAATCCTTTGGCTCAAAAACCTCACCACAAGACAGCGGTGTTTGGCGGGAAATGCCAGTAAGTGTATTTCCATTTTTACGGATTAATTCGCCACACATGTTCCAACCCCAACCTGGAAGACTAGGTGACTATCTTGATCAGACCTTCAACCACTGACCAACTTGGTATGAGAGGTTCTTCGAGTGTTGCACTGACATCCCCTGTATGGCTCCGTCGATGGTGGAGGCCCATAGACCGTCACACCACAGTTAGGTCCCATCTCTTCAAGACGCATACAAGATAAAACAGCTTACGTAGTCCAGCTAAGCAGTTAAAGTACTAATCCCATATATGCTTGGCTGAAGAGCTGCATGGTGGAAGAATGTCCCATATCGACTTTGCCAGTCCCAACTTGCCCGAATGAACATCTGAAATTTTGACTACTTGCGCGCTGCCAGTAGTTTGACCGATTATTGCCATACTTCTGTTGTGTCCTCCTGGCCAGTCGTCAAAATGTGAACCGGTCATCAAAAGGTATTTAGTCCTCTCGAAAGGTGAAAATCATCGGAAAGTAGAATAGAAAATACCTCCTCGAAACGTTCCCACCCAGAGTTATTAGTATAACCTCATTCCCTTCTCTCCATAGTATGCATTCCAGTTTTTGCCTGATAGCATTTCATGCTTCCCCAATACCCATGAAAGTATATCTGACTATGTGTACGGTGAATATCCTTACCCAGTGCCAACGTTTTCGCGTAACATCTCCGTCAAACTAGCGTTTCAATAAATGTAGACTTATTGTTTGGTAGTGTGCATGAACTCAGAAACTGTGATTTCTTCTGCCCTGAGAAATGCTCGTCTAAATGATTTGAATCTGTTGTTGCATTGCAGCTGGCGTGATCCCCGCACATCATAACAGATTTGTCACTCATCTTGTATCGGCAGGACTCCTATCTAGTGGGTGGAGGTTTTTGATCTCATGTAACTTTTTTCTCCTCAAGTCCCAATGAAGCCCATTAGCAAATGTTCTCATATTTTCATCGACTGAACAACAGAGAAATATCTATGGGCTTCGTCAAATTTGTTTTCAACAAGATGATCAAAGAATGGAATAAGGCGGCTATACATTGCCACATATTTGCAACGCTCTAGAGGATTTGGATTGTGGAAAATTTAAAAAAAGTTGTAATGGAAAGAACCGTAAGTAGTGAAATGTTTTTTGGAGTAAGCACCATCTTCAGACTGGCGGACACTAAACCGTTCATGCTGGTTTCATGGTTTAACTTCTAGTGGGTTCAATATAAAAAAAACAGAAACTAGCGAATCTTGAGACTAAAGGGGTTGCACTTGTGTAGAGAAAAGAAATTGTTGTTGTTAGCAACGATAAGCGTGCTGGATCGTTTGAGAAATGCACAAAATTTCTTCGTCCAAACAGGGTTAGAAAAAAGCCTCTCATCATATTAGCTGCTTGTTTTAGTGGAACGAGTTCTGTTGGGTGCTCAGTGCGGTGCTAGGCGACGTAAGAACACAGACGCACTGAAGAAGATTAGGACCAATTGGTACTTGCCTATAAAGTGAAGTTTGCCCTCTTTAGCTGATCAGCCGAAGCGACTTGAGCAGAATTTGACACAAACAGTGCAGTGCAGTCAATAAAGCTTTCATTGAGAAGTACCATTCAAGGAGGACAGAAATTCGGAAATTGCATCTACCTCATGAGTGTCAAGGACGGCACACGCTGTGTACTGCCGAAGAGTTAAAACTCTTCGGCATGAATAGTGTGTGCCGTCACGGAAAAGGTCCAACTCCTCCCCAACTGTCACGAAGCCACCATCGTTACTGTAGGCTTTAACCGGAAATTCAAAGCGAAAGGTATCGTAACAGTTCATTGCAAATTGTCTATCATTGCCTGCATAAAGACGCTTTTCTAAAGCTCAGTTGATTTTTCCTCTGACGATCATCTGCTAACCAGAAAACCTAGTCGATGTGCAAAATTTTTCCAAGGACAGTCCGCAGGGTAAAGTACAGTTTACCCTTTTTTAACATCACAGCCCTCTGTGGGTAGAAAATATGGCTAATCATTAGTGCGTATATTGCTATCTCAGGCTACAGAAATTGAACTCAGTGCTCAGTACATTTGTAAAAGTTTACCATCACATACAGTCGACAGGATGTTAGAAAAAATTGATGTTTCTATTAACTAGATTATCTAAGTGACCAGCTATATTTACAGAACTCAGTTCACAATGCTGCATACTGGTTAGTTTTGGGTTTGGAGTAAATCGGAAAATTAGTTTTCAGCTTATCGTTTTCAAAACAACTCAGTTTGGCCGCACAATCTCTCATTATTTGAATGTTGTTGTCTTCATATATTTTACTGACATTTGCTGGAATAAACACATCAACATAACTTCACCTTTGGAGCATGATGGCAAGAAAGGAATGAGTCTCACCAAGGCCACATACTGTAGTCAACTCAGTATCAAATGATGATGTTCTTTGGGATACCAGATTGCCGTGAAATTTCACAGAACGTGACAGGAACTCGAAAGCGTACTGCTGTACTCTGATGCAGATGTGCCAATAGTCTCGACTTTGGGAGCAATTTTCTTGGGTATAGACATTTGGTGGAGTTATCTGTACTGACCTTAAGCGTGTAAACCAGACGCTGGTGGAAAGGATGTTCGCTCCTCTGTATTCATGAAGCAATAAGTGTGCAGATTAGCAATGTGCGCTTGCAGCCAATTTTTGGACATTCCTTGAGCGTCAAACGCAGATCCTCGTGCTGGAGGTCCATGGTCATAAGTAACCAGCCTACTGGAATCAGATAACCCTTAGTGATTTGCAGCATGTTTGCTTGCTCTTGCCATTTGGCCCCCCTATGTTTGACGCGGTGGGTTTTGGATGCAGTTCCCCTCTATTACCTAAAGCAACAGAGTTCCTCTGAGATGGGCTCTGTGGTGACCTCGTCCCCTTGACCAAAATAACCTTCGGCGCACACGGTATGTGGAGCCTATGGTGATGGATTCTGGATGGTGACGAATAAAGCGCAGCAGCTGGCTGAAATAAATTTTCAGCTCAGGCCTGTAAGCAATGGCAGAAACAGAATACTTGGTAACGGCAGTGAAGTATGGACGAAATCCGCATTATTTCAAGTACTTTATGTATCAGAGGTACCTGTCAGCCTGTTCGGATTTCTCTTTGACTTCCTTAAGGTCTGAGAACAGGTGCTTCTATCTCTTTCCCAAACTTTAAACGATCTCTCTCCGCAATTAGGTACAACGGAAAAGTTCATCATATAAGTGCATTGCCACCTATTGAAAGTGATCAAAAAATAGATTGATTAAAAAATCATAAATCAATAATTTGACGATCATTTGTGAATTTGTAAATTGATATCCAAAATAAAACGGTGCAGCCGGCTTCGGAGGCTCACACTATAAACTATGGAATGATGTATTCGGCTGACGAATAGTGATGACTCGAGTAGGAGTTCTCAAGAACGAATCATGAAGAGAGCTTGTTCTCACTGGTTTATCGTGAGGCTTCCATAGCAAAACGATGAAATAGGTAATTTATTTTATTGTAGCGTTTTTCATATGTGTTACACATAAACAAAAACCTGCCCAAAGCCGCACAGAGATTTCATACAAAAAATGCTCTAACAATAGCTGCGTTGTGCTAATATCTTTAAATATGAGATAATATGTGCTGTGTCTGCACAGGTTAAATGCCATTCTGGTTATTCTCTTCTGTGACTGACTCCGCACCGAATTCATTAGGTTGAACCATGTAGTGAAGCATATACCACGGTTTGGGCAGCCGATTTTCGCTTTATTGTCACCATGAAAATTGCAACAGGCACCAATAGCTTGACCGATTCCTTTTATTCACACAGTTTTTGTTTTTCTCTTCTGATCGCAATGGATTCACGAAGTTACAGCGCCTTACGGTTCGTTGTCCTGTACACGATGGGGAATGCACCCGCCAAAATGATACAACACCCAATTTTAAGTACATGGAAGGTTTTCGATTTTTCCGGCGCTGTTTGGATTTTATTTTTTATCTTGGCATGGAAAGGCACAGTGATTCATTCCCAGCTGCTTCCAAGTTGAAGTTTATCCAGCCTGTGTAAGTGTCACTCGCTTCTGCCGAGTTGCATAACCGAGTACCATCAAATAAATGGTTAGCGGGACTACAGATGGCGTACTGAGGTAGTGAGACTGTGACCGCACAGATCAAGATCCGGTTACAGTTGTATGTGACAAAAATGTTTGGTGGCCTAGTAGGCTCGTTTAACAGCTCAGCGTAAATGGAGGCAAATGCAAGGTTGGGACTGTCTTCATCGATAATCTGTCATTTACCTGAAACCAAGCACGCTTAGATCCGTCAGCTGTGTCCCACATCGTGCAGACAGTCACAAATGGTAAAATGCTACCGTTTTCTGAATTTTCTGCTACCAGAAATTGGAAACCATAAATATGTGCTTTCTTCAAGTAACACATACTGGCGATCCCTCCGTGGCTTCCTGGTTCTTCTGTGCAAGTTCGATCTGTGAACATGTGAAACGAAGAGTTCAGCTGGTCTTGTGTCAGTGAGATTCCTTTATGATTCCACCAAATGGATCCCCAGCAAGGGCCAATCCACAGAGTTCTCAAGGTATAAGCTTGCTGTTTGGCTTTTATATCTTAGCGAGCTGTCTAAACCACCTTAATCCCTGACTATTCCGCACATTTTTCAGGAAAAAGTGTCCCAGATACGATAACCCCATGCTTCCTTGTTTTTTGTTGTCTTCATTCTACTTACCACTATTTAAAAAACTGCCGTCACTCAAAACAAATGTTGATTTCTAAGTAAACGCTTAGTATCGCAATTAGTTCCATCAGGTCGTATTTACTGTTTATCTATTCATTCCACGTTTTACTTTGCATGCTTCATCACTTTAAGCAATTTTATCGTCACAGTTTGCGTATCAGGATAAAAACTACTGAAGTAGTTTACGAAAAGCAGAAATGCGGAACAAAGACACCGTCAGATTGGTATATCGCATGAATTATCAGCCGGTTTGATTCTTTAACCCCACGGACGATGAGCGCACATATTTGATTTGATTTGAACCCAAAGCCCCAAACCGGAATGGAAAAGCAATCTTGATGCAGCTACACATCTTCCATCGTATCGCCCTAAAAAAAGGCGCAGTGACCCAAATAAACCGCAAACGCTAACGCTAAACCGAGTTTCTTCTACTTGTTGGTGTAAATTCTAGAGTTCGGGTTTGTAAAAGCAACCGAGTTGGCTGCATTTCTCCCAAGTGCTTGCCACAGAAGAAACAACTCGAAATATCCTTTAGTTTGATTAGAACAATAGACAAGCAAAAAAGCTTTAAACCCCTGTGTTCAACACATTGTTTTACCACTGTAGAAGTCTGCGGTGAACAGTGCAGGCGTTGTAGTAGCTGGTAAACTAGGGATAAGCCCTGATGTACATCTATAATGAACTGGCAATAAATCAATACATAGAGCGCGCACAGTTATTGAGTTCTCATCAAGTGGCTTGTGCCAGTGTGACATCATGGAACGTTCGAATATTCAGTACGCTGGAGCAAGAGTCGTTGCAGGTTGTTCTAAAAGACAGACAAGGAGTACATGTTACGATTAATCTGTCCAGTGGTTTTTCTGCGGTTTCAAATACTGAAGAAATAATTGAGGGAATATCTGCTACTAGTCTGCTAACTCATCAAAGAACCTGTCAATAAAATTTTACTCACGAGGAGGGTTTGAACCGGACTGAGTGGGATTGTACGACGGCTGAGTTGGAGGAAGTTCAGTCGGTGGGGGTGGTGGTGGCGATGGTAACGTTGTTTGCTGGAGAAGAATAATACAACAATTTGCTGAACACTAACCTTTTACCTCCTCCTAATTGTGAATTCAGCGGTTATTCCTTCATCTACGGAACAAGGAAACTCTTTAGAAAAGGGTTGAGGATGCCCACGAATCCATCAACCAGCCAGTTGGTCGATATTTCTGGCAGAGACAAGATATGGGGCCCGTATGTTTTTTCAATGTCTCATTGTGGTAAAAATGTTCCATATACTTGAAGGACAAGTGGGCAAACCGCAAATGCACTTCTATTATCAAGGTAAGAACCTTAGACAAACGGACATCGATGAGATCAGCAGGTTCATAGCCAAGTTAGAGTTACTTCGCATAAGCATCTACATGGATCTACTCCGGTTCGCTGTTGTTCAACACCCCATCACAACAAAAACATCAATTCATTGCACGTCCTGAAAAAACTATCCACCCTTCAACTCGATTACAGTGTAGCCACATCAAATATTATGGATTACAACTCATAAGGAATTGACAGCATGCAGGATTCGATGAAATAAACTTCGACGAAATAAACTAAACAGGGTCCTTATACAGCCAGAAAAGACTCTGGCATGGTCAAGGATTTGCACCTCTGATGAGCTCTAATAGGAGCGAAAATCGAGTCAAGTACTTCTGCCGTTTGATATGGAGCCATCAGAATACCTATGCCAGAGTGGAAGGAAAACTGCCCAAAATAAAACAAGGTGAGTAAAAAGTCCACAAATCCAACCACTACCTATGACTATTCTTGTCACCTTACTGGAAAACGTTGCTTAACCATGTACGGTAAACTTCCATTTTCTATCTGAGTAAACGGCCTATAGACTGATGGATGGAGTAAGCATCCCACCGGGTTCAAACCATGCTGACTTTTTCTTAGCGAAATCCAGAAACTTGGTCTGTCACTAAACTTCGGTTGCACTTCCTCGCAAGCAGCGGTAAATTAGATACCTAGATTTACTGATTATCTGACGTCCACATGATGGTTGACCTCGTCACAAGTTCACATTGATGGCCAGTGTCTCTACCTCAGCAGGTCTTACTGATATCCTACAGATGAAATTAACTGCCATTTGAGCAAGGGAATTTTATTTGCAAACCGTTTCCTAAGAACAAGCATACAGCCCCCGTTTAGTTTGGCTGCAAAAAACGAGGTTGTGAAGTGTCTACTCTTCAGGTCCAGCACAGACCATACCAAGTAACACTTGCTTGCTTGTCATCCTCTGTTATTTTTGTTTGAGCTTACATACGCCTACCACATAGATTACACGTCTTTTCTGGAAATACATTTCTCCCCACCCGAGCAGTGCACCTTCTCTACACTCACACGTTAACCTCATGGCTTCGTTAGACCAAAAGCACAGAGCATAAAGCAGGTAACCACCCTGTTTCAGCATGGATTAGCTTAACGGACAGGATGAAATCTCAATTGAAAACCACTAGATCCCACAATACCATGAATTGATAGGTGGCTCAGAGGGAGAACAAATTCATGAGATGAGTGAAATTTCCATCTGAGAAGTGGTCAATCGAAAAGCCAATCAAAATTTGACCACGCGATATGGTTTCTGTGATTGAAGGGTGAGTGGCGCTATACCCTAATTGAGAACTAATCACGCCGCTAATCAAAAGCTCGTGGCATAACTGTTAGGTGTTCAAACACTGGACGGGATTGCTACGGATTCGAAACCCTTTGAGCTTCGTGAGATGAGCAGTGCTGATAATTCCCACTAAATATGAAACAAGTGTACCTTGCTCCTCGGCTTCCCCGTATAGATTGTCTTCACTGACAGGAAGAAATCTCGACTGAAAATATCTCTGTGCACCTAAAAATATGAAGAACTCAAGCGGTTCGCTCATAAACCGAAGTGAAACCCTCGTAAAATCGTATGAAAGTTGTATGACTGACCCTTCGGCCAGTCACCAACACTGAAGCTTCTTCGTTCATACGCCAGTGTCTGATTCACATTTCACCAACGGTGCTTGTTTCAAAGTACATACAGTCCGTTTCATGACGATAACACAAAATCTTATGATGGATGAACGAACAAAGGTCATGGATACTAAATGAGGTGGAATATCAACGTGATAAACTCATGATTTTGACGTTTTACAGTTAACGTAGTACCGTATTTCTTGGTTGTCTTGTTATCTTGCCGTCGAAGTGAGACACGGTCTTTTTCGGGATGGGTCATGTGGTGCAGATATGGACAAACCAACAAGTTACGGAATGAAGAAAGCTCAAGGATTTACAAACTACTGTTCTCAGAATGAATTTGCTGTGAGGTGTGATTTCGTATAGGATCTTTCTGGGTGATTTCCTGAACGGCAGCTACCGCGGTCCAAGTGATGACGGTTGTTGCAATCTTATTCTGAGTATAGTAGAATCTGCTCTAGATGAAACATGTTAGGGTACACACCGACTTCTTTAGTTATTGGTGGTACTCTCTCAGTGCAGCTTCAAACTGCATTGAAGAATGTCTATTTTATTGAATTCCGATAATCAATATGTGGTTTATAACCCGAAATCTCAGACACCTTAGGTCCATCTAGTGGGTACGGAGGGATTCCCCCAAGTGCTTCCTCATACCACTGGACTAAGGACACGGATGGCAGAACAAGTCACGTCTTGCATCACTTTGTAGTATGTGTTACAATGCAAATTTTTGGCACTCACCACGGTTGTCACGTCATGTCCTTTCTTCTGACCTGCGGTAGGGACATCAAAATGTGTTACAAGTACCATGCAAAACGAGTGGCGAAAGGAAATTCATTAGAAAGAATAAGTAATCCTCGGTGTATTACCTTTGTTCTTTCCATGTTCACCTTCACCATGACCCTTGGAATGAAGGTAAGGTGCTTTAATTTGGCGAACATACCTTCATTGTTTTATTCTTCGGTGACTTGGTGACATCTACACGAACGTAAAGTGAGGCAGATAGTTTTAGCATTTAAGACTGTTCAAAAAGTGGGAACACACCACCTGAAAATCACTTACTCTTACCAGAATGTGGTAACAGCCCACTTTTGTTCTTATTTTTTCCTGGGCCTCCATGCTAACCAGATGGCAAAACTGAACAACTAGCCAATGTGAAACCTACCTCCGGCTTCGGAAAACCTCCCTTCCCCAAAGCCACTGGAACAATAGAATATGATTGTCATTCGTCATCAGTTGTTCAGTTTGAACAAGACGAAGAACTTACGTGTGACAGATAAAAGAACGAGCAAAACGACAGGGAATATTGGTAAGTGCATCTTTCCTACTAGTGGCAGCTGTAAACAACACTTCTTATATACCCTACTTTAGGTCAGTGACCCTCAATATATTTCAGATCATTTATCACTGGTATTGGAATAAAGCGTCCCACTTGCTGGACCGTCACCTTTATGAAACCACCACGTCCTGCCGCTTGAAAAACCGCTACGCACAAATTAGACACCTATTTCGCGAAAGACTGTGCTATTACCTTCAATGCGTCTAATGAGGTGACAAGCTGGCAAGGTTACATTCTCAGTTTAAACTGACGCCAAGGTGTCTAATAAATGATGGTAACGTATGTCTGTTAGATTCTTAGACCACACCTAGAAGTGTGGCTAATCAAGGTGTTTCGCCTCTCATTAGACGCATGAAGGAAAACGTGAACGTATTCAAGGGCAATAACGTGTACTTTAGATGTGTGTTCTCAACTAATACTGAAATCGGTGTTCTCTGAATTCATTAGCCCTGTGAGATTACAAAAATTCCAAATGCTAACGCATTTTAGAAGCAAATTTAAACTGACGAACTTCGAACTCCTTAAGAAGGAAACTTTTAACATAGAATCAGTGTTAGTCGTATGAAACTACCTACAATGCAAGAAAATTGGGTTTCATTTAACGAACCGAATAGGAGTACTTGGGGCATTTAGGATGAAATAGTATCAATCTACGTTTTGGTTACCACGTAGCAAGTGCAAAATATCACCTACACCCAAGCGATCTGTGATCAACAATTTGCCATCGTATTTAAGCGGATCGATGCTTCTGAACAGGCCCTTAAGCAGTTACCATACGCTATTAATTCAACGGATCCACGAACACGGGGGCACTAAAGCCTCAGTACAAATCAACTGTGATATCGGAACTCTATGTAGCGTCCAGGTTAACAAGGTCGAACAGAATATCATAAGTCAATGCTGTATCAGCGTTCACACCAGAACGTTCCGCAACTTGACGATCTGAACAACTAATTTTGAGTATCATTGTACAGACTGTATGCATTTTGGCAGCACAGGACAGCACGCAAGACTGTCGGACGCGAAATGCACACATACCTATCAAACTGTCTAGTCAGCAGTTGGCGAAACACTGGACGACTGAACAAAACTCGTCAGCCAGAGGTGCTTTGCGTACAGACAAACGTGGTGACATTTTCAAACGCTTGGCGTAGGTGTTAACCCGAGCGAATAAGATAGGCGTTTTGCAAACCACCGGTTGACCTAAAGATGATATCAAAACAATAAACACTAAAAGCGACCAGCTGTTTACCACCGACTTCAGCTGTCAACTCCTTCGTGTCTCACTCTGATATCGCGTTTGTTTGGATAGGTACTACAGTAAAATATTCCCGGAGGCCACCCTAATTCAGAGTAGAGTTGGTTATGATTAGTCTGATGGCAGTTGAACAATTTTTCACTTTATGACATTGTCCTTTTTGGGTGACTTCGTTTGGCTGCACGAAATGAGCGGAGTTTTGTTGCTGCGACTTGTAGCGGTGTCCCGAAACACCGAGTAGCGTGAACATTTGGTCAATGCAATCTCTTCCTGATTAGGAGCCTCCATGACTCGGTCTCGTGAAACCCCTGCTTTTCTGAGGTATATTAGTAGTAGTGTGACAACCATTTTGGCTGCGACTTTCATCAGGCCGATACTGCGGTATTTTTCACATCCCGCACTTGGAATCCAGAGTAGTAGAACGGGGTACCAACTCTTTGGGAGCAATTCGGTGCCTAACATTTGGCAGAAATGTTTGTCAAGAGGTTATGGAACTGTCAGCAAGCAGGTTTTGTAGAAGGTGGTCATGGGCTAGCAATAACTGAAGGAAGTTCAACAACTGTGCTAAAATTTCCCAAGCTGAGGCACTGTAGGTACATAGGTGTTCGCAAATACGGCAAAACACCACTTCTCAAACTGAATTTGAATCGGCATCATGCCTGGACTGATTCTCCGACGATTCTTGGGAGTAAGTTCCTAGATAACAAAACCCCATCTACTGTCTCTTGAGACTTCTATCCAGAGGAAGATGTATCCGACTTCAGCTTCAAAGGGTTTTCCATGTTGTTAATGTTTTGTCTCACTGAAAGCCGCAAGGCCGACACTAGACTATGTGAGCCTGTTAGAAACGAGTGCTACCCGTGGGTAGTTGATCAGGTGGCCGCTGATATGTTCACCGAGCTTGATAATTAACTTGCAAGCGTTTTGTCACCGATCGAGTTCACATCATCAGATGATGCTCAGTGCGCGCACTGATAATGTCACCTCAATCGGTGACGAAACGCTCGCAAGCAATTGTCAAGCTCGGCGAACAGATTAGCGGCCACCTGGCCAATCAACAATGAACGCACGCGAGCTAAGTGTCATACGTCACTCAGACTTTCCGCTATTCTCCTCATCAAGGGGGTTTCTGACGTTCCAGGCTCCAAGCTTAAGTTGTCGAGCAATGCGCCTCCGTAATCAAAGTACATTTGCGTTGCTGTTTTAAAGACTGGTTCGTTTACAAGTGTCCGAGCTGCCGAGCTGGACTGGTCTGAGTTTATTAACTAGAATCTTCAACGTCATGATCAGACCAGCAGGACAACAGGTGGTAATGTCGGCCTAGAGCCAATGACCAAATGTCCGACTCACTTGGCTGTGCTGGGTGTACCTAGCTCGGAGACGCAGAAGGTAAGGCACGGATATCCAACTACCAATGCTACTGCGCACAGCAGTTGAGTTTACAGCCCGATGAGGCTGTTGCCTTCTAGAGGTAGTTCAACCGTGTTGGTCGCCAGGCCGGCGGTCATGGTCAACGTTACTATCAGGGCTCACTACTCGTCATCTCTCTGCTTGCCGTTATTAGTTATGGCAAAGTTAAGCCCGTAGGAGTAAATGTTCCTGTCAGTACGACCCTCAGGATCATTAAGATGCACAAGCCGAACATCGCGAATAGTTGAAAGCTCTAGGTCGAGTTCAGAAGGGAATGATTGTACAAACCAAATAGTAACAGACACGCTTTGGACATGCTCATCTGCTCCTCTTCCTTTGGGGCGATATTTTACGAGTTGTGACTCCTTTGGCTCCAGGTTCGCTAGCAAATCCTATCTTAGTCTACGTAACCGAATTTATTCAGACTAAGCTTGTGAGGTTGATGGAACCATCGGGGCTCGAGATAGCTCAGTGGTTCAGGGGCCAACTTACTGACTGGAAGGTCCGTGGTTCGAACCCAACCTCTACATCTCGACTGCTAAGGTCTATGCTTGGGCGACATGGCAGTATCTCAACCCTCAAGCCTCCTTCAGATGGTATGACAGATAAGCACGGAAAAGGTTATATGGCTGAACGATTTATTGATTGATGGGCACCCATGTTTTTTCTCCGTCCAAGAATGAAACTATTGCCCCAAAATCTGGGGATTTTTTAATCAGTGACATCCCAGCAGGCCAGTAGGTAATAAATACCACCTTTGCACTGATATATAAAAGTTCGGTGAAATCACTTGTGAGTTTCCTCAACCGCTTCTCTTTATTCAGTTCTATACGGTAACTTCTACATAGGGGTTCAAGTAACGTGATTGAGTGGCATCTTGATTTGGATTCAGGTACCTTATATAGTCTCGTGTATTCCAGTATCCGCTTCGAGGCACAGTTCAAGTGTGGGACTCCTGACAAGATGGAGTAGATACAAAGACCAGTTGGTCATCAAAATGCATGCTCGTGGCAAACGTTGCATACATTTTTGTCACTTAGAGAACGAAATCTCAACTGAAAACTCCCAAAACTCATCATACTGCCCTCAGTCTATAAGTAGCTAAGTGGAGGAATAATTCCACAAGATGCGTGGAACTTCTATCTGAGAATTCGTTGCTCGAGGAGCCAGTCAACACGTGACCATGTGATGTGGTTTCTGTGATTGAATTTTGACTGACGTTGTATCCTGTCTGAGTAAGACATAGTCACACAGCTGTCCGGCCGCTCATAGTTAAACGGTCAAACGAAAGGTCGCGGGTTCAAGACTCTCCGAGTTTCGTGAGGTGCGTGCTACTGGTGTTTCCTAATAAAGAATAAACAGCCGTACAGTGCATCCCGGCTTTTCAGATTTTACCTGCGATAATAAATCTTAAACTAAAAACAAAATATACCACAGGTAATGGGTAATCAGTTGCATCTAGCATCTTTTATTCTCTAAATTCTGTGTCAACTTGATTAACCGACATCAGTTTCTGATAAACTTTAGTCACCACCACCGCGGTAATGCATCTCAATCGACCCACGCAAATTTGGAGAACTTCACTCCCCAAAAGATCGATGACCCGTTGTTCTGAATCGCGTCGGATTCATGTCTACTATGAAGGCCCAAGATGTTCCGTTCGACTGGACCTGACGACCAGCCAGTTCATTATCCATGGAAAAGCGCTTTTACTTTACATCCATTCAGTCACACTAACCTCCTTGGAAAGAGTGCCAACAGGGAAGTGGGATCCGAACGGGAGTAGAAGTTGTCTGGTTCCGTTCTTCCACCAGCATCAGAACTCTCCGCATTTCCGACGGTGAATGACAACGCTGGTACCTAATCCGCGCAGTCGGAGGAGTTGAACTGGTCACATTCTACAGATGGTGACTGGAAATACAGCTCGAAATTAATGGTTCTGAAAGTTTGCCTTGGACAGTATGTGTTACAGCAGCTTCCAGTACACATGAAACTTGATGGTGCATAATAAAAATAGGTGGACAAGCCTGAACCTATAAATCAAGCGATATGGACTGTTAGAAGTTTCGCTGCAGTGTTCGAACACACATGGAGGTAGGGTGACATTTAAAACAGAGCACTCGAAAAACCACTAAGAGAAAACGACTAAATGCACCTTTACACTGTTTTTAATTTGTCAGAGATTACTCACAATTTATGCATATTCGCCCAACAGGTATGGTAAGTTGGTGACATGTGTAATAAACACGGGTTCGCGGTCAGCAAAGGCTGCTATGCGTGGGTGCACGTCGGGCATTCAGAATAACCGGCTCACTCAAGAGGTGTCGGACAGAATCGAAACTAGGACAACTCACAACAATTCGCGTGTCTCAGGTGAGGACCGCAATCAATGGAATAACCTTCTGTTAACGGTCAGACGGTAATAAGCAGCGAAAAATATTGCTTAACTGTCACGAAATCACTGAAGAAGGAATCCCGACTAAATGGTAAAATGGAAGAGGATGGGAGAGTAATATTGTAGGTCTACAGAGAAAGCATCCAACAGAAAAGTGCTTACACCTTCCAACTCCGAGGAAATAAACAAATCTAAGCATCGCGTTGAAGCAAGACATCATAAGCGGTAGTGATCCAGCTTTCTTTGTAACCCTTGCCAAACACAAGCTGAGAGAACGACAGAGAAGCGTTAGCTAGGCGCTTCAACCAAGAACTGATATCGAGATTGCTAATGAAGTCGGCCACGTGCCTTGTTCAGTAGGGTTTCTAACCGTGAGCAAGGAGAGTCGTGTGGACCCCACCGACGGAGGCGCAAAGATACCACAGTGCTCAAACTGATAATACCTGCCTTCCTTTCGCATTGCCAGGTCGTGGCCTGTCCTTGGCAAACTCTTCGTCAACAAGGGTTTGAAGTGAAAAGCACGACCTTTGTTGACAGACGATGGTCCAGCACACGTAGTGCATGCCACACTCATCTTAACGTGATAAGCCCCGTCTGCCACTCGTGTGAATGCGAATGCGACTCATTACCCAGTGCTTGCTTACACCCGTTTCAGTAAACCCATGCCACAGCAAGCTAACGACTGCTGTACTACGCAGACAGCTGTAGTCTAATAGCTGAGGATATTTAAGGCCTTCATTTCGAAGGGCCAAGTTTCACAGCCATAGATAGAGACTGCTTTAAATGTCACTCTGTAGGCATCACCTTTAACCTCAGCCATATCTGTTTCTGCAGTCAGAGGTGACACACGTGTGCGAATATTGCTTGTGCCTTGTTGGTGCATGCATTGACTTTATTTGTCACAGCGTAGGTACGGCTTTTGTAACTGTCAACAACAGCTATCAAAAAAATCAAGTTCATCAATAACAAATTTCGAAGGAGTACATGGGGAGTCCTGAAGTGAGATTTTGGATTATGAAAGTGCCCATTGCATGCCTAAACGAGGAAATATCTCCAACATTCTGTTCAGGGTAGTTAGTACATTCGCATAAGTACCAGGATGATGTCATCTCCGTAATCTAAGTCCACCTATCTTTATCCAGATGCGATTTTAATACCTACATTCGCAGTCCTCAGGATAAAATGACAAACGTGACATAATTTGACAGAAGTGGAGAAAAATGGGCAAAAAAGATATGCCTGGTGAACACCAGTAGTTGTGGGGAAACTTCCAAATAGCTCACTGTAGGCCCTCACGTGTACAGAAGCATGGAATGAGTGGCGTGAAGTGTACTTACTTACTTACTTACTTGTTGGCCAAGTGTATGCAAAAGTGTCATGGGGACACAGGCTGCTTTGGAACCATAGGAAACTGCCACAGCTGATCAGCACTTTGCGAAACTGTGCGCAAAGAGTGGACGTAATGTGAAGACGCGATTAATGCAACCCCTACCTGGTTGAAATCCTGCCTGACGCGCTCCGACTTGAGTCTCGCGTACTGAAGCCAGAGTCCGTAGTATCGTTGAAGCTATTGGCCACGTTACAACTGAAGTAGGGTTTAATTCCCTATGGTTGAAGAAGTCGGTTTGAGCAGCGTTTCCGAAAGAAAGCACAGCGTTTTCTGGGAAGCATTCTTATTCCTAATTTAGTTTGAACAGCCTGACCAGAGCAAACGCAGGGAATCACAACTGTAACTGAGCAAAACTAGTGGGTGCTCATTCAATCCTACGATCGTTTCTGGGTAGAGGGGTGATAAAGAGGCGCCCAGGCCTTCACTTTCAAGGCCTAACTATTGCGCATATCAGAGGCGGGCCCTGTTGTTCAACCGTGAACAATTGGCGAGCCATGAACTGAGCCTTCATATAAATGTCCTACTCTGCAGTTCTTAAAAAAATCATAGCACACAAATTACTTATAAGTGAAAATGGTGCACCTGGTTTCTCAAGTGTTTGTGGGGAACTACTTCTGGTCGTTCCGATAACAAGGCCAATCAGTAAAAATTGAGAATGAAAACGACACATATCGCGTACATTCCATTATCTATAATATGGGTATTACTGTGGGAACCCGGCATCATCGTATTACGAAATAACTGACACAGCTAAATCTCCGTGTTGCGAACTTACACGTCCACCACGGATACTTCAGTGCTCACAAGACAGTGACCTTTGCTAGGTAGGCACTTGTAGAGAGGTGGCTCGAAAAACACTAAAAATCTTATGGGCAAAAATTCAAGCATTATGTGCAGTCTTATTAACGAAAACCTTGGAGACTTTTTGAGATCCTTTCTGCCTCGAAAATGGCATTTCTTGTAAGGCACAAGTAGTTGATTGGTAGGGAGGCATTCCCATACCAGAGATTCAACACAGAGGAGCGTTATTTGGCCCAGAAGACATATAGAGTTCTACTATCTGTATTTTAAGTAATAAGATGACGAGCCTTAGTGGTGCGTTCACTGTTCATTCAGCAGTGTAAATGGTTAAGACTCCTTTTTTCAAATGATACCCTCAGTCACAGTAGAATTAACAGAATGAATAGAAGTAATATCATTTAAAACACGTGCCGAAAAAATGCTCACCACTCTAAAGTCGATCAAACTTGTTTGTATTAAGTCGGATGCAAAATAATTAGTTATTTTTGATCATGTCAGATTCACTGGTTGCATGACAATGTCCTTCAACTATTAAGAGGAAAAAGTCTCATATTGCTTCAACAGACCCAATCGCATCTGACCTGGTTAGGAGCTAGTTGTTTGGAAAATAAACAATCCCTAGGAATGACTGTTTCAATCATCGCATACCCGGAAACGCTTGGTGATATCCATGCTGGTTACTTAACTACCTACGCTAAATTCTTTGTATCCGATACCGAATCAATTCGACTGAGCAGGTACGAAACATTGAAGGCTGGTGCGTATGAATCCCGAAGTAGCATAAATCCAAAGGAGAAATCGGACTTCCTAAAACCCATATGACATGAAGTGGAGCCTAACCACTGTCCCTCAAACGTGAAAGGCGACAGATATTTCATCAGTTATCGATGATCACGCGCTTTGTAATGTAGCGCAAAATGTGGGGAATTTTCACGGCCTTGCCAACAGAGTCCGGTAGTGCATCATTGTTGTCCGTATTTTCACTGTTTTAGGCTGGGATAAAAGTCCATGGTCCTCCAATTCTCCCCTACCCCGAGTTACTCATGCAACATATGGTTTACGCTGCCAAAGATTCCTCAGTTCTAGGCTTATCTTTGGTACCCGTAATGGAAAATTGCTCAACTGTACAAATCTAGTCGTTTTTAGTGTAACAACTCCTTCTAAGGTAAACACACAAGACCGTTTGCTGTAACGGAGTCGGTCCCATAGGGACTTTGGGAGACGCATTCTCAGCTGCGTGGGTGTGAACCACACGACAAAATGTAGACTGCATCCTCGTGGAACGACTCCTCAGAAGAAACCTATTGTGCTTGCAAAAACGTATTCGGTTTTCCCTATAAGTCAATCCATGCGAACTATCGAAACCTTGTGAAACTAATTACTTGTATTTTGTTGGCAGAGTGATGATTTTTAGGCTCTACGGAACCTGCCGGTGATGCTTAGGCAGCGTGGGAGCTATACCGGATGTCCCAATTTTTCGTGGTCACCACAGCTGTTAAAAGAGAATGTCTGCACTCACGATCTAACTAATCTCTTAACAGTGCTACTTTACTTGAGTTGTTTTAAGTTTTTCGGTGATCTGTTGATGGTATTAGAATCTGGTATATTTGCTATCCTAACAAATGGCCCAGTTTAACCGTTAGGAGTCATCCGAAAAGTACGAGCGTATCTGCTGCTTTGTTACGCATGGTCAAAGCTAGATTACTTTAAAAATTCACGGTCGTCTAAAATGTCCTAAGCCTGCATTGCGGAGGTTGTGGAAGGCGAAGATATATCTCACATTTAATCGACCAGTTAATTCTCCACAGCATTCACCGAACATTATTTATTTACATATATAGTAAATACAGTAAGAATTAGATATACCCCCACAGACCTCACAGACACACTTCCTGAACACATGGGAAATAGAGTAACATGACAACCCCCTTGAGACCTCCATCGAACGCTTCATTGATTTAGCTTTTATTAACTTGGAGCATTCAGAAAAGTGGCAGACGTTTACTATTGTTGGTCTAGCAAGTGCCCGGGTGTGCATGTTTTAGACTGCCCCATCCCGACCAAACCAAGTACGTGAAAAGCACACTTGAGGAAGTGACGGATTTATTGCTTATACTTTACCCTCAGAGTCCCAGGTTAGCACCCACAACCTAATACCAAAGCGTAGCAGAATGTTGTCGAACTGGCTAAAGATATCCTGAAACTCAAGTAGGCAGCCAGAAAAAAATGTGAAGCTCAAGTACGCCAGACTCGTTTGGTTTGGGGCCTACTTCTAGCCTCGAAGTGTCACCTGGGTGCCAGCAGGTAATAATGTGCGTCGCACACCACAAAGTTACATCACTTTGATTAGTATGTACGACCTGTAGTTCAGCTGACTGGAACCATTTATTGCACTGTCGTTTTCATGTGCCGGGGTTTCGTGACATTCTTCAAGGCCAAGGGTAATGAACATCATAAAGCTAGTTTCGGTTACCGGCTTGATTGACTTCAAATTGTCATAAAGCAAGATATTTGGATATGATTTGTGATTTCGAGGTTTTTTTTACAGAATTTTCGATGAAATGGTGAAGTTCACAAATGCCCCCATCCAATCCAGTTGGAAAAAATTCAGAGCGACAAGAAAAGATGCCTGAATTTACAGTTTTATGGCTGGTTTACACGACAAGAACAAGGAGGAAAATTTTCCCATCTCTGTCAGCAATCTCCGGTATCGTCCTTGCTTCGGATAAATGACTCGTAGTTGGCATGCTCGGCATCACGCATAATCGCATTTAGAGCGTAGATCTGGAAAGCAAGTACACCAGTTTATCAAGCGAATTATCAGCTGGATCAATGTACCAAACACTTGATTACGGCATACTCTGACATATTTGTTGCAATTATGATACGGTACGATAGGTTCAGGCCTGAAGAAGTTGTTCGTTGCTGAAGTCTCATACTCAGCGTTTATCCGGATACCTGCCGTCCATTGATCAAACCGCATTTATTAAAATTCATTCCAAGCAATCATCGGATTCCAGAAGCAAGGCCATATGGTGCCTTCTTCCCTTCGAGATACTCTTCAGGCTGGTGTAGACGGACCCATATATTATCACATGGTGATTCACTGTTATCGTCTGAATCAAGCACGTCCCGGGCCGTTCGCGCGTCCAAGTGTGATTCTTGATCAAACCGACTGGTAGCTTTTTAGGTGGTCTGACCACTCGCGAGGGGATCAATAAATAACGAATCCTACGCATGAAGTTCGACAGCAATATTGTGGTAAATGTGGGGTAACGATCTCTATACGCTCACCAGATGTATTTTCAAAAAGATAACAGCCCTCGTGTGGCTTTGCTTTCTGAGAGTCAACCACATATTCACCGTCAACTAAGGAAATTGATCATCATCCAGCCAAAAAAATTGCTTAACTTTTCGCCGGTAGTTGGATAACGGTTAGATCAAAAACCACTCATGGACAGCTCAGTGGATAAGATCAGGAACTTCCCTCTCCGGGAGCAGGGTGCGAAAATCAGCATGGGTGCCATCGAGTTGGCTGCTTACCCTAGTTTTGAAATGTTGCACACATGTGCTATTTCATCGACAAACTCTCAGAAGGAATTATCTGCAACGCTAGAACATCAAGACAGGAGTCCTTCGCCGCTTGACCACCTTTTCTTCAGACACGGTGAAAGTGTCTCTTGCAAAGAGCGAAAGGAAACAAATCAAATCAAAGACAAATTAGAATTTCAAACCAAAAGTGCTGACGGAGTTATTTCTTGCCCTCGAGCCAGCTACTGACAATCAGTAGTGCCAGCATTACTTGCATAACTGTGCTTGGAGCTGGGGCTATTCACAAAAGTAAAACATCACGAAGTCCTAAGTTTTCTAGCGTTCAAAGGGTTTGATATCAAAATCTGTGGAAATGGCTTAAACCCAGCAGAAAATAAAAGATAAATTTTGTGATGAAACTAGATTTGCACATTTGACAACTTCATACGAATGCACGTTGCTCTACTCATCCACAGGCTTCGAAATGGTCGTGACGATTATCCTGGCCAAGAGGAAAAAGGTTGTAATTTTAGCTAATGGATGTGTTGGTAATGATGCTAGCGATGCTATCAGCTTTCATATTGGTGAATATTGCTTTCAGTTCTGTGCTAGGCCTAATTAGACTGTAATGAGAGTTTCATCGATTTTCTACTTTACCGAACAAAGGATCAACCAATCACAAACAAAAGAATCTGCCTGTTCGGATATGTTTGTCGAACACTATTTATTCGAACAAGTGAATTGCTCCAAATAGTAATAGCTGGTGGAATAAGTTTTACCGAAGTCGTCCGAGAGTTTTTGGTGGAAAAAAAAACTTTACAAATGCTTCTATCATTGTTAAAGCATTATGAATGCTAATTTTATCAAAGCTACTTGAAAGGGCTGCACTGATTTTCTTCCTCAGATGCATCGATTCGTTGGTGGTGAATCGTCCGATTCACAATTACCAATTTGGCTATGCCCGTTGGATTATATAGCTCAATCTCGGTCGATCTGAAGCTGCTCGCTTACACTATTCTTCCGCTGGGGTTCAGCTGAGTCTCCCGTTAGCACCAGCTTAATTTGCAGTTGTGTGCATTTCGTCGACTGCAATTCGCTATGCAAGTAGGGCTTAAGGTTGACGGAAACGCGGAGAGTAAGCTTACCTCTTTTCTCCGAGAAAGGCCAAAAGTGTAGAGGACCATTTAGAAGTTTTTAGCATCCTCATAGGTATGTTATGTCAATAGAATATGCCTCGATATCTCGAATGCCGTACCAAATGAAAACATAATGGGGCCATTATACAACACATTCAGTTTCGGCATATCGTAAACGATGGATTCAGCAGAAACTCTGCTTGGTTCCCCATCAAAAGCAAATTGGTGTGAACACGCATGCATTTCTTCTATTGTGACACTCGTTTTGAGCAACCTAGGTACATATACTCTCAGTCAATTTTGTCTAAATAATGTTTTCCTTTTGATGGTGACTGAGTGCCTTAAAGTGCAAGCTAGTTGCCTGCTTCACGTCAAGTTGTTCTTCTGAGTTTTCGCGCAGTATCCGGGCTATTTGTCCAGACAGCGGTCATATACCGTTTTCATCTTGTTGGCTTGACTGCATATCTGATACCGGTATTAACCTCTTTGTACGCTACCAGTCTCCTCTCTCAGGTTCCAACTTCAACGAACCACACTCAGTTCCCCAAGGAGAGGATCAAGCTATCGACTGACAACATGATCGGCGAGCAATTATCATAAAAATGTGAAAGGAACGAAGACACCTCTGCATTTTGGAAGTATCTGAACTCATCTTGAACTCATCTTGAACTCGAGAATGCTGAGTTCACACGGCACGGAGATGTGTTGAAATAACTAGTGCCCTGAGTAGAATTATGTATGCTAGGTGAGAAATTTGTGTTTAAATCGTAAAATTCTCATGCAACGACAAAAATCTGGTGAAGGTTTGGTAGTGACTGCGATATAAGGATGTAAATCATACCACAGTCCGCTGTTTTTCGAATAACAAGCGATCTTCTTCATTCTTGAAGATCAGTTTCCTTCCAGTAGGTCTGAATATCTGTGAAACGGAGGAAGTAAAGGTGTTGACTGATAGCTCAATGGATTAATTATTGCTTAACTACGAGCATGTGACACACCATAGAACCCTGATCGATCAACTACAATGCAGCAATTGCAGTATGCGATAACCTAACTTACTTTAATAGTTCTCACATTCTCGCTCTGGTTGCGCGTACGGGATATAATAGAGTTCCGTTCAGCGTTACTGGTCTGAGCTCTGTCTGTAATGGGTTCAAAACAAGTAGACGTGGATTTCAACAACAGACTTCATGCGACCTTTCTTACAACACTACTTCGGAACTTATCTGTTCTGAAACCAGAAAACCACATGGAGAGACGAATTTCAATTGCAGGTAGCTTTGTTGCCAGTTATGAGTTTGGCACTCAATTACTCGACTAGACTGACTACTCATAAGTAGACACGGACTTCAGTGACATTGCACTATTACTTTGTTATACCAGCCTAATATAAATAAACATTTATTTTGTATGTATTGAATGCCGAACGTAAACGAAACGTTAACGTCTTTTTAAGGTCTTGGTTGAATTTTGCTGCAGGGTTTTCCCCACTAAACATGGCAAGATCATCAGTGCATAGCGGTGTAGTGGTGTTTCATATCCCGGCGGTGCGTCGGTGTGGAGGACTTGAACAGGTTTCAACCCATCCGCATATAGTTTCTGCTAACCAGGAGCTGACCTTGGATTATTATTGGTCTTTTAATGGTTAGCGGAGTTAGTTGATGGATTGGTTGGTGAACAGGTGATCTTTGGCCTGGACCTAGTTGATCGCACTCGGTAACCTTGGCTCTGTTGGTTCAAAGGTTGATCCTGCCAGCTAGTCGGTTCACCTGGTTGAGTTGGCGATGTTTTCGCTAGCAGGTGTGCACACTGTGTCATATTCCGTTTGTACGGTGATTGAGTCGGTAGTATGCGTGTTTCCAGGTTATCCTCCACTCACTCTGTACCCCTGGATGCCAGGATCTCTAAGTCTTCTAGCTTGTAGTGGTGGCCTCCTTAGTCCTCTTTTATTCGAAACCAGGAATAACAGGTTGTCTTCTTCTGTTCGTTCACTTATATGGAGAGTTTTCTTCTATTTCTCCAAAGTAGTGTCTGACACATTTGTTACACTTAATCCGGTAGACGGCATTGTTTGATCGTCTCTTTGACTTTATACTTTAGTGTCAAAACTAATATCCTCGAGGTAGCACTGCATTTGTTTAGTTATTATGATTCCATTAGGTTGCAACAACCTTACAATTTCTTGAAGTAGGGAGCCAATATCCACTTATCCGTCTACCTTTGGTGTTGGGGATGCTGTCGAGCCTTCCTCTTCTGTAACCTCCTGATAAAGTTCCTTGGACATCTTTGTCGCGCACCTTACTTTTCCTCTCAAGTCGATTGTGCTTCCGTGTGCTTCCGGTTTTTCGACAAACTCTGGATGAAGCTTATTTGGTGTTCCATCTGGGGTTGCTGTAGTAGCTCAGTATCTGGTCCAAGTGTTTCTCCCTCCTATCTGCATAACTCTCAAGTGTTTCGTTGTTATTTTGTCCTAACAGTGCATCCACTTCCATGGAAAATATGATATCCTCAGACACGTTGTTGATTAGGTTCTGTGGATCTCGTACGGAATTTCGATCCATACTGTCGAAAGTGTCATTCACGTAACAAATCCAAATTTTTAGATTGATCACTGGTGGAGTAACTTTTTCCACTTTTCGAATGGCGGATTCGATAACGAGATGTGAATATGAAGATCCTGCATGGTTTCTTTTAATTTTGTTGTCATACCGGTTAATCAAAATCTGGGTGTGTAGTCATGCAAGGATCCGTCACTTCGTGTATGGAAAAATCACAGGGTGAACTTCGGGTCTCAGTAACGTGTAATTACCTTTGACAGTCGTCATATATTGTCATACCCACAAACATAAGTGGACTGGAACTTAGACGCCGGGCACAAATCAACTGATGTCTACTTTAGATTAATATGTCATTTACAGGCACCCTAACGACGGAGATTTCTCCCACCATCCAAAAGGCTGAAGTAATGCAAAACCATTGGCAACTCTTTCGATTTTACCCATGTGAAGGATAGTGAAATTAGAATTTCAGAGGAAGGTTGTATGCATGAAAAGACACCTGTGGACGTTCGGCACTGAGAAATATCAGCTATAAAGTTCAGGCGCATAGGCGTGACGGAGGGCAAGCATTGTCGGTTGCTAAATCTGTAGATAACCGGTCCGGTAAGCGGTAGGTTGGCTGTCGTCTCCTCCCCTGGGCACATTACTTCGCCCACGCTATGTGGATACAGACTTCTGTTTTCAAAATGTATCAATAAGTTCTGCAGTGCTTAGCACAGTAATTGACGATATTCCAGCAGTTCACTTTCATCTAATTCATTGCGTCTACAGAGAGTTGGTACTGAGTACCATGTGACAAAACAGTACCGAGGCTTCAGGGGTTGCAAGTTAACTTGTATGCGTTAGCTCATTAATGGGAGTGCATTTGCCTGATTGGTGTAGTCCACTTTGGAAAGTACCGAATTCTGCCGACAACGAATATTTTGAGCTCCAACAATATCCTGCGCTTTATCATAGAATTATATTATCAGAAGAAACTCGATCAATCCGATTTAAAGGTACTCCGCAATTATACTTTAGGTTTCGTCGTTTAATAGTTGATGTTGGAATTGTTGAGGTCGACTTACTTAGCGTTGTTTGTTCTGGTCCACTTGTACAAGAAGATGGAAGAAACCCCGGTCCTGTGCAATCTTCTTGAAGAAAGGCCACCACGACTCGTATGGATACGTACTCCCAAGGTAGGCATGTTGCGTTTTATGTAAAAGCTATCTGTAAGTTTCGTTAACTTAGGCTAACCCGGGAATCCTATCTGTCGATGCTCACTAGAGCTTCCACCACGAATCGTTACTGAAATTTTTCTGATATATGCGCCCACTTACATCCCTCATTATTCTTAAAATGTTTACCTGTAATTCGATTCTCACATACGTTTCTCCTCCGGTTCAGCAGTTTCTTTGAGTTTCGTGACGGTGAAGCACCTTGGCTCTCAAGAGCTGAGTAATGAGTGTCATCTTGAATTCTGTTAGATAATATTTGGGCTAACGGAGAAAGGGAAAGCACGAAATTTCCACCGTTGAAGTGTTTGTATTTTTGCGTAAAAACGTGAAAACATGTGAGTAGTGCTCCAGAAAGTTGTCAGTTTCATATGGCACACTTAACAAAGACATCGCGAACAAATTTGTTTCTACCAAAGCCAAGTTGCACCTTTATTTTTTCTTATTTTTCCTTCTTTTCATTGTAAGGCGTTATTCAAACAATCTGACATAGTTGTATAGCAGTGTTGTCCTCCGTGGCTGCTGTCAATGGCAAGCGTTGGGCTTGGTCCAATGGAATTTCGCCTAAACAGACATTGAAAATCATCACAAGTAGGCTTTTTTTAACGAACTAGAGATAACTTGAGTGGTAATGTTTTCTCAGCAGAACAACATAAGCTTGAGTGCATTCAGACACTTCGATTATTTAGGCCCATACTTCTCCTAAAAGGCACTAGCTCGGGATGAACTGCTTCCAGACCGGCTTCATATCATTCCACTGAAACTAATATGAAAAAGCCATCGAAACAGCTGATCCCTCAGTTCGATTGACAGGTTTGTTGTGAAAGCATATTTAAACACTACACAGTGACAAAACCGGGTCGACTGTTATGTTATCGATAGTCATGGCTAGCTGAACTGCAACCGCACGGACGATGGCCCGTTCGTTGTTATACAGAGGAGTTCTAGTGCTTGTTTAAGCAGTGAGGCGAATTTATCTTATCCAACCTTGGTTCTAGCCTGCAAGTGAAGCACAGTTGTGTTGAAAAGCCAAGCCTCCTTTTTCGTAATAATCAGCAGTGTGTATTTCGTAAAAATAAGGAGCATTTCAGTTCCGCGATTTTTCGGCTAGTAAATAATGTCCATCCGACTCCGTGGGAGACGGCTCACTGTTAAGGTACAAAACTACTGACCATGAGGTCCAAGGTTTGAACCCAACCATAGCTTATCAGTTGGTCCCGTATAGGCTTAGGCAAACTGGCTGTATCTCTGCCCTCGGGCTTCCTTTGAGTCACACAGCAGCTATGCACAAGAATGGTGCTATGATTGAAAGTTTGTTTTGGCCAGAAGTGGTTGATTGGCAGTGCAGCTAACTTTAGATTAGATGGTATATAGCGCCACTATCCTTCGATAAAAAACGTCCCTCCGTAAGACCCGAATTTGACTGACTACCGAAGTGATTAATTCGCAGATGGAAGTCCTATATTGAACCACTTTACCTTCTGGAATGACCACTTGTATTGCTTAGTTGATGGGATGTTTTTGAAGTCACGGTAGAGCTTTCAGTTTACAGGTCATATTTCTATACCGGAGAACCAAAAACCCTATAAAATTGTTTTGTTCGCCTTATGAGTCACCGGTGGTGTACAGTGCACGTGAAAATTCAAGCGTCGTACATCCGGTCACAAATGACTAATTAGTCGTATGATTAGGAGGGGCCAGTTAAGAGCTAATCCCGTGATTTCAGTTTCTCATGATAAGCCAGCTCTACTGATGTTTTGGACAGTGGTGGTCCAGATATGACCAGCTGAAATAAAACTAGCACACAGGTAAATCCATTCCATGAGACACTGGCGTGCATCGTGAACTTCGGAGAGACTCAGTATGTCGGAGTTGATCTTCGTTTCTTGGGCCTTATTAGTAGCAAATTACATCAAGAAGGTCATCTTTGAAAAAGAAGGTTATTAAACCACCTAAAGCGCCCTACAGCCTACAGCCTACAGCTACCAAAGCACCGATAGTCCACACCGTCGTCCTAGCCAGGTTATTTGGTAGCGCTCCTTGAGAGACCCACCAAAGATCTTCTACGGTGGTTTTTTATGAGAGCATCATTCGGCTTCAAGAATGCCTTCGACCGCTGCTGCTCATGAAGCACGATCGGCAACAAGGTCAGTGCACAGCGTTGTCCAGTCAGCTTGACACCGGCATTTACTATAATTAACCACGTTTCTATTTGTCCTGTGGTATAACAGCGTCATTCTGGGCAGGACAGTGGCAACAGGGAGACTTCTGATAGCTTGAAGTGAGGAAAACGTATCCCAGCTACTAAACTTTGCGTAGCTGCACCAAACTGGAAGGGCATAGAATGCCATAACAACATTCTCTGACACGTTCATAGGATACACTGACTTTCCAACTTGCTGCCAGTATTCTCCATGACCATCAGTAGTCAGCACAATGCAGTCTTTAAAGATCGATAGTTCGGAGAGGTCAGGTCCCACAAGTGGTGTGTACGGTCAGACAGCATACAGACAGATCTTTGTTCCAAGGTGGATTTCTGAGCGTCTCCATATATATCTTTGTGAGGAAATGTGAACATTCTTCTGGGGATACTGATGCCGTTCTTAACCACTTGGAATGACGATGAGGCCCAAATACTTGGAGAAATCGGCTTGTTAAGGATAATTTGGTTTTTCAGGGAGTTAATTTCAGTCCATTCAACAAAATGTAGTGGTCGATGCCATCAAGGATAGGCTGCATTTCTGTTGTGCCTGTAACCAGGATGACCATACTATCAGCGCAATTAAAGTAATTCATCTACTTGGAGGAGTTTATTGGTACCCCAGGGAAGTTGTTGAAGACGTGCAACATTATCCAGTCAGTCGAAACACTTAAAAGCTTCGGCAAAAGTGTGCAACCTTACCGAACATGGGAATTAATGCAAACGCTGCAGTATGTCTTTTGTATTCTTGTACCTGAATAGTATGCTCTGACGAGACTCAACAGCTTATTTGACAAGTCATTAGCTTTAAAGACAGACCAAAAGCTTGTTCTACTGATTGAGTCAAATGCTACACAGAAGTCGGTGGAGCAGACTGAAATTTGAAACGGTCTTCCAAAGGACTTGCGTGAAATCGACGCATAAAACTCATGTTTTCCCTCATCCTGGACTCCAAGATCTTGATCTTCTTGATTGTCTCACTTGTGTCTTATTGTACTAATTATCTGACTGAAGGTAGGGCACTTCACTATCACAGTATTGTTCAGTTTGTCTCCAATAAACGTCCTTAAAACTTTAATGGGGCACATCTGAGACCCATGTGCCCATTGTCTACCAACCTCCGTGTAAATAATCTTCAGCTTTACCGACCTCCATTCTTTCTATGATAAAGCCTGACTCAAGACAGAACAGATATTTCGGTCCTGGCACCCAGTGTTATCTGTTAAGAAGCTCCTGCGATCTGTAATCCATTCAATTCTTTGACATTAAACAGCTAGGTCAGTAATGGTAGCCGCCAACTGTACCCTACAGCATGACACAGATCTGGCTGGAAACAAAGGTTATGTTTCGCCAATATACAGCCTAGGAAAAATTTGCATCTTAATCTATCTAAAAATGCACTAACGTACATATATATAAAGACTATCTACAGACCATGACACCCCACTCACTATTTAGCGTTTCCTTAATATTTATGAAAACCTTCACCAGAATGCTGTATGCATTTTATTCGACACTTTTTACTAACGTTGCAAAACAAGGGGGTACCGAATCGCAGCCGAGTGACGTTTTAGCAAACCTATCGGAACATTGGGCGCTGATCTTTTAAGGCACCCAGAGCGAGTATTTCAAACCTGAAAGAAATCGGCTAAAATCCACCAAGGGGTTGCTTAGTTAGCAAACAGATCGATTGAGTCACTAAATAATTTTTTCCGTGTCTTTGTCTTGTGACTCTGGTTTCCATTCAAGGTCCCCGATATTTTTTTATCCGTGTAAGTGCTTTTCACATTATCGTGCAGCGTTTCGCAGTTGTAGCCCGGCGGCCACTTATACACTTGCCTCAGGTTTTCCTTTTCACATGTTTAGAATATCATCATCATCATCATCATCATCATCATCGAGAGCTTGACATCAGTGTTCAACCCTGATGCTTCGCTGTCATAGAATCGTGGTTTATTTGAGAGCATTATTGTGATTAAAAGAATAAAAGTGGACGGGGAAGGAAATTAGTGCTAGCTTACTGCTCTAAGATTGTGACCTTTTAAATATGCTCTGCTTGTTTTTATGCACTATTCTCTCTTCAGCGACCAGCTGTAGCTACATCAGTGGTTCTCCAGTGAAGAGTGACAGTTCATTAGGTCAAAAGAAACGTAACGCAGCCATCCTTGTTACTTAAGTGTAATCAATATTTCAAATCAGTTCAGTTGTTTCTGTGGAAATGCCGTGCTATTTGAGCTCCTATTAATGCGTCAGCCAAAACCTTCCTAATTATGTTATACTTGGGATGCACCGCAGCAGAATGTTGTGTAAATAAGTCAGACACACCCTGCCTGCGACGAATACTTCACCATCGCTGGGAGTTGAGTGTTGTACAACGTGGGAGAATAACGTACATTATTCTCCCACGATATCGTGATAGGTTTGTACCGTATGATACCGGTAGCAACATTAAATGAAATGACGCAGCACAGTCTTTCTCGACAAAAGGTTGTGGAGTATTCACAGTCGCAAGCGTACCGTCAACCGTCGCACACCCACGGGACATATGGTAAAAACCCCACATGTTGGTTATGAAAAGGCAACAAAATGTTACCGGAAACATTCTTGCCCGTCCATAATTTCTCCTGTGACTTTGTTTTCTGAACGTCAACATCTTGTGCGATTTTCTTCGATGTGTTATTTTTACTGGTATAGTGTGGGCATCCTGTATTATGGAGCTGAGAAAATAATCATTCCAAAATTATCGTATACCGTTTCAGTTGACAGAAATTTTGTCAAAAAGCTCCCATTTCTGTCTTCATTACTACTCCGTACTTTCGTGTGCATGGACTTCCAGATTTCTGTTACATAGCTTTAAGTTTAAAATGATGCGCGGCGATGTGCTATGACAATAAAATCACGAGTAGCCCCAATACGTTCAAAGAATTCGTTCACCAGTAAGAGACCGGAGGTCAGTGAACTCTACGGTTTTTGGTCACATCTTTGGTTTGAAATGTTACATGTGAAAAGGTGAAACTAACGAAGGGGGCTTTCGTCCCATTTTTCACTACACCTGAGGAGCTAGTGTGCGATGGGTATTTTGAAGTCGGTTATTTTTGTATTCTGCTTCCACCAAATCTGTCTTCCTTCCCAGTCCCTAATTAGGCACTAATCTCTCCCACCCCTTGAGCTTGGATTGTTGTTAAAATTATCAGCTAAAGCGAACTCGTTCCTTGGGCATCTCCACGAATCTTGACAACTGCCTACTCTGAGGGTGCGTTCTACAGGCAACAGCGTCCAGTGACGCAGAATTAGCTCTTTTAGTCCCGGAGGGCACAAGTATCCGAAGAGGTTGCTCACTCAACCATTCTAAATGCCATCGTTACCCCTGCACAGGTACCTAGTCATCTCCAGCGCCCCTAATGTTTGAGATGCATCAAAGAGCATTGGACCCGTGCTGACTTTGGATTGTGGCCTCTGAATTTGCAGGAGGAGGCATTCGCCGCTTCTTTTTGTTTCGCTGAGCACTGTTCAGAGTCTTCAGAAGCCTCTGACCACCTACGTTAAAAATGATCTCTTCTTGTGTACGACTGGTGTTAGAATACCTACACACCGTTACGGTCTCATATGCCATACAGAGCGCCCAGCCCTTGGAGAAGTTACAGCGGCGAGGCTATAAGATTTTTCCCTAGCCTTTTTAGATGCCCTAAATGAACGTCCCTAATAGACCAAACATCTGCTTGGTCGGGCTTGGCAAGGTGACAGTCTTACTATAGCTCAAGAACAGGTTGCTGCATTCCTTTGTTCCGAGGAAGTGGTCGGTTAACCAGGATTGTAAACAAAAGCCATCCAAAGCAAAAGAATGAGGGCGTTCCCCGGTCACACGCACACACGTGTACTAGGTGATCGAAGCATCCCTCCGGCTGCGGTTACCAAGGCAGAGACTGTGTACAGATGTATGGCGCTGCATAGTATTTTCGCTCGATGGTTGACTGATTCCCAACATTTGTAAATGACGGTCTGTAAAGAGCTTACAAAAACATTCGATCCTCCCGCATTCCAAAAACTCACTGCGTGAGTATGCTGACAGCGGAGGATTAAGAATTTAAATGAATTTTATTTATTTGTTTTGCATGTGACCACTCCCGGGAGAAGTGGTTGAGGAGTGAACGTGCAGTGTTTGCTCGACGAAGTAGAATCGGTGCGGTGAAACCCCTACAAATGCTAAGGTGGCAACAGATTTGAACGTCGGTATAAGCCAAGGACGTCCCGGAGTATCTTCAGGCTATCCCATGCAATTTCAGTATACGAGGGGTAAGTTTTCCGACATCTGTAATTCAAACGACTGCCAGATTGATAACACAGCCGGGACAAGTCTAACCCAGTAGATACAAATATCCAACAGTGGTGTTCTTTTATGAATTTCCTTAACTAAGGGCCAGCCTCAGAACCAACAGCGTTGGGCAAAGCGCCTGTGCCACTGGAGAGGTGGCGTGTATACGAACACACCATGGTGCGACGCAACACGGAACCCTCTCTGCTGGACGTACCTGGGCACCACACGAGGTTTTCATCCCTCGTGCATGCCACCAGATCTGCGAGGCAGCAAGCCACCAAAAAGTCATAATTGTGGCTTATGCATCAACAGCGACCCCCATATACCGGACAACTTATCTGATCAGGAGGAGAGCCAGGCCAATAAGACAGCTCAGTCAGTTCGAACAAGCAAACACCGCTTGCACAGGCTAGTCGAGGAGGTAAATAAGATGGCAGCTAGTGGTTGAGCCACGGGAGTAGAAAGCAGATTTTCAGAGCGTGTACATTATAGCTAAACGAAGACGAAGCGTTGGTGTAAACCACCTTGACAAGCAGAGGCGCACCAAAATGCTGTGTGTGTGACACAATGGTCTGATGAGCCAAAGAAGAATTTCACCCATTGAACATCTTCAGACAGACTTTTTTATGTGCGCGCATACGGAACCGCACCCGGAAAAACAAAAATGTGCTTTTTAAGGGAAGGAGACTTTGCCGAAGAAATAAGCCAACCGGCTTCTCCTTGGGGGGAAGAAACGGGAAGCCCACGAGTGACCAAACAGCGGTATCTGAAGACTACGGAAAACACTATGCAGGCCTGTGTTCCGCTCCAGCGAACTTATCTCATCCAAACTTGTCAAGACGATCAGCGAACGGCCTCTAACCGACCTGATCTTTACGGTGAGGGACGTTCGCCAACTCTCGCAAAAGACAAACCCCTTCAGCGAGTTAGGGCCAGACAAAGTCCATCCATATATCCTAAAGGAAACGTCGCCAACACTGGCAAGACACTTCTACCCAGTGTTCTGTCAGCCTATCGACGAACGTAATCTTCCATCTGTCTGGATTTAGGTGACTGACACGTCAATCTACAAAACTGGTGACCGAGTATCGCTCGGCAGGTTCAAGCTTCGTTTAGAGACCACTTCTGTTTCTTATCTATGTCAATGACCTTCAGATGTTCTTTGAGGTCCATATCTACTTTTTGCGGTGACGTGAAATCCTGGAGCCCTAACGCCAGCGCCCTAGGACTGGATGTCGGCAGCCCAAAGCAGTGATCGTTGGCTCGGCAGCCTACACTGAATGACGAAAAGTGCGTCCAAGTGTCACTTGGGGGAGATTCAGAGAATGCGTTTGTCGTGCATGTTGAGAATAGACCAGAAGACATTACGAGGATAGATAACACAAAAAGGATTTAGGTATCTGACCCATTTCAAACTTTTCCTTCTCATTTCACCTTTAAAAATCGGCTCAAAAGGCATTCGCCGTCCTGCGGATGATTCGGCGCACTTTCATCCGTATTACTCGACGGTTGATCAGACTGTACATGGCACCCAGTTCCTTACCTCAAACCGCTTCTTGAATACGCCAACCGAGATGTCTACTCAGGACACACGAAGGACGTAACCCTCACTGAGCGTGTCCAGCGAGCTGGTACGAAAATGGTTGCCGGCCTTAAATCCGTGGACTACGAAATGCGTCTCACGGCGCGTGACCTCTTTCCCCTCGAGCATCGCGCCTCCGAGGAAACCGAATTTTTACTTATGCCCTGTTTAAACAAGACTTGACCAACAGGTTTTTTACCGTTGAGCCAGCAAACACACGGCGGGGACATGGTAAGAAGATTTTCACGCTCACAGCGAACAATTTTATCAGGCAAAATTCCTTCTCATTTCGTGTATTAGTTGCGTGGAACAACCTTCCTCCGACAGTCGTCCACGCTCCTTCTAGAACCCAGTTCAAAGCACTATTAGACACTTTTTCATGCGAGTCCTTGTGCTGGCAAAATTACTGCCCCGAGCTGAGAACTTACAAAGCAGTGCTACATCCTTTTATCGCTGGTGCCTTTCAGGTGAACGACAACCGCAGAACGACATGAACACAACCGACCGGGAAACTTGGGCAAAAGCCTCAATCCTGTGTATCAATCCGTGAATCCGTGCATCCTATAAAAAGGCACTTTCTGACACCTTTCTGTTTGTGTCCTCGCCCTGACAAGCTAACTGCTCCGCGCTGAAAACATAAAGAGTATTGCTATACCTTTATTTGCTCGTCTCTACCGGGTAAACGGGGGCCACTAAGTGACAACAACAAACCCAACCCGGGAAGCTTTGGCGAAAGCCTCAGTCATGTGTACCAATCAGTGAATCCGTGAAAACGGTGAAGTTGATATGATGGTGCAGACGACACCGGAAACAGGGACTTAGTAAAAGAGCGCTGCGAATTCCCCACGACAGTCCAGCATGCCCGTAAATACTGTGAGGCAAATTCACGGCTACACTCCAGAATGAATCTTTCAAACCACTTAAGTGTAGCAATTAAACGTGCTTTGCTGTGGAATAAGGGGTGAATGTAATCGCAGAGCTTGCCGGCTTTAGCCACTTTGCAACACTGGTATTTTGGAAAGCTGAAGGCGCGGGAACACCTAAGACCTACGTCTCCCGCTTTGGGAAGGGTAGGAATCAACATTTCACCAAAAATAAGCACCCCCGAGGAATCTGGAATCGATACGAGAGAACTTGGCGTTTTGGAACGGTAAAAAAGACAAGAGTTAGAGTATCAGAGGGATAAAGAATGTAGATCAAACTGAATCCTGTTTGGAGTGGAAATAGACTCACTTGCTCGGAATGCGTGTGCTAACCTAATATCATAAGCAACTAAAAAAAGAACTCCATGTGGGATTGTGTTAGCGACGCTACTGATGTACAGCAAGAACACTAGGGGGCCGAGCAAGCTACCCTGGATAACTCCGCAGGTGATGGAGAGTGGTGATAACGGGGAATCCCCGATTTATTAACCTGTTTTCTCCCAGGGAGGTAAGTATTGAACTAACGCAGCAGCGGGCCATTGATATCTGTAGATCGTAATTTATTGAGGATGTCAGACACCTTATGAATTTCAAGGTAGATAAGAATGATACACAGTCCAACATCGTAAGTGGGCAAATATGATCAAAAAATCTGCCTGGCATGTGTTAACTTGCTGCCGAGTCATAAATCCGTGGTGTCAAGCGCTACGGTCCTTGGTGGTTAGAAGGTTATCCATGACAGGAAACTAAATAAGGCGCCCAATGGTATGGGAAAGCGAGCAAGTATGACGGATGCCACGATAGCTGGCTGGAGTAGTTTGTGGGCCTAATTTATAGAGTGGGACGATGGTGGGGTGCTTCCGCTGACTTGGAACTGTGACATTTCTGAGGGAGGTATCGAAGGGATTGAGAATAATAATAATAATAATGATGTTTATTCCCAACTAGTGGGTGGCATACCTTCAGGCATGATCGTAAATTTACAGTCAGAATAAGAGCATGACTGGTGGGGTTTGTGGGTACTGGGAATTCCGTGGATTAGGGACGGCTACTTAAAGAGTGGGCATTATCCGAAGTAGACTTGGTCACGCCTGAGGCGGTATGTGTAGGGAACCAAAATTACAAGGGCTCTTTCTTATGGGGAACATATCAGATGAGGCAAGGTACGACCGTTAAGATTTGAAAGTGGCGGGCAAAAACAATACGAGGGAGGGCGTAGCAAGAGGCTCACTGCCTGATACGTGCTGAAAATACTAAAAGAAAAACTTCAATCTGCAGGAAAAGTGGAACCAGAATAACGGATCAGGAGCGGCAGCAGAACTGGCACGATCTGGCTGGCTGATTTGAACTAAAGCCTAAAACCGTTACTGAGGCATCGTAGCCTTGGGCTGTTGGGCGTATGGCCACGAAAAGCGTAAGTGGGGAAATATGCTGTATGGATAAATGGTGGTAGGAAACTCAGAATCACCGTGTGCAGTGAAACTGGGGAGACTCACTAGTGTTGCTGCTGGAGCGGGGTCGGGTCTAAATGTTCCTTGGGAGAAGGAGTTCATGAAAACGCACAAGGAGGAACTCAAACTGCACGGAAAATGACTGATTTTGTGAGGGGTACAAAATGAAAGACACCGAGATGTTCAGATCGGATGAAAGGCTCAGAAAATTGGAATGAACGCCTCCCGGTGGCAACTTTGATTGGGGTTGTAGGTAAGGGAACGAGTGGGCGAGCGGGCGCAGTCAAAGTAAGGAGTGAACAGTTGCGGGTATGCTATCAAACTGGGTATGACAGTGCCGTGCCGTCACTGCACTGAGATACTTCAGTTTCTGGACAGCCCCGTGATGGACGTCGTGATTGAGGTAGTTGGGCTGGGGTGCGCAGTTTTGTGAGCAGCGGGATGTAGTGGGTTTTTCCAGGGGATTCCGCAGGGAGAGCAAGACCGGTGTAATATCGCAGGTAGTTTTTTCTTCCGGTCGGGGATCCCTTCAGATGTAATGCACAGATCGAGTGGCGTGGATAATGACCAAACAGGACATCCATAGCACGTATTACCGCAGGTCGAAGCTCTGGAAGAAGATTAGATGGGATGAGATCAATAAGGCCTAGAGAGTTATAGGAGTCATCAGACAGGATATAATTCTTTAGGAAGAAAAAACTGAACGTTTACCACAATTAGGATTCATCTACACTCAGTAGTCTAGTCATCAAAGTCAAGCTAAGATTGCCAATATATGCTATTACACTACCTGAGATAGAGGACAGTTCGATTCAGTAGGCAGAGAGACAGCGTGGTTACGGAAACCTAACGCGTAAGGACTGTTTGAGGAAAAACATCTGAGATGGTGAACTAGATTTTCTGGAGGTTAGTAGTGAGTTGGACAGTACTGGGACAAACTAGGAGGGAAGGCGACCGTAAGGAGAATGGGCACCAGTCTCCGAGGCACTATTATCAGCTTCAGTCTATAAGTGGTGCATGGCGAAAAAGACTTTCGACGCTAGCCTCGCATGCTGATAGTGGAGGGATTGGAGTCTCACTATATATGTATATTGTATGTCTCCACTCCTGGGAGGAGCAGGTAGATTTTTCTGTTTGGTTGACGGGGTGGGTTTTGGTGCGGTGTAGCCTTGATTCTGACGAAGGCAGCTACAGTTATGCACGTCGATGTAGGCCATGGGCATCACAGAGTATCTTCCGGTTATCCCTGGTATAAAGTTTTTTTACAGACGGAAGGCCCGTTTTTTTTTCTCATCTGTAGTTTATGGCTTTGCCAGATGAATAACTCAACCGAGGCGAGTCCAACATCAGCAGCAACAAACGGAAGACAGCAGCGCTCTTTTTTTAATTTCCTGAATCGGTGGGGGTATCCGGACCCCAAGCTTTTCTGATGGGCAAAGAAATATCGTCAGTGCCTTGAAAACTGAAGTCTCCAAGGCGGTCCAATGAGGAACTCAAGTCAGGTAAAGTAACTGAGAGTGTGCGTAGGCTGGGGTTCATTCCAAAATGGATATGGTCATTACGGAACCAGTTGGGAAGCAACGATCAGAAAACTTTAATGCAGATGGCACAGAGAAGTTGCCGAATTAGGAGTTTACAGCAGGGTCAGAAAGAAGTTGCTCATCAGCGGAGACAATACTTCTGACTGCAGGGGAATTAGAGAAACAAAGTGTGTGAAAGAGGTGCCCCAGCATCTTGGATGGAAGAGAATTGGATACGGCGGTAGATTTTTCGCGATTTTCACGAGCTAGTTTGCTAGTGGTAACCCCAGTCGTAATTTTGTTATTACGACTAAATGGAGAGAAGTCATGGGTTTAGTGGAAGAGCCTGCTACACTTCCTGGGTTTATAGCCTAGAACAGATGAGCGTCTGGCTGAACGATGGCCAGAAACTCGGGAAACTAGTGTGGGAACAACTAGATATGGTGATGATAGTACGTGGCGGTAAAAACGTTACCCACACTTTGGCTGCCCAAAGAAAGAAAGTACACGCCTTAGTTTTTGTAGCGCAATGAGACTGCAAAGGCTTCAGGGATGTCAGGTGAAAGGATGGATGAGCGCAAGAGAGGAGGAATAGGGGAGGGGTGAATTCTCGTCCAGCTGCAGGTGACAGCACGATGGTCGCTATCAGGGAATTTAAGGCCGACTGCAGCAGTGGGACATGGGCAACCGTTGGCAAGGGTAATGTCCAAGGTGTGAAGACCGCGTGTGGGATACCTTACAAGCTGATTCTAGCCTTTGACATCAAGCTAGACAAGCAGAAACAAAAGACCCATAGGGGATTCGTGCTGAGAGCGGCAGATATCAGCAGGTTGAGTTCACGAGCAATTAATTTATTCGGGTGAGGTACAGCTTTGACTTAGGAAAGAGGCGTGGACAGTTGGCGAGGCGAGCCGGTGGAGTGTGGTTGGTGCGGGTGTATACACCTGAGGATGAACGGCGGGTTAGCCCGACAGACAGGAAGCCAAACAGAGTCTGGAGTTTCTGGCAGTAGTGGATCGTCAATAGGGGAGACGTCCATTTCAGTTCTGGAGCATATAAGGCAGTCGCCAACGCGGCGGTGGGAACGATCAGAATGGGAGTTAATGGTATAAGGCGTGCCAAGAGAGAGCCACTCTTCAGTGATGCATATGAAGGCTGTACAAGCCATAGTGGAGATAGCTTGGATGCAATACAGTTTATGTAAAAGAAAGCGAGAGTTGACAGTAGGGACAGAAATACTGCTAGCTGTATCAGAGGCAGGTAGGGTGGTTAGTAAAAAGTTGTTAATCCTAGGGAGATCAATACGGAATTGAGTAAGGACAAGGGAGTCAGAGTCATTAAATGGATGGGCGAGGGCGAACAAGTTAAAGATGCCTGGGAATGAGGTGCTGAGACATACCATGACGGAGATGAAGACGAATTTGGGGTGGTGGTACGAATCGTAGGGGACCGTGGAAAACGAATCGCAGGCTGGGTTGATTTATCCTTTGTAGCGGTTGTATCAGCGGCATCAGAGGATTGTACCATATGTGGCAGTCGAACGGGAATAGCGGGATTGAGGTCACACAACATGGACGGGCTGGCGGAGTGGCTAAGCAAGGAGAGATGGGAGAGTATGGTGGGGGACAGGGGGATCCGTCTTGTAGTGTCATCGGCACTGAATGGTACTGGGCGAAGACACGGATGTCCAAACAGGACTGATTAGTGGAGTTGAAATAAGAGGCTTGTAGTAAGAGCTGCAAGGTAATTAGGTGGTAAAGGGAGCTGCGAAGAAGCTAGTGGTGTAATCGGCACTTCTGAGGGGGGAAATGGGCCCCGCTGGGGTTGAACAGAAATCATCTGCGTTGGTTGTTGCGGTGCAGAGGGCTTTGGAACGAAAAGACAATATATAGCTAAAGGTCGCAGAGGTAGAGCTGCACGTGGCTTCGGAAGAGACAGAGGCTGTGAATGGTTAAGTAACTGCCGAAAATGGATCACAGCCAAATAGTATGCGGATGGCCAGCGGCGCAGAACTTGATATGGACTAAAATAAGGCAATGGTAGTTGCGAGTTCGGGATCCTACCAAGGACCTGGATTTTGCGGTTTGAGGGGTCTCAGGTGTGCATGTGTGTAGAATTTAGTGTACAGTCGAGTATGCAGACAAAACGAGAGAGAAGAGACTCGAAAATGTTGTGTGGGAGAGGGCGATATGATACCGGGATTGACAGCAGGTTTTTGAACCCGAGCAAGGGTTTTGGTGAGGAGGCACGGATTGTCATTACGTCAGGGTGTCCGGTGCAAGAACCCGTGCTCTCATCTTTGACTTCAGCCTCAAGTCGGGGCTAATGAGGTACTAGATCTGTTAAATCAGCACTGAATTATGTCGGTGCCATCAAGGTCAGAGATGACATGGGTAAGTATCCAAAAGTAGATGTTGAGGGCCCATAGTGTGAGCGGAGTGTGCTGGGCTTGAGGCCGACAAATAGGTTTGTGTGGCGCTAACGTACGAGTTATTCCCACAGTATGGCGAGCTTAGACAAGAACCAAACCCAAGATAACGAACAATTGAGAGAGAATCAATGCCGGAATATTGAGAATTTGGGCATACTATGTCCACCCCATCATTAGCAGGGGTGGCTAGTGGCACGACTGGCCTAGAACTGGCGTCAGTTTGTGTGGGACGGTTGGAGGCCCAACAGAATTTGATGCGGCTGTATAACGGGCTGGCTCAGTTGGCATTAAGATGTTTGAAGTGGGTGTTTCTCTGCTGCCACGCGATGTGTCAACGGTGATTCGGGTTGCGTAGCTGGCCAAGGAGTTGGTCATGCGGACTTCTGCAATTGAGTCACGCGAACAATATTGACTGGTCCTGAGCGTCGAGCAAAAGTGGGATCCGTCTGGCAGCCTTCAGCGGACAACCTTATAGATTTTGATGGTGAATTTTTAGTGAGTTACCCTCGCGGTTGAGTGCGAGCGGTTTGACCTTTCCGGTCTGGAATTTTTGGGTGCTGTCAAGATAGCAGTCTTTATATGCTCGAGCGGGATTCGATCAAGGGCATTGTGTATTAGGACCTGCTGACGGCATTTAATAGGCCGAAAAGTTTCAGCGGCTAGTGAGTCAATAAGAAGTAACACTTCTTCAAGATTTGACGGATCGCACGTTGCACCAGTAGTTAGAAGGAAAGCAACCACTCGTATGCTTCAAGAGGAAGCTGGTTCGCTCTCCATTTTGTGTACGCGGGCAAAAAGATTTTCCTGAGAACCTGAAACACTTCTCGTTAATGAAGCAAAAAGAATGAGTAGGTCTTACAGTTCTCAGTTAGGCCGTATCAGGAGAACCTCAGCTTCAGCTTTCAGGTGTCTGATCGGACAGTTTAGATAGGATTGTGGGGGTGGATGTCGGTGGCAATATGTCGACAAGAACAATAAGCTAGATGGGGTAAAAACCTGTACGACAGAACTGGATAGATAAGATAAAGGAGTGGGTCTTAATTTACCAGGTGCACGCAAACTTGAGAACCTTGCCGGATAGTGAAGGTCACAGCCGATTCCGTTTACAAAAGTGAGCACGTTAGCTGCAGTTCTGTGTCTAAGAAAAAAGTCCCCATTGTACACGAGGGCGCTAACACTTCGCGTTCTGTCCCGTGCGTTAGCACGAGCTCACTCACCAAAGAAACTCTTACAACCGACTCCACGCAACCAGCGACGCCAGTGATTCCATACAGTTTCACTGTACACCGTGATTCTGATATTCAAGCTACCATATAACCTTATTGCAAATTTCTCCAATTCATCATCCGCACTTACGCTTTTGTGACGTTGGCTATAAACCAAACTGTCCAAGGCTACGGAGATATAGCAATTACCCCTACTGTTAGTTCAAATTGACCGCCGGGATGCCTGCAAACCTGCTGTTTTACCAAATTTGTTGTTCTGGACACCCATTTTACGCACTTGGTGAAATTATTATCGCACGCCAGGCGGGGAGTCTCAGTTTCACGTTCCCCCAATAACTGCGTTTCCCTGTCGTGGATGTCCACCGCGTTTTGATTGTGTCAGTTGAAGCATGACCCCAATGTGTCGGACGATACCCACTATCCTAATGACTGTCCTGTTTCCGCGCAATCCTGAGTGCCTACAAATCCCATCAGGCATACTCCTGTTCTGACTGTAACATTATGATCATGCATACGGTGTGCCACCCACCATCTTGGAATAAATATTTTTACTTATTTATTTATTATTTATATGGGATAGTTGCAAGTAATGGTAAAGATGGTGGAACTACTGTATCTTGAGATCTACAATGAGAGTACTTGGGGGTAGAAAGCCTCGTGGGACTGTTACTGGCAAGCTTGAGCTTTAAAATAGTCCAAGAATGTGAGGAAGAGTCAGAGGACAGGATTAGTGCAACTAATAAGGAAGTGCCCCAGATAAGTAATTAATTAGTATACAAGAGCTACGTCAAATACTACAGACGGGCTGGAGTCCCAAAAATATTTTGCAGCTCCTGACCTCTAAGTTCTGGTCTTGTGGTGCAATTATAAAGCTTACCTCAAGGAAGACAAAGTTACTTGCAGAACCGCGTCTCTAATGTGTGACACACCAAAAGCGTTCAGAGAAAAACTCACATAATGAGCACGGCTGAAGGGTTTCAGAACACTAGGGTCACAATTGTTTGGATAAGAGCCTCGGAAAGCTGTTTATCGCCAGGAGAACACCAAAAAGAAGACTTTTAGGTAGACAGATTGCACGAATTACGAGCCTTGGAGCATTACAAGATATACGCCGCCGTGCTCGTGGTTACCTTTCCTTAATTACGACACTTGCCTTTACAATGTCAGTAACATTTTCCACGCACACTAGCATTTTACAGAGAACGGTCGCTGATCCCAAAATTGTTCTTGCCTTGCGTTCTTGTAATGATTTCATTTTGTCCGGGGGAAAATTGGTTTGATGCTTGTTGGCGTTCATAGCACTCTCGTATGAACAATCATCCTCAGATATTTGTGCGATTATACTCGTGTGTCCACACCAAAAGATGGGGTACTGGACTACAGTTCCACTTGCACTAAAGCCCATCATCAGTGCATATCCCTGGCCGTGTTGAGGTCTGGTCTTTGGTCATCTGACACGCAAGGCGTGCACGTTACCACTAATTCAGCAGCGCGCGCTGGACGCAACTGAGTTATTACGTCTCGAAAGGAGATGGTGTTCGTGCTTAGGCTATGTGAGTTGTTTGTTCAATTTGACTTTGGTGTTGGTTAAGTGGACTGGGTTTAAAAGCTTTCACAGTGAAAGGGCCCTCCGGCTTTCTAGTGGACTCCACTCTGAGATTCACCGTTGATTTTTGGCTGAATGGCCGTTGAATAGCTTCATGAATACAGTTGTGAAAAAGCTTACCGAATAGTTCTCTTTGAGAGTAGATGGATAAATCGGAACACGGTTGGCTGCTGGGGGATGTTTCCAAGATCCGTGCACTTTTCCAACCGTAAAAGATTCCTGAGTGATACCGACCAAGAGCTAAGATTATTACATGACAAGACGAAGCTAATTACCTAACAGACTCACACTTTTCCGCATAAAAGTCTTGGCGGTCTGCTTCCTAGAGTTGCAATCACCGGAGGCGTTGCCTACGCCATCAGTTGAGCCAACAGTTGATAAGAGGTCAGTGGCCGCCCGTCAGTTAAGATTGGCATGCATTGTGTGCTCACGTGCTATCCGCTCATTGAGTCTGAGCCGCTTCTAGGTGGCGCGCTTTGGGTCATTGAAATGATGACCCCGTCCTCTAAGCTAAAACTTTGGATCCAGCACCAAGGTCAGTCATCCCCGACCATTCATTGATGGTGCACCGCAAACAGGCCAGAATTCCGGATGGACTGTGGGTCTGTGTGCGCCAAGAGCCCAGGGGATAAAAAACAGAAAAAGCGCTATCCATTCAATGTTGGCATGCCTCAATGTATCTCAGAGCAAAGCCGTTGGTTGGAATGGGCCCCTGTCGAGCCGCAAGCCGGTCCAGAGAATGCAACCAGCATGACACTTTATGACACTTTATTCAGTGCACAAAGCATGAAGAAGCAAAACGTTACACTCAAACATCACAAGTGCGCTCAAAAGGGCAGACTGATTCACGAACAAAGTATCTACATAATACTGTTTTTCTAAAAACAAGCAGAGCCAGGTGCGCGACGGCACAACTCCTTTTCTCCTCGCACAGCCAAGCATAATTAGTCAAAAATCGTCCAGGCCTCTATTCAGCATGAAGGCATGCAGCTCGCAACAAAATCTGGGAATCCGTAAGCAAAAACATGTTGCCGGAGGGGTTTTACGCCTTGTTTTGCATCCCCATTCATAACTCCAGAGAATCGCGGGCTGCCAATAGATGGCAAAGCACGGGAGCCAATTTTGTCATCACCTCTGGTCGAAATGGCGACGGAATCATGACCCCGAAATCTTTTGGGAATTTATTCTACTTCATCGCAACTGATTACATGTTTCCAAAATAACCAACCAAAATTGCAGGAACAATGCTTTGTGATATAATGGTGGCGGGCCATCCGTCAATTTTGTGCTGGGTTAGCAGTTTGCTCTCGATGAAGACGCTCCATGTCACAACAGTGAATCACAAGCACACAACTAATTTGCCACAAACCACCCGTTCATTTTCACTGTATTTTTATACCACAGCATGTTAGAGCCCCTGACACTGTCTGTGGGGTATACCTTTTTCGGCTCAGTCGAAGGTCTCCAATGAAGGTTGCAAACTAAGAGCCGATTTGCAACCACACATGTGTCACATTTTTATTTGCACTTTGCACAACATTATTTGAACCCGTAGCGAGAATGTACACGCGCAGTTTTTGGGAGGGATAGTAAAAGTAATTCTGCTAATGGTTGTTCCTTCAGACATAAGCAGATTGCCCAATTCCGGGAGTTCGTGAAAATGTGTTCTACATGCGATTAACCCTTTTCGATGATACATCTCTAAATATAGCCTTCCAGACAGCCACAAGCTGTATAAATTCTGAGTAACAAAAGCCATAGACAGCTATCAACGCTTCGCGCGCGGCCTTGTAATCAGTAAGCAATAGTTTCCGCGTACCTTGTTTAAGTAATTAAGGAGGCAAGTGTTTTATATGATTTTGTCTTCCGCCACGGTCGGACGTGTTCCCAAAACAATTCAGACTCTCACAGCCTGGCTGTGGAACGTCCCCGTACAAGTGACGTCGTCCTCTATGGTAACACTGCAAACGACCGTGTGAAAAAAGTGGACGACCGACTCGAAGAGCGCTCCTTTCACTCACTTAGCATGTAGTTCGCAATTCAACTGTTCTGATGCAGGGCAAGTACAAAATGCAGCATACCTATTATTTCGGTTGTGGAGAACTAGCTAGTGGTGGATTTGCGTTGATGATGTTTGCCCAAAATAAAAGCATACTCATCGTGATACATTGAGCGGCTTCCGAAGCTGTAGTGGCCACATTTGGGTCCCCAGTTTGATCGTTCGCCGCGAGCTCATCCTAGTGTTTGTCTGTGTGCCTTTATGATCCCGCTCAAAAGCAAACTGCAAGGTACAGTCACGTTATAAACTCTTCAGAACAGCAGCTGAGCCAATACCAGCTTGCCTGTATTGGGTAAATTCCAATCTAGACCAGGCCCGTGCGCTCAAAATTTTCAAAATATGTAGACCACTGGGACCATGGTAACTATAAGCCTTTTCACTTTCTCACACTTATGCGGATATAGCCAGGTTTATTATGTGCAACGTGCCTACCAAGCTACGTGAAAATTAACCTGTACAACTCATCACACATGGCTCCACTGGATGAGAGAGTAAAATATTCTGAATATCATCCCACTGACAGAGCACTTTTCCTTTGTTGCTTTCGCACTGGATTCCGGATCGTGTAAAGTGATTATTGCAGTAAATGCGACCAGTGAGACAAAGTTTCTTCGTGGGAACGCCACTTCAAAAATGAGTGGGTTTCGGAATGCTGACACAATGGATAAATTTCTCCTGAGTCAATCACTTCATGCTTCCCTCGGCGCATATTCATGCGGGGTTTTGTACCTGGGCTTTGTTGCTGGTTTAAACTTCAGTACATGCCACATTTTTCGACGCTTTCAGTATAAGTCCAGCGCGGGTGACTAGATACTCAAAAAGCAAACCGTCGACCACATGAGTCTTGTGGTTTCTACGACAATCCGTGATTGTTTATTGATCTGTCGGTGTTTACAGGACTGCGGGTAGTGACTCGTGTTCACTCGACACACAACCAACAAGGTGGAAGTTCTGAACCTAGCAAGTTGTACGCTTTAGTATTGGGCTTTTCTGAGCCAGTCTCTGAACTACATGACCCTGGTCACCTTGATTTTGATATTCGCCTGTGCATTCACTAAAAGCCACACATATACCCTCTTTGGGACCGGCAGCAGTCTGTCTCCGGCTCGTGCCAAATGAGTAAATCCACTTTCGAGCATGCGATGCCGCTGAACGATGTTTGATAACTATTATATTCAGTGTACAGTAATGGATAAGAGCCTGTGTCAGCTGACGGATTTTTTATCCAAACAGAACCATCGACGGGTTACCATACCCTGGAATTGATCGTTTGGTTTCGGTAGTACTGTAATCTACTGTGCAAAAGTTTGTACTGAAATGGCCTTGATTTTTAGTTACCAGGAGTCGTTTTTCGTTGTTATATGCTGCAAAATTCGTTGACCTAGACAAATGTTGCTGCGATCCAAGAGTGTTCTCAATAAACGGGCTGCATTACTTGCCTTAAATTGCAGAGACAACCAAAGGCTATTCGGCTGATAGCCTGCTACGCCTTACAAACAACTGAAGCAGGTTACCCCGAAGTATGTTATATAGGAAAGTGTATCAGGTGTTCTTACTGGGTCATCATAAAAGTTGCACTAGATAGGATATAATGTATTGTATGTAGCATATTATAAATAATGTGTATGGTGTTACAGGTGTGTATGCATGTTAGCAGTAAACACGACGCTGAAATCGCTCTCCTCAGAAGAGCAGAGACCATATTTCAGTGTCTCCAGGTTCAAGTAAATGAGTTGAAGACATGGATACAGAAAGAGACAGCGAGGTGGTCATTTATAAACAACCAGCGCCCCTGGTTCAGAAGGTCGTCAAAAGGCTCACAGTGTAGGTAGCTAGCGGTCCAAAGGGCGAAAACGCACCTTTGTTTACTCGTGACTTCACAAAGGAGGCCTAATTTTCTTCAAAGGATCAGAGCAAAGAGTTGCTTTTCTTTCCTAGTCGGTGGCAGTGCAAACAGAATCTGAGTTAGTGCCTTGTTTGTGTTGTCTGTTCACATGCAGCGGTATTGAACTGCTACGCTGGTGATACCAACTTCCCACGCAGTATGTAATGCGTGCGCCAGAGAAAGTGGTCGGCTCTCAACGCCCTTGTGGTACGGCCATCCCCTACATTTCCTCGAGAACTAGATCTTAAATGTTTTGGATGCATCACCATCGGGAGATTTCAAGCCATCTGGCCTTTGTGACCTGTTCTGTATGACTTCTTCAATCCTGACTTACAATGAAGCTTGATTTTAGCGAGTTTCAGAAAACGCCAGGTTGTGGGGTGTTCAAGCTGCATATGTGCTGGACGCTGTAGTCTCCAATTTTACTGGTGACGCTGCCGCAATATATATTCATCCGCACGCACAGAAAGAAGATCTCGCAATAATTCAATTAGAAGTAAAGATCCTGGGAGGAAATTTATCGTTAAGTTTCCAGGATATTTGGTGTGCCTTATTAAAAGTGCCGACATATCATACGCAAAAATTTAGTTGGGTTCAAGTTCTGGACGAACGGCGACAACATACGAAACCATGTCTGCTCGGAGCATCAGGTGGGTGTGCTCCGAGTCCGGCGAGGGAAGTGCAGTGGGCGTCCACGAAGGAAGGCGGTCTGTCCAACGCGCGGCTGGCTTGAGCAAACCTCATGAAGGCTGATAGATATTCCCATGTTTTACAATACAATAAGGCAAATGGATGCCATATGGTCTGCCTAATGATCAGGAGAGTGAGCTAGTCAAAAGCAGATACGATCCTGAGGAACGCCGCACGCGTTAGGAATCAACATGACGTTCTCCTAAAGTGACGTGGCTATTATAAGTTACAGAGAGCCCTAGGCATTATTTAGGTATTAAAACGGCAAATCAGGGACCAGATTTCTGACGGTGTGAAAGGATTAGACAAAAAGAACGTTGTGAATGAGGTCTATCAGAGGATTCTACCTCTGACAGTATCTAAGATCACTGTCTCCGCCGGCGTCCATTCAGCAATACGCCGTCCACCAGTAGACACGGATACTGACTCACATCCAGGATGTAATGCAGACGCCTCTGTGTCAGAGACTGATTCGATCGCACTTGTGAACGTTCAAGTCGTGCCTGTTGTCGTTGCAGAATTTCTTTTAACTCCTCTGCAAATGTGATGTTCCTGTTCAAGATGAAAGCTTGTCGCTAGCGTCTAGATCTTCGAGCTATGGCACCTCTTGGTTGTATTTCTATCTATCGGGCAGCATGCAATTAAGAAGACAATCGACCCTAATGAGGTGTTTCCGAAGAGACAGGAACTTACCGTGGTGTGGCGGTTTACGCACCTCAGCGACCCATTGAGATATACTGGGGGTGTCCCGCGACACTCGCAGAGCCTCTCATACCAGGTTGGTCAAGGAGGAAAGGTCGGACGAACACAGTATCCTGGCCCTCCAGGTTGGGGGTTGGAACATGTGTGGCGACGTGTTCTATAAAATTGGTAGTGTACTTGCATTTCCAGCCCAACACCGCTGACTTGCGGTTAGGCTTTTGAGACAAAGGCTTTGGATGAGGACTCTAATTGTTCTTCTGTCAAGGTGTGGGCGCCCTGACAGTATCCCAGCCCTCGTACAACCATGACATTTACAGATAACAATACTCTCATGCCACCTCGGATGTCGCGTGGTGCCATCAGCCGGGTCGCCTTACTTGCTGCATACAGCAAGGCGGGTAAGCGAAAACATGCTACTGCTGACGCCTCCCTTACAATTTCACGTTTTCCGTCTTCCATCCTCCCCCACCCAAATTTGGATACTTTATCCGCAGGTCCCATCTCTAGGACTGACCGTTTTGCTCTCCCTGCATCACACTCAGCTGCAAATTCTGTACGCCCGAGTTCAGTCACAACCCTAAACACTTCGAAATCTGTTTTCATACCCCGAAAGCCTATCCACTTAGCCACCTTTAATGTTCGCACACTGAACCAAGCAGTTATCAGTGGCGAGGGTCAATAACCGCCTGCCGCTCCTTCTGGAACACCAGCGTGGACTCCGACCATGCACTTGTACGCTGCTGCTTTTCATTGCGCTTTTCAGGTGTACGCAAAACGCACACATCTCGCTTAGCCATTGAGAAGCTAGTGGACCCAGAAGTCAAACGAAATTATCAGAACCAGCTCCTCGAACGCCTGCCGGACGGTACGATGTCGGATATAAACGGCCACTGGGAAAAGATATCTAAAGCGCTATTCAAAGCCGGAAAGTCTGTTTGCGGTACAATCCAGCCAACCTCATCCAAACATTGGATCTCTGATAAGACTGT
>SJOL01007764.1:1293958-1314697 GCA_004794785.1 Opisthorchis felineus | reverse complement strand
TGTCAGTGGCGTTCGTGCTGTCAGTTTCTTTCCAGGTTGTCTGATTGAGCGGTTGGAGGTGTAGGCACCTCAGAATGCTTGACATAGGCCAGCACTAGGTCCCCTCCCTCACCCACTCTTTTTCTCTTCTTTTCACTCTAGGGCTTTTAATATAATTATATATATATAATTAGACGAACCTCATGGTTGTACGGCAGTGAAGCATCAGTGTCAACACTGATGTTGCTGTCTTTGATGATGATGATGGTTATTAGACATCCATGTATCTCAATAGGTGGCGCTCCTTAGCAGACCCCCCAAAGTATTGAAGGTGCCAGACAAGTGGCAGTCTTGAAGCCCGAATAAAGGTAAGGGCTTAAGAACAGATTTAACATACATATGTGCTAGTTTAGAGTCAGCGTAGCCAAAGGGGATTTGTGAGGATAGTCATGGACAACGCGGTGTCTCACGTAACCAGCTACAACCTAATCGCATTAAAGGTCATAGGTCCATGCACAAGCGCTCATATCGTTCTTGCTCACCCTTATTTCTCCAGGGTTGGGCTCATTAAAGGAGGTTAAAATGTGCCGCCTATTTTTCCGGAAAGCCTTTGATACAGCCAAACCTCGACGGCTGTTGGCGAAGGTGGATGCCTTTGGTGGTTCCAGACCCGAACCGCCCACCCATTAATCGAGGCCTGCTGGAAACTGTGAATGGAATCCAAGTGGGCGAGCTGGTGAGGGATCCCGAAAATCCTAGAGTTGCACCTGCGGAGCGATACGAAAGTGTTTGGCAACCCTCAACACGGGTCTACACGGTATGACAGTAATAACGTTCCCGCTTAGATCGCTGCATTTGATCGCCCAACAAACGTCCAGATCTCGCTTGTGCCCGTTTTCTATCCCACAGCGCTTCTTATGTGAGCCTTAATCCAGCGTGGTTCTTTCGAATGCAATCGAAGCCGGAGACTTGTAAACCATATCAGTGGTCAGTTTCAGATTCATCGTGCAGTCATGTGACTTTCAAGAGGGCTGATGTTTCCACCGAAGCATTCAAACAAACGGGAGACTGTACTGGTAGGTCGACCGTTCTAAAATTAAGGGAATTATTAATACATTGAGGCGGTCGAAGAATGATGGCAAAAGAGAGCTAGCGCGACGAAGGGCGCACAAGGCAATGTAGAGCTGGCTCCGGGTCCCTTCATGTACGCCTTATCTTCCACAAACCAGGACACGTAATTTTCGGGGAGTATCTCTCTCGATGCCCACCTAGCTTCTGTCTGTAACTAAAAGGCGGCACGGCACAAACGGAGTCCGCCAGAAGCTTGTTCCTTAAACTTACTATTCAGGTGGCTCCGCACGCACTTGGTGGACGCCCAGTCAGATTTTACCCGTCCATTCGCTGAACTAATCACTCCAACCAGGGGCCGGAATAGCTACTATAAAGCCGAGTAAGGCTCGTAAATCACCACGAATCATTGTCTGGAGCGCCGAATACGCCTAATACTTGAACCCTCCCTCATCCGGGACCACTGAATAACAAACGGTCACCGCGTTGCCCTAAGTTGTGCTCCTGTGAGTAATGTCACATACTTCTTCGAGCGCGGTTCCCCGGCTTCAGTGCACCGAGCCACACTGGGACATAACATTACGGGACGCGTACTTCGGAGTGCTTGTTTTGACTGTCCTTATCAACACAGAAAATACTGTGCTGGCTCCCTGGGCAGCGGTGGCCTGCTGATATTCAGACATAAATATCATACCAATAACAATTTGCCCAGTATGTCTGTGACCAACATCCAAACTTTTTATGCACTGGAGCGTGCGCCAATGTGTAGACACTTCGACGGTACTAGAAGGAAGCCCACATAATCGGTCACTCATTGATATCAGCTAGGTCTGCACGTAATGGAGAAATTCCATGGAATGAACTCACCATCTTCTTGTCCTCTGAAGATGGGAAACATGCTTCTAAAGCCGGTGATGTTAACAAAGAAAGGTTGCAGGCCAAAAAGCAACCGGTGCGGGACGTTGCTGCTAGCAAGCGTCAACTTGACGATGGATAGTCTGGATTGTTGTGGCGGTGCACTCTACTTCAGAGGACAGGTGGATGGCCTTGCCACAGATCAACCAATGATGGTGAACCTTGCCAACTGTGCGGTGCCGATCTTCATGCTTGCCAGATCCCCAGGCTGCCAAGCCCCCGACTAGTTCAGAAAGCGTACGGATATGCTTGTCGAACGATCCGCAAAGAAGGCACGCTGTGGTGTTGACCTTTACCGAAGCACAGAAACCCAGCACAGTGTCCTGGAAGTCTTCTGCGTCCGCAGTTTTGGCTCCATGGAGAAGCAAATCGACGGTCATGAGTTAAAAGCATAATACTATTACTAGTGCTGTAGAGCGTCGGTTTGATTAAGAAGACGGTGGTGAGTTCATGTGACGCGTTTAAGACCTGGTTGTCCGTTAATAAGGCGCCAGGCATTTCAGGCAAGTCTCGTATTTATCGAGGCATAATACTCAGTAGGCATCAGCCACAGGAAACGACCAACAGGAATCAGCCACTGAAGATGACGTCTTGTAAGCAGGGTTCTACGAGGCTGCCACAACTGAAGTTCTCGCCTCAATAAGTAAGTACTGCTCCCAGTTTTTCTGCTGCCTGCCCATAGTGGTATTTCTACAACTAACTTATCTCCTCCTCTCATTCCAGGACGTCACTAGCTCGATGAACAATACGCCTCCTGCCAGGACCTATGTGGCAATCAAAACGCCCAATAAAACTCTACTTTTTATCTCATCCAGGTTGGCCCATCGACCTGTCCTATTCGAGATGGATGGGCGCGTGTTAGTCCTGTGCGCCAGCCAAGTTCATTCAGCCGTCCGCTGTGACAGACGTAGGTTCTACGTAGCTAGTCGATAAGACATCGTGGACCTTAATGCTTCCACGCTGAAATTAGGCAATGCACCAGAAAACTAGACCTGCGGCCAGGGGTCATTATCCTCTGGAGCCTTACGGTCATGACATCTAGTACGAGTGCTACGAATAAATTACTTGTTTCCTTGCGGTGGTTACTCGTAACAGCCGTTCACGTGGTCCGGAAGCACACGATTCGTCTTCAGTCAAGTCGACCGTTAGATACAATGATAATTTTGGTTGCAGGAGTGAAACTCCGTCATACTTTGCTTTCACGAGTAAAATATGGGCTCTAGCAAGTTCCATACATTACTGAAGCTGCAGAACTTCTTGCCAATTTCGCCCATTGTGAGGGATTGACGTTTTACTAAAGCCGCGATATCTTATTGCAGTTATACGCCGTTTCCAATTTGACGCAACTGATGACCTTGAGGATTCTCTCAAGTAAACGAATCGGCCACAAAAAATTTGTAAGGCAACCCATTAGACTGACGATGAAGTAGTAACCTTGAAAACACCATCGTTTTCGAGAAATCCATTTCATTCGGCGAATACTGAGAGGCGCGCATCAATTTCGAACGCACCGCGCAAGCAAGAAGCTCATTTACTTACTGTTTATGATCTGGCTGTAAATTGTCACGAGATTAGAAGCTTCTTTGAATAGCTCAAATACACAGGCTCTTTGACACGCCAGACGAAGTTACTAATTGTTTTAGTCCACTATTACTAGAAGCACATTTCTGAAAATGAGCATCGACTCCTGACCTTTGGCCAATGATGTCCAGTGTGGGTTGTGCCGAGGAAACCAAGTTTATTTATTACATCGATGAAGAAGAAACACCATACCTCGTGAAACTTAGTATTCCTCCAGATGTGGTAACTCTCGGTGATTTCAAAAACGCGCTGAACCGTCCGCATTTCAAGTTCTTTTTCAAATCCCTGGATGATGATTTCGGGTGAGCTCGCTAAACAAAAAGAACGATTGACTTTGCGTTATCACATGCTTTGGGCTCTAACAGCGGATGTCCCTCCCTGTTTTCCCAAACGCGTCTACTTGATACGAATATCCATTCCTGTCAAGTGTAAACTACTCCATGGCTATCTATGACGATTCAACATTGATCATAGTCTCCGTTGCTGGGTAACTGACTTTACACAAGGTTTTGGTCGTCGATTAAGGCCAGTGGCCTTCACTCTGCTTTGAGTGCTGCGGGAACTATTATCTCTTACGGCTCCGTACTCGAACCTATTGTACTCACGGGTTTCATGGGTCAGCGGAGAGCGAGCGAGCTTTGCTTTCGAGTTGTCCTGCGTGGAATCACTACAAGTTCCCCGTGTTGAAGGTAGGCTCTAAGTGTGGCAGGCTGCAGAACAGGAGGAAGTTACGATGAGCCGGTTCCCTGGACCAACCCAAACCGACCACCTCAACATGGTGGTCGGGCTAGAGTGCTGCAATGATCCTGGGAGCTACACCGGCTGAAACTTTATTCCAAGAGGTAAAGTTATGCCAGGTAGTCCAATAAAAGCCGGACCAAGGGCAGTTTTTTGAAGGACTCCTGGTTACCTACTTGCCACAACGTATAGGTGCTATATGAATTGAAGTGTGCGAGCAGTGTGAAAGCCATTGGGCTTTAGCATGGTTGCTGTAGCATCGAAGGTGATCTATGGTTTCCTCTTCCGAATGTTGACTGAACACAGAGAGCCTTTCCGTCCTGCAAGAGGATCTAGTGATCACATCCTCACTCTCCGTTAGATTCTAGAACAGCGACAATGCTTCCAGCGACCAGCAGTTGTGGTCTTCCTTGATCTAGAAGCTGCCCTTGACTTTTAATTTTCCGGCACTATGGCGGTGTCTATTGAACAAAGTTCTCCCCCATAAGTTCTTGACTCTCCCTAAGGTGCTTTACGCCAACTTCCGTAGACGCTTGGTGTTCCACGTTCCCGCCTGAGTTCATTACATCCAATGATGTCAGACAAGGCTGTCCTCTTATCTACTTTCTTCAAATTCGTCTTCGATAGGGTTATGGAGGACTCACTCCTAGCCTCTGATATTTGTGGTGTTGAAATGCTCCCCCGGCGTTCGTTGGTAGACGACGTGGTTATCTTGGATCTGGTGCCATCGTAGTGTAGACAATATTAACTAATCTGAATAATTCCGCCTCGGGTTGGTATGCGCCTCAAATTTCTCTACCTGGGTAGCTGTATCAGTCCTGGAGGCCTAGGAAAAGTTGGTAATTCCATCCGGATTGGGGAAGTCGGAGGAGCTTTTGTCAACTTGCATCATCTGTGGCACAAGCGTCACATCGGCTTATCTGACAAGGGTCAGGTTTACAATGTTGCGGTGCGCACACCCAGTGTTTGACCGTCGGCGTCTTCAGAGATTTGCCCGAGTCTGGCGTAAGCATCAGAGCAGCTATAAGATAGAGCCTCATAATGGAGAGAGAAAAAAATGAAACAAAGAGGGGTACTCAGGGCTAGCCTAACACAAACATCCGAGGCGCCTATAGCTTCAACACTCAGTCAGACAACCTGGATAGAAAATGACGCTATGAATGTCACCAACATGGGTTAGCCGCCATACTGTTCAGTGTCCTCAGTTAAGTACATGGGGTTGGGAGTCACTTGGACTCCATCCTAGAAAGCGAACTGTACCAACTGCCCCCAAACTTTCCGTAACATCTCCCATTGCTTTCTGCCGTGTCATTATGTCCACTTCCAGGCTTCTGTCACTACGAATTAGGCACGGAAAACAGCGATCGTCTTGGCAGGTGGCAACTTTGTACGCATAACAAATGGCCCAGCCACCGCTTGCATTGCTGGATGCATTATCTGAATGAAGTACCTTATGTTTCATCAGGGATCGGTCTCCTGATTCGCTGGTTCTGATCGATCCCAGCTGTAGTTCTGAGCCAATGATGACCAAAGATATGAAGATTTCTCAAATCCTCTACGTGAAGTGGTCAAGCCTCACAGCCGTACAACAATACAGCCCTGCACTGTTGTCTGATCCGCGCATCCTCTGAGACTCAGCGGTATGCTCTTTTGATGCCATAATTGGCGGAAATTGGCCTCTGAGATACGTGCATTTACTTCGTCTGTTGCTATGCCGTCAGAACTAATGTCGCCTCCTAGATCAGTGTCTCCCCCTGAATTCTTAGAGGCATATCCAAAGACTATACGTCCCACAGCATAACTTGCACTTTGTGGGTGCGAAGCACCTGCCGAAGGACTGGATGACCTTGATCAGCTTCCCTGTTAATGCTTGCACTTCCTGCTCTTTTTCAAAAATGGCTTTGGAGAGCTCACCATTCACGCGCCCACAAGCGTGTAAATGCAAACAACGTATGACCACGACATTCTGCGACATACCCTATTGCTTGAGAGCTCGTGGTAGCTCAGTGGTTTAGGCGTGACCCTACCAACCAGAAGGTCCATGGTTTGGCAGATGGGTTAACCGCACTGCATCATTCGATGGGTTGGGAGGAGGTGTGGGGGAAGGCCGGTGAGCAAAGAGCTGCAAGGATGAATGATACTTCCCGGTTGCCCAAGCAGAAGAAAGGGGTTTGGTTGAGGTACCCCACTTTGAGCTTCTGACTCAATAGTCTGACCCACTTGGCTGCAGGCGGCCGCCTGGCCCAAGGACGCAGGAAGCAAGGCATTAATGTCTCACTCCTAAGGCCGCTGCGCAACCGAGGTACCTTTTGAGCAGCATCTATTTTCAAAAGTATTTCGACCCTATTGCACAATGTGCTGGCGGTCACGGTCAAAACGGTTGGGCGATCGGAGTGTGAGGTATTTAGGGCCGACCTTTTTGCTGTTCGTCGGGCTGCCCCCGTTGGCCTTCCTGGCATGGTGAACCTTTAGGAACTGAGTCGCAGCTAGTATAGCCCGCAGGATCATTGCTGCATAGAAGCCCGACCACCACGACAAAGTGACAGCTTTAGGTGTGGTTCGACCCGAACCTCACTATGGCGACTGCTCCTGTCTAGGCTTGAGCAACCTGGCAGTATCTCAAACCTCGTGCCTTCTTCTGGTGGCATAGCACCTAGGCATCGAAAGGGTGTTACTACTGAACGGTACGTTTTTGTACCCTATTGCGCAAGCTTGTTGAGAAGAACCAACTGATCGATAGAATCGAACGCACTCCTAAAAACAGTGCACCAGGTTTCTAAGGCGCCTATTCGCATGCAGTTGCTCCAACACTTGACGGAATGTGGAGATGTGGTTACGCAGACCGTTCCCGGTCGGAAACCTGCTTGATGTTCTGGGATCTCGTCTTCATGTGCCTATGTAAGACGACGTAAAATAAGCGATGCAAGGTTTTTGGTCACAGTGGAGAGAAGGGGGTGGTTAAGCTAATTCTTATGAGATTACCACCCATTGTAAGCACCTTTTTTGGAAACGCACTATTATCGACTCAACCCAAACGGTTAGGAGGGTCTCTCACCCCAAGGCAAACACATTAGCTAAGCACTAGCTTAGGATTTCATCCGCACCTTAAAGCGAAATGCCAAACAGCTCGACGAAAATTAAGGAAGAGAAGGCGAAGGCTTATTACCACAGCCATAGATGATTCCAAATTCCTTGGTGTGTCGGGAAGCCGACAGAAACTTCAGGTGTCCAGTTGAAATGCTGTTGAATGTGTTTAGGGCAACGATTCAGTTCTTTTGTAAAGATGAGCGGGCTGCTTTGTTCATTAGAGGTCTCTTTGGGTCCATTGCCTGTATCAGTCGATCTGATGAGCTGTGAGGGGGTTTCTTGTTACGGAGTGGACCGTTACGCCGATAGTAAGCGTCCTACCGAAGAGCGGTGCAAGGGCCACCCAACAAGACATGCTCGGATTTTCTTCTCTGCTTTTCTGATGGGCAAGTTAAGAGTTTGAGTCAAACGATTTTGTGAGTGAGAAAGATGAAATAGGAGGCAGTGTAGGAAGTGTTACCCCGAATAAACGGGACTCGATAGACCGCGAGAATCAGTTTACTAGTAAATTCCGTCTTTCTGCGTGGCAGTCTGCCGTAAAAACTGAAGTTACCTACAGTCATTTTCGAAAGGTGCCACAACTCGGCGTTTTCAGTGTCTACCACTGAGCTCGAGGTGATCAGTGGTTAAGGCGCACGATAATTGGAAGGTTCGTAACCCCGGCATCTCATCCGTTAACCTGGAAGTATCGCAACCGTCGGGGTTCCTTGAGGTGGCATGGCGGCTAGGCACTGAAAGGAGGACTTATTTATACGGGGATAATCTTGACCCGGGAGCTCCTAACTGAGTGAGTGACCCCTCTCCTCCAACGTGAAACCAGTGTTGTGGGAGCTGGGCCTCCGAACATTGCTTGAGTACATCAGTGTTATACACAGAAAGTCTCGTAAGGCGTTTCCCACGTTAGTGATTCATACGTTAAGGTTGTTACAGCGGCATTGAAGTCGGCTACTGCTAGCAACAAGTACCGCGGACTAAACTTGCTTCGAACCAAGCATGAATCTGAACAAAACATTCGCCATTCATCTCACAAAAATGCACACCTCTATAAGAAAATTAGTAGGGAAGCTGCTCTCGTCGCACGAGTAACGGATCCGTCGGATGAAGTATTGTTCTAGACTTAGTGACCCCCAAATAAGTCTTCCCTCTGCTTTCCACAGTAAATCGAATTAGCGAAACCTGGTTTTCTTATAGAAGAGGAAAGAAAACCAGGTTTCGCTAATTCAATTTACTGTGGAAAGCAGAGGGAAGACTTATTTGGGGGTCACTAAGTCTAGAGCAATACTTCATCCGACGGATCCAATACTCGTGCGGCGAGAACAGCTTCCCTACTAATTTTGCTATCTTGCGTTGTCCAGCCTTCTAAAATAGGCCTCGAACTGGATATCCACTTTGGGAGATATCAGTCGTTCGTTGTGATTGGAAAGTCCAAGTTACCACATATACAAAACCTCAGTTCAAATAGTAACTGTGTCGTCTGGGGAATTTGGAGTAATCGGCTCGATCCCCTGTATGAGTCGCCGAAGTGGCCCTCGCCTGTAACATTGCCTCGAGAAGTTATTACTGAGACGAAGTGACTGCTTCGTATCATCGATGAACTCTCCTCTCAGGGTGCGCAGTCGCCCACATGGAACCGATCCTGATAAAGTAGGTTCCGCATCATGTGAATGATTTGGAACATCTTCGCTAAACCCCCGGGTATTATCATTTTGTGTGAAGGCGGTAGGTGGCTGCAGATTGTTCGTACTCGAAGATAGGCCAATGTGGGCTATGGATCATTCTTGGGAAAGACATTGAACCAAGCATCCTAGTAGCAGAACCAACCTCATTTAGAATAAACATGATTGGTTTTCTGTCAGTACTCCCTTATCCTGAATTCTGACGTTTTCGAATACATATTTACCAGATTAGTAAGCCTCGGACGGATCCGATGCTCCCACCAACAGGTCCACCTACGTGGTGAAGTCACGTCAAGGAATCACCATCAAGCTCGTCCAACAATTCGGCCCACTACTTGCATACAGTGGTTCATTTGGTCGGTGTCTGCATTGTGCCAACTGTGCGCGCTTTGGACATCCTTAGGGTCCGGATCTGCGAATTTAAATTCGGTGCGTAGCGGCGAAGACGGACATCTCTTCATTCCACCTACAAAAAACAACAACTGGATCAAGCCAAGATAATGTAAAACATACACACTGCCGCGATTGAATGCCGAAATCCCGGTAACTCACTGGGTAGTGTAAGAATACAATTTCAAATAACGGATTCCGGTAGTTTTCCTATCATAGCCTATGACAGCGATTCTAAGGAGCAGGGTGACTGCACATAAGTTAAGAGTGACCGATTGGGTTCGTCAGTTTTGTTTCCTCACATTTGCAGCAAGTAGGAGAATCACGCTTGCCCGCGGACAGTTCATGTTTGCGTGTAATTTCTTCGCAAGGTGATTGAACTCGTGGATGCAATCCCAGGAGCCGTAGAAACGCAACTGTATAAAAACAGCGGACGCAAAACTGTAAAAGTGATTTCTAAGCGCCACAACAATATTTGAGAAGTGATGAGACCGGGCTTCCCTATGGAATTGTGATAAGCTCACACCTGGCTTCTTGTTTCTACGCCGACATCGACCGGAGAATATCCATCACAAAGCATGCAGTGTCCTTCCTCTAGATGGGATAGATGGTGTCTCTCTGTGATAGGTGACGACCGCATCGAAACACTAAACTCCTTTATAGTGGAAGATGATAACCAGATCATGAATGAGTGGGAAGTCTTCAAAGGATTGATACGATGCATGTCTGGGATACGAGGGCTGCAAAACACAGCGGCAAACTGTTGAGCAATCCAGTAAACAATTATGCAAAACGATATACAGTCATGCAAAACGGAATGCAGTGTATGGTAACGAAATATCTAAAAATTTAAACCCACGACATTCTCCCTCACCAATAATGTGTGTATGCATGTATTCAAACACAATATGTGCTAAAAGTGCACCTTAGGATTGAATAGTTTATATGGAGGAATTAGCTGGTCAGTTGTGTAGCCCAAAGGGGTGAGTTAATGATGTGAAGAAAATGGATCCTCAAGCTTGCCTATTCCGTAGGTTTTCAGGATTGGTTTGTTTTTCTGCTACTGTTTCTATGTGAACAGGCACAATCTTTTTGGGAGTAGGTAAGGCACATGGTGACTAAGAACGTATTGGTGCGTTTTTCGAAGTTACAGTCCTTGGTAAGTTCATATCTAATGGTATCAGGCAAGGACGTCTTCTGTCATCCTTTCTGATTAACTTCGTAATTGATTTGCTGGTGAGTCTTTGCCTGCCTCTAACGCCTCGGGGTAGGAAGTACCCAGGGAAGTTCGCTCACGGACGTCGAGTATGCTGATGATATTGCTGTCTTTGGGTCAGACCCTTCAGAAACGCAAACCGTTTTGAATAACCTGAATAATTCTGCTGCGCACGAATTTACTGACCGGAAGTTCCGTGGTTTGGAGCCAACTTCGGCATCTCGACTACAGCAGTCTAGGTTTGGGCAACCTGGCAGTATCTCAGCCCTCGAGCTTCCTTCGGATTGCGTGGCAGCTAGGCAACGAAAAGGTGTTACAGCTGGACCATTATTTTTTCTTAATTCCGCTGCAAAGTTTGGTGTGTCTGTAAAATCTTCATGCAAGCTTAGATTAGGTCAAACCCGAACCTCATACTTACAGGTGAACCGATCGATCTGGTAGTCAAGTTCATCCATCTGGGCAGTTGCATACGTCCCGGCGGACTGGCATAAGACGAAATCACTTCCAGACTTGGGAAAGCCGAGGCAGCGTCTTCTAAGTTCGGATGTGACATCGGCGTAACTATCAAGAGTAGAGTGTAGCATGCCGCAGTGCGGTTTGTTCCAATTTATGGATCGGAGACGTGACCGCTGAGTGTGGAAGACCTTCACAGGCTCTCTCTGTTTGACCATGGGTAACTCTGAAACATCGTGAAGGTCTGGTGAAAACGTCAGATCAGTGATGCTGAAGTACGTCAGATGGTTTTCGAGAAAGTTCACTCTCCCTCCGTAGATCAGCTGGTTGCACTCCACAGCTTACGCTGGCTAGGCCGTCTACTTCATATGCCAGAGGACCGTTTGTCTCGCAGAGCCTTCTTCGCTGAGCCTTGTATCGAACAGAGAAGACCATGATTTGGCAACGAAACATGAAAGCCCTTACCAGCCAACTCGGTCGCGTTGCTAACTGCCGTTTCCTAGGATGTGGACTTCAGGATCAGACAAACCATTGGTTAGCGACCCTAGCAGGGTATTGCATTCACTGCATAGCTCTCACTCCCTGCCCTTCCCAACGAACGGAACCACTCGACGTCAATGAACTGGTTGGGCCTTCGCATCCAACACCTGGCATTCATTCCCTTATTCCCCTTATCGTCGGTGAACGAAGTCATAGAAGTTGGAACCGCGGCATACCGATGCACGATTTGTGAACTGAGCCACCCAAACTGGACGCCATTAGTGAAACACCCTCATTTGTGTACAAATTTTCATTTGCCGGGAGGTCCATCTGAATGTGCTGCACAAGACCATCTTATGTTTCAGTTGGTACGATATTCGAGATATCGCAGTATATTCTCGTTCCAGAACGTACTACTCATAAGGTTGCTGAAACCTTCGACAGCCCACGACCGGTTCTGCCCTTTTTGGGGCTCATCGGTTAGGCGCAGTCCTCGGGCAACCTTATGGACTACTTGAACAGTAATTGTACGCGATTCGAGAAGTGCATTCGTTTGTATACTCATTTTATTCCATGGGGAGACTGTTGAATTCCAGACAGATTCCAGCTAGACAAAGGCAGAAGAATGAAGGCCTGTAACGTAGGATTTGTTCTTATGGAACCCATACAAGACAATAAAACGAACCAAATGAACGATTAGTAAGTGTGTGGCATATGCATATGTGCAAGCACAATACTATATAACAATCCGGTGGCTAAATCGCCCCTACCAGCGTCTAACAGCTGTGCCAATGTTGTAAACACTTCCCAGAATTCATTACAGCAGTGGTATTTGACGTGGTTTCTCAGCATAGCTGCTCGAATTACCTAGCTTTATCCTCCATTTCGTTATGGTCTTTCAGCACACCCACCCTACAAAAAACCTATAAAGCTGTTCCTGTTTTTTTTTCGCCACAACCTGATCTGATCGGACGGAATGGAATGATTTTTGGTCAACGGGCGAATGGCTCATTGTAACATAGTCTACAATAAACGGACTAAGGTCAGCTTAAACAGTGTACAATGGCTAGGTGACTGGCAAATTAATGATCCTGGGTGGCCCATTTGAAAGTCGTGAATAGGTTGTGCGGGCTGTCGATGAACAGACAGCCGTGGACACTTCCCGGTTGTCCAAGCCGAAGAGGGCTTGCTTCAGCTACCCCATCTCAAGCCGCCGACTCGAAAATCTGACCCACAGTGCAAGTAGGTTTCGTAAGAAGCTGCTCTAACCGTTGACTCAATGTTCCTGCCCTCAAGGCAGCGTGTGGAAGGATCGTTTGAAAACCTTATCCAGAGCAACTGACTTAGTGTTCCGGGTCTGTTGACTGTGCTGACTAGCCCAGCCCAAAAAGGTGAATCTCTCGTCAAAACCAAATTGATGTGCAAAAAAGTGTATTTTTCGACAACGTCACTTTGTGTGCCTTCCAAGCTGAGGTGACCAAATACACTTCGGTCGCCTGAAGTGCGTATGACATGACCGAAGTGGCTTTACTCACCCACTTGATTTGACTTGACTGTTCTAATCATCATACGGCCTCCCTAAATATCGCTACACTTGGATGCCTCCTTTTCGTTTTTGCATTGGGTCTGCTATATGTTCTCCTAGCGAGTGCAGGTGGTAAACTGCGGCATTCCTACTATATGTCGGTCCAGGATCAGTCATCTATGTTCGTTAAGGCTTTTGGAAAAACACATCGGACTGGCCAACTGAAAGAGGTCAGCAAATTGCTTTGGCTTAGTCTTCCTCCAATTCCGGATGGCCAACTTCATCCAGCACTATGCCGGATGGGAACAATTTGGAGAAACCAGTTTGTGGCCTTGAACAGGGAATCAGTGAGAAGGAGACACTGGTGAAGGTGGACGAATCACACACTGAATTGTGTACTTTTCATTTGGGTCATTTACACCTTAGGCCCATCTATTCCGTCTTCAACTCCCAACAAGACCAATCAGAATGCAGTCACCAATAAATTCACTCTCCCTTATACCAGCCGTCAGAGTGAATGCCTAGCTCTCCACCTCCCTAGTTTTAAGGTAACAAATAGACCGAAGCGGCCTCAGTTACATCCAGTGCATAGTTTTCACACGATTTCTAAGTCGTTCTTATCGTTCCCATAGCTCAAGATAGCTCAGTGGTTAAGGCGCGAACTTACTGACCGGGAGCTCAGCATCCCGACTGCTCCTGTCTAGACTTGGACATCCTGACAATATCTCAGCCCCCGTGCTTCCTTCGGGCGGTGTGGCAGCTAGGCACCGAAATGGCGTTACAGCTGAGCGATTACTATTATTGCTATTATTATTAGTATCCATGCAATTATCACGTTTGCTATCAATTTAAGAACCACTTTATGGATTTTTTTGGTTGTCTTCATTTTGTTTCCTACTCAGCGATACCAATCTCGTATTCATGAAATTGTGCCCTGCCCTCCTTTTTCGATTCCTCCCCGTATTAGAGTGGTCAAGGAAGAGATATTCGATGACAACACAGTCCTGCCTTGCTTCAATGGCCGTGTGGTTTCTTGGGTATGTTTCAAGTTTTCCTGAAACACTGTCCTAATAGAGTGCCTACGCATCCCACTTCATCTGATTGAAGCCAGTGCTCGGTAAATTTGTGTGGTTTCCAGCTGTACTTATCTCCTCATAAGTTGCTGGTTCAGTAGGGGCGAGATGGCTCAGTGGTTAGAACGCGAATTTACTGACCAGAGCGTCCATGGTTCGAACCCGACCGCTGCCTCTCGACTTCCCCTGTCTAGGCTTGGGCAACCTGGCAGTATCCCAGCCCTCGTGCTTCCTTCTGGTGGCATGGCAGTTAGGAACCGAAAGGGTGCCACAGCTGAACTATTTTTTCACTGGTTCGGTTTGGTGGGGCGCATGTGTCTTTACATAAGCCACATTGTCTATGAAGTACGAATCCTACACTTGTGTGGTTAGCGGAATTATGATCCAAGAGATAGTACACCGCGGGTTCGGTGTCACTTTTTATCCACGATCTCTAGTAACTGGCGCATTTTGCCTCATTTATTTACCATTCGTTATCTCTTTCACGGCTCTTATTTCTTTATTTTCCGAAAAGTGAGTATCGTTAAGTGAGTATCGGTTAAACTCACTTCAAAAAAATACATGAGTAGAAGTGGTTAAAATTCTAGGACTTCTTGGTGGACGTGGAGTAAACTAAAGTCGGCAGTGAGCTGTCGACGAGATCCGATCCGTCTGCTATTTGAAAAGGGTTGTGTGCACCTGATACAACAAAACCACGTTACAAGCACTCCGGATCGCCTGCTAGACACTCCGCTTTCACAGCTCACCTTATGTATCTGACCCTCATGTTGGTTCGATTTCCACCTAGTAAATCACAGTCGACAGTTAATTTTTTCATTTTCATAGCTTTTGAACAGTCCTCCATTTCTGGCTCATTTGTTCTGGTTAGTCCACACTAAGGGGATGATGCATTGGACTCCAGTTTCGCATTTATCTTATTTCAGCTACAGTTACTTTTACCGCCACTGAACGTCGTAGCTGGCTTCCACAATATGCAAATGGTTAAGTGACCCAGATCAGATATACTTCCATCAGTGGCTTGAAAAATATAGTTACCTGCGACAAAATTATCCCAAACCCCAGCCGTAATGCTCGCTAGTAAACGGTTAGGGAGAACGGCTGTTAAGTAATACAGAAACCGCTTCAATTTACCCGGCTAAAGCGTACAAATCGATCTGGTATTTTCCGCATCCTGATTCCACTCATTTTTTAATAATTTCAATCATGCCTTTTTGGAAATCAGGGTGTCGGTCTCTTAGAAACAGAAGTCGAAAGGGGAAGTCCTCTTGTTGTATCTCCTTGGAAGGCAGAGCAGTTGTGGTGCGAAGTCAGTGACACCACACAATTGCGATCAGTAGGCTTTTGCGCATCATACGCCACCTACCCGTCTTCTACGTATTCGACAGAGAGCGTGCCATCTGAGTCAAACTGACGAGTTTTCCCACTTCTCTACAGCCCTCTAGTGACTTTTGGTTCAGCAAAACCACTTGCACGATGCATGACTTTTCACCACGGTGGATCTGCCGTTCCGCAAATCCCTCACACTTCATGGATCGGGATTTCATCCATCCTCATTAGTTGCCTATCAGCATGCACACAAAACACTCCTCCCATGGTCAAAACTACATCTAACTGGCCAAATCTGCCTTTCTGCTTCCTTCCAAATACTGGCAATATCCATTATCAGCTGATTAACATATGATACATCTGATGCTTTTGTGCGTATTCGTCTAAGCCATTCGGTTGTATCGCATAGACTATGCGAATTCTAGGAGTAACTACATACTCGTTTGTCTTCTAATTTCTAGCTGGTTACCACGGACAGTAGCACGATATCCGATTCTGGGACAACTGAACCAAAGGACGAGGCATTCTACCGCAACAAAGCTACGCTTGGCGGGCCGGATTCTACGGGCCATGGACTACGGTAAGTGTTGCACTAAATTTCACCACTCTGTGTATGATAGGTTTGTCTCCAAACTTTTGATTCACTGTGTGGTATTGTCCGCCTTTCTCAGGTGAAGTGTATCCACTTGAAATTCATTACTGAGGGGGATTTCAGTAGCTCGTGTCGGTTTATTCACTGTGTTGGGTAAGTTGGTTGCACACCGTGCATTCAGTTTAGTGAAGAATTTGAAAACTAATGCTAGAGAAAAGACAGGATACTGTTTTAATCAGGAAAATCATGTAATTGAAAACTATTGTTGGTCAGAAATGTTCGGCAGGCTCATGTCATCTGAGGGGTTGTCGGTGCTAGTCAATTCTCAACTAAATGTTCGCCCTCAACTCGTTTTGTAAAGTCATGTCATAAATTCAGCCAACCCCAACAAAACGTATGAATTTGATTAAGTTGATGACAATACAGACTAATTTGAGTAAACTTCTGACAGGTCAGCACAATCGACAACGATACGTCAGCGTTGCTAATATTGGTGCTAAGCTGGTAATTGATCAGGCGGCTGTTGATCTGTTCGCCGGGCTTGACAATTGATTTGCAAACGTTTCGTCACCATTCGAGGAGACATCTTCAGTGCGCTGTTGGGTGGGGTGCTAAGCCGCTGTACAGTCGTGGAAGAAGAAAGATCTAGTAAGGAATGAAAAGAAATAAGGGAATTAGCTCTAAGAGTCCTCAGTCGTTTTGTACAAAAGCCCAACTTCTGAGTTTGATAGAGATTTTATGTTTTTGGATGCAAGTAAATTCGTCGGAATGAAAGGAATTAAGGCAAGGAGTGTGCTTGGGACTGCACTCAGAACCTTACTTACCTCTTATATCATGACTATCGATCTTCGTTCCCCTGCCTTGGTTAAACTGACACTTGGTGTGTATGTGCTCGACTGTCGATTAGTTGACATGTACCTCATTTCGGTCGCGTGACTGTTAAATTCAATTCCAGCAGGTTTCATTAGTTGCAAACGTCAGTCTCGCGACAAAAAGCGTGCAACGACAGGTGCGTCATTTTTCAGCGGTCGTTATGGATCGATGTTGTTGACCGTGTGAGACGATCAATTCGAACAGTCCAGTAAAGTGACTCAACCCGCCTATCGGTTACCAGATCGTCCAAATCAACGTTAGGTCCACTTTTAGCTTTTGTAGTACAGATTTTAGCCGGGACAAAGCTGAATTACTCCGTATTACCTTCATTGTTTGCGCATTCTGCTGGACTTCTTTCTGTCCCATCACTGTGAGCGTTTCCGAAGCTACTGATCTACTTGAAAGGCAGAGAGGGCAGAGCAAGTCCTCTGGTGGTCAGTATCAAACCTAGCTGAGCTGCTACGTAGACTTGCTTTGAGGTCAACTTGCGTTCACGTCTGATCTCGTTGTCGGAAATACCAACCATAAATAATGTGCGTTATGCTACTACGACCACAACGTATTCTGCTGATTGCCACCCCCTCATCTTAGAGTTTTCACACTTGAAACAAGCCTATCTCAGACCGGGCACTTGCCGTTTAAACGCGCAAATCCACAGGAATATCATATAACGTGACATTTGGGTGCGGAGCGCCAGTACAATTAAATCAAATTGAGGACGGAACCGGCTGCTTCTCTAGAAAATACAAGTCCCCTTATTTTTCGTTTAATGAGATCCGACTCAGTGACGTGCTTTTTATGGAAAAAGGTCTCCGTTTGATGCCCGCAATTCGTTCGTGGTTTCCGCCGTCAAATCCTCGATCGTGTGAAAGATATGGTTGCCTTCCTGTACCTTCCTCGCTATGATTATGCTGCGTATCAACGGAACGATCAACCGCTATGATCGACGCAGAGCGAGTGCACGAATCCCCAGCTACGACGCGAGCCCAACCACTCCTCGCGCAGAAGAAAAGACAAGATTTTCAGAGGGGAGATTTTACTGTCTCGACCAAAGGCAATGTGCAGTGAAAGCAACGCCGTATATATATATATATATATATATATATATAATGACCATGAAGAGTGATAGATGCATTATCACCTAAAAAGTGTGACAAGCCAATAGGAAAGAAACGTGGTCTTTTGAATAAGTCCACGCTGGTGGAAAAAGGCGCGAAAAATCTAAATTCAGATACAAGAAATTAAGTAATTCAACAGCCAAAGGGTTTTTGGGAATACTGTCGTTGCTGTTCTTACACACACCTTCTCCATAGGGATTGAATCCGAACTATCTGCTGTTGTTCGATACAATGGGATCCTAAGCCAGACAAGTTTCGAGCCATGGAAATATGTTTCTGATTTCGAAATTGGAGGCCATCGCTAGACTGGGGTGATCGTGCTTCGAACAACTTAAAATTCACGGATATATTTCTTTGTTTGCGCCCCATAACTTAAGTTCGGAATTACTGTCCGGCCGTTGGAACGAAGGTTCTATGCATTGTTTGGTAGGTGACTAATTTCTTGGCTTTTCTATGGGGAAAAATCACTTTTCAAGGGACAAAATTCCGGACCGCCCGGGACAGTGTGGTGTGACCGCACTAGAAATGGGAAATCCCATAGAAATCGTTTTGGTAGTACTTGCTTTGCATTTTCCTGGGACAATTCTTAAATGTTAATAATGTTGGGATGAGGCCTGGCCAGAATCGACGTTGCTCACTCCCAGGAATGTATAATTCTCATTCGCTACTTGAAGGAATTCGCCCTCCGATTATGCTTTTCCGTGAGGGAAGTCCGTAAATTTTCAAGTGCGTTTATCCTATCTTCGGTCTTTTTTGCACTCTCGAAATGTTTACCACTCCATGGTTTTCAGTCGTGTCCCGTCCGTCGTAATGCTTTGTGCTGAGGACACTTGTTGAGCATCCTTCGAAACCTACGAGCCGGTTTCGTTAGTTAGCCGTGGGTCGAACTATCCCGCAATGAAGCGCAGGTGAAGACTGTAAACTTTAAAGTCGCGTTTTGCGTCCCCTAATTAACACACACTCGTTAAGCAATTTCCAACCTATAGCATTTGTGGACATCACTTGATAGAAAATTCTTCCCATCCAAAAACCAGTACATCTTCAAGTCATCTCAGTAATATTTAGCGAAGGTAAGGTAGAACAGATTCACCTGGGCGCCTTTGACCGAAACTTAGTAAAACCAAGAATATCATAAGCGAGAGGTGCAGTTGAGTCTCCCTTGAAAACTAAACTGATATGCAAATGAGTGTATTTGTCGGAATCTGTCCAATTTGGGCTCAAGGTTGACGGAGACTCGGGACTGCACCTAGCTGATGAGCCCCAAGAAGAGCGAAACCGGACGTGGGTGGTCGAAGTTTTCAGCAACCCTGTGAGTATTTCCCTTTATGAAAATAAACTGAGATGTCTCGAATATCGTACCAACTGAAACATGAGGCGGCCTTTGTGCAACTCATTTAGTTGAAGAATATCATAAACGAAAAATTCAGCTGAGTCTCCCGTGAAAACCAACTTAATTTGCAAATTAGTGCATGTGTCGAAAGTCGATATTTCTTTTTGGTTGACCTACTGAGTCAGTCGTCAGTGACTCACGTCCCCACGTATTCCATAGACACTCTTGTCACAATACATTCTTCCCTATCCGTTCAATTTTGACTCTGCTTGATAAATGATATGATCCTACAAGGACTTTCTCTGGCTTGAACATCATCCCGCCTTCTCCAGGACAGACAAATCTGTTTGGCAGTCGATCGATACAATCTTTTTTGTCAATTCGACAAAGACACCTACTTGGTCCCTGTAATGTTCAGTGGTCTTTTTTGCCGCCGACAGTGGACAACACCCTTTTGGTTGCACGCATACACACACGTGCACACAGTCTTTGGCGTAGCCTGTAGTCGCTGTGCCACATGTTGGTTTGTCAGACAGCAACAGCAGCAGTGGAGGAGGAATGAGTAAAAAAAAGTGAAGTGGAAAGTAAGTCTCATGCTGACACCCCACCGATGAAACGATAGTCGAAGTATGACCGATGTTAGGAGAAAAACACACGGTTACGTTTCTGAATACAGTTCAGCGGATGTGTAGTTTGCTAAGGCGGACTGAGTGTTCTGAGACCTTGTGCGATACTATACTTGCTTAGTTAGCTGCTTGACTTCACTGTTCCTGTCTAGGTGTGGGCGCCCTGACAGTATCCCAGCCCTCATACAACCATGACATTTACAGATAACAATACTCTCATGCCACTTCGGCTGTCGCGTGGTGCCATCAGCCGGGTGGCCTTACTTGCTGCATACAGCAAGGCGGGTAAGCGAAAACATGCTACTGCTGACGCCTCCCTTACAATTTCACGTTTTCCGTCTTCCATCCTCCCCCACCCAAATTTGGATACTTTATCCGCAGGTCCCATCTCTAGGACTGACCGTTTTGCTCTCCCTGCATCACACTCAGCTGCAAATTCTGTACGCCCGAGTTCAGTCACAACCCTAAACACTTCGAAATCTGTTTTCATACCCCGAAAGCCTATCCACTTAGCCACCTTTAATGTTCGCACACTGAACCAAGCAGTTATCAGTGGCGAGGGTCAATAACCGCCTGCCGCTCCTTCTGGAACACCAGCGTGGACTCCGACCATGCACTTGTACGCTGCTGCTTTTCATTGCGCTTTTCAGGTGTACGCAAAACGCACACATCTCGCTTAGCCATTGAGAAGCT
>SJOL01007764.1:1260408-1291747 GCA_004794785.1 Opisthorchis felineus | reverse complement strand
AATTATATATATATAATTAGACGAACCTCATGGTTGTACGGCAGTGAAGCATCAGTGTCAACACCGATGTTACTGTCTTTGATGATGATAATGATGACCTCACTGCAGCTAGTTTCTGCAGATTAATCGACTGATTTTGGATTGGGGACCTTCCTCATAATTTTGCCATCTGGATTGCAGTGTGCGTGTCCAAGAATTACAGTCTTCGCGGATGCATGTGCCCTGGTGATTTTTGTATACCATGTCTGTGTTGTCAATGGATACTCTACCAACACATCTTGTCTTAGAAGCCTCAGAAGTTAGCGTTTCGCTCGTCTGCACGCTGCAGTGGCCAATTCTGGCATGTATAATGGATGAAATACCCAGTTTTTGGTGTGGAGCTAGTTTCCTATCCATGCTACAAGGCTTTCACGTGTAGAAATGTTCTTTCGGTACCATCGGTGTGTATTTCCGTTTGATCCTTCGCTTGGTTTTTCGGCAAGCTGTGGTAAACGGGGTATTTTTAATACATATACCATTTCGATATGGGTGTCTTCTAGAGCGGGCGTTGGTTTCGGGTTTCTCAATCATTTGGAGGAACATTTTGTCTCAGTTGCGTTGATTTATAGTTCTAGTTTAGCGGCCTGTTCCTGTTCCTCGTTCAGTGCAGGAACGACGCTCTTCGGGTTGTCCCACAGCAAAACGTTATCGTCCGCGTATTCCAGGTAAACGAAATGAGCATCCACCCTATTTTTCACATATTTATAGTCTCGACATCATTATCCGATATCCAATGACTTTCGAAAGTTTACCAAAGTACTGCACTCCCTGATAACTTTAAAATCCAGATCCTGTTGCTTTATGGAGGTAGAACCGCGAGTGATAGCGTCGTTCGATGCGCTGATAGCATTTTCTGAAGTCTCCATATTTAGTATGTTCCCGGCCACTTCCTGGAGAGCCTGTCACCTCTTGTCGCAGACGGCGTAATTCGGATGAGTTGTCTAATTTGATCCATCTGCTAGCACATTCACAATATTTGCCTGGGAATCCACTCTATCGACAAATGACGGTGTCCATTTTGGCAGAGGCTGTCTATCGAGTGGACCTTTTCAGCGTATCACTGGTTGTCAATTGAATTCGAAGGGTGGTTGTCTGGTATGACCTCAGTACTTGTAAGGTTGGTTTTAGTCGCCTCGCCAGTCCATATTGTTGTTGCGTGGTCTTCGTTATTTGGGCATTCCAGTCCTTATGATTGGTGGGGGGTGTCGCTTCTGATGGATTCTTGAAGGCACTTTGAACTCCTCGTCAACCAGTGTTTGGCCTGTCCCTCCGTAAGAAACAAATGTAGGGCCTTGATGGAAGACGCGTAATGCGTTTGGACGCGAACACAATCTGGCCGGCTGTTTGCCTATCGAAGAAGATGTCTTCGTGGGGAGCTTCATATACAGATATACACCATCCCTCGAAAGCTCGCCAAGGCCACATGTGCCAACGATAGACTTGTCGAATTGTGCTTGAGTCCCAGTTACAGGCTATGAAGGCGGACAATGGCATACGACTATTCACAAAATTTGCCTCTGTTACTACAATCAACGTGTGGATACTACTGAGATTCTGAAAGCGTACCCTGTAAAGTAACTAATGATACCGGCGGTACGGGAGCCCATGAGATAAGGGCTGCATGAATCCCGTCCAGTTTTGACGGGAATTATCCTCTGGCCCGGAGACACTGACGTGTTTGTTCCACACGTGAATAGACAGACCTCAAAGAGGTCGGTCTGTCGGATTGTAATCTCATCCAATACGCTCATGGGAAGCCTTCCATGAACTTGCACTTGATCCGATTTTAAGAGGGGCGTTCGTTTTCATTACTGTCCAATTAGCTGTTGTTCCCTTCGTATCCCCTCTAATGTACGTGCTTTTATACATCTGACTCTAGGGATGAGGCCTACAGTGCGACGAAACCAACCCAACACAACCATACAACGGCAGCCCCAGCGGATTCCACTTCGGCCAGTCTGAGTACGTGTGGGAATGCGCTTCAGAGCGCTGATCCGGATAACGAGTCGGTTCACAGTGCTGGCCAAGGTTAGTGTGAACCTTTTATGCGTGTCCACCGTTCGCTTCCCGGTTCCCTGTTTTGATCTATGTATTGGAAAAGTACACATCGGCCAGAACCAACTACATTGCCATTTTTCACAGCAATGTGGTCATATTTTCACTAAGTTCGTACTACTTTTTTTGCATCACTCAGTGGTTTATGTTTGTCTCTTTCACGTTTCTTCTAGATCGAATTGCTCCACTCAGAAGTTTTCACAACTACAAATCAGGTTAGTTGGTTCGCTCTTTTTTGTTCTTTCGCCACTCACCAATGTCCATATTCTGCATGTTTACAGCTATTCAGTCACATCCCGCAAACAAGTGGCACTCCACCGATCTCTATATTTTCGTTCGCCTGGCATGGTTACGTCGCTAGAGCGATGTCGTATAGAACCAGTTGACAAAATGCACTATTATAGGCCTTTGATGGCGTTTCTAACCTTTCTGTTGCATGTCATCTAGTTCTCCAAACTAGTGTACTGTGGTATCGGTTCAGAGATGGAGAATCGACGTCTTCGGCCGTCGCTGGTTCTCAGAGCTTCAGTTTCGCAGTGGGTATATATAGTTCTATCCAATACTTCTGGAAGATGCTCAAGATAACTCCAAAAAGAATGTTCATGCTCGGCTAGCTCAAAGATTTCTCTTTCGTAAACCCAATCAGCTTCAGTATCTCGTGGTTGCTCGGCGTTTTGTGGTGACAATTTGGTCTTGTCACATCCTATAACGTTGTGCTTCGTAACCGGGGGCTAGGTACCTCAGTGGTTGGAGCGCGAATTTACTGACCGGAAGGTCCGTGGTTTGAACCCGACCTCTGCCTCTCGACTTCCCCTGTCTAGACTTGGGCAACCTGGCAGTATCCCAGCCGTCGTGCTTCCTTCTGGTGGCACGGCAGTTAGGCACCGAAAGGGTGCTACAGCTGAATGATTTTTTATTTTTTGCTTCGTAACCATTTACTCCAGGATAAACAAACCGAAGTACCTAAGTATGAAACTGCGTAAATTTTTATCCACGTTCACCACATGTGCTCTCTTATAACTCGGAGTCTGTGTTTTGACGATACTCGACGAGGCTCGGTGGAAAAAACGCCACTATCTTGAAGCTGAGGTCCAGAATCCGATGGGTAACCTCAGTACAACCTGCGCGAATTTTACGTCGGTTATTTTCCGAATGTCTCCGATTTTGATCTCGAAGTAGATCTCCGGTCCTTGATGCATTCCACGAAAGTGGGTCTGAGTGCAACTGCCGGATTCTGACTGGCTGATGTGGCGCTTTTGCGAAATGTCTTGCTCGTTCGTTTGCACTGTTTGCCTTTCTGGGTTGTTGACCCGAATCCTGCTCACGGCTTATTTCCCGCTTCCAGTTTTGCGTTTTCCGGGTGCTTTCTGGTATTCCTTATGTTTCTTGTGCGGTTATGTGCTAGATGATTCTGGAGCTTGTTTTTCCTCAGAAGTCGATAAATTAGGTCGACCCTAATATGTTTTTTGATGGATTTTTTCCATTGAGTACCACACCATTCCTTCGTTGTTGCATGGGCCCGTATATGGAGTTGGTCCCTGTTCTTCTTGATTTTCATGCACGGAGTCGAGGGAAAACTGATCGTGTCTCTTAACGCTAAATTGCTTTTCGTGCAGTCTTATAAATAACTTCTTTCGTGTTTGTCCCTTTGCATCGAACTTTGTATCTAATGTTGGGTTTTCTCGTGATCTCTAGTGTGCTTTCGGTTTTTGTAGTACTTTCCGAAGTGCGTTCGTAGGCTTGTAGGCTACCGTCGTAACATTCTTGCAGTCATTTTAGAAGTGTTTTTGATATAAGGGAGTATAATTCCATATGCAAACTCCACATACTGACCCAGGCGACAACGAAGATGGAATGCGAATTTATGGAGATGTACTCAACGAAAAAAGTCCGTCAACAAGTATACTGGGATTGACGCAATCTAACGACCTTTGAAGACAAATGGACTCCGGAATCATCTAACACAACCGCACAAGAAACAGAGAAAGGACCAATAGGAATTGCCATCAAAACGGAAAACTGAAAGGGGAAATAAGCCGCTAACGGGATTCAGATCAATAACTCAGAAGTACAAATAGCACTAACGAATAGACAAGAAATTGCGCAATTGTCACATGAGCCAGTCAGATTACCGAAACCCTAGCCAACTAAATCAAAGGGGAAACTACCAAAAATAGATGGTATCCAGTTAATTAGTCAAATGTAAGAAAGATGGATTGAAACGCAAGACATAGTAAACGCAAACGGGCCACCCGAAATGAAGGAACAGAACTACTGAAGTGAAGATATCCAACGAACTAATCAGATGAGGTAAATCGGACCACAACGTAGAATGGATTTTAAAACGACCAAGTAAACCGCACTTGAGCGAAACTTCTAACAATCAACCAGGTTGGACCTGTGAGATACACTACAGAAACTCTGTAGACGCAAGTAGACCAGGAGGAAACGTCCACACAAAGCCGCTCTCCAACTACCATTATCTCGGCACATCAATGTCCGACTGTGTTGCGGACTTGTAAAGTGTTTCTACTGCCTGGAATTGCTTAATAACCGCGGACCTAGCATCTTGGTTACTTCTGTCTAGACGTGCGCAACTTGTCAGCCCGTATGCATGACAGCGACAAATGTATCGGTAAGAATAGCGTATTTAACCTATTTGATCTTGCTGTGGATTGGATGTGGCTCTCATTGACGGTGGTGTTGTGATATAACTTCTCCAACGGCAGCAGCAGACCAACACAACTGTATCGTTGGTATATCCACGTGAAACTTATTAGTTATCGGACGATGTGACTGTTTTGATGTGAAGAATCACGTGTCTGACTATGCATGCACTGGTTTTGCGACGGGACAGGGGGTTCAACAGTGACTCATCTCTACATGTTCGGGTACCTGGCTGATATCAGGCAAGGGCGTGGAATACCACGGTTGCGTGCCCTCGGTGTCTGTATAACGAGCGAAATAACGGTAGTCCTTTGCTTGCATTGTTGTTTATTCCTCCCACGGCCGTCATGTCGCTCAGCATACTTGACCTCAAAACGAGCATATATTTTTTCAATTGTTAAGGCCAGACAGCAACTTGCCCTCATTCTAATGCCACTCTCAATCTATCGAAAAAATCAATCGACTGTGGGAGACGGAATAGTTTAGCACCACGGAAGCACATGAAATTTACTTCCCTGAACAACGGAAAGTCCACTCACGAGATTACCTTCCGAACTATGTGCAATAATGCCAGAAATGAGATATACAGGGAAGCGTTCCCAAACCTGCACACGACTTGAGACGGATCAGGATATTCCATCGTTCTTATCAATAAATTACGAAACTTAATTACTTCGACCATCATAAATGTGACTAATACGAAGTACTCTTAAGTCTGTCATTTATGGCACTCCACGGTGATCTGCGATAGGAGATTCGTATCCTTTCGGTAGTTTTGTGTGTGATATGAATTTAATCTAGATTTTCCTGTGGGAAAAAGTTTAAAATGCAAGCCTCATTTTGCATTTAAATGGGAAGTTGCCGATCTGCTATAAACTGCGGAAACCAGATGGCCTAATGCAACCGATATAGCCTAGAGCAACTGTACTGCTGAGCGTGACGCTCGGCTGCCACTTATAAACTCAAATCATGGAAAATCATTAAGACTTCTCAATATGCTAGACAAGTATTCTGTGGAGATTAATCGGTAAAATAACTCCCTTAGTTTATATGTGATGATTTTATTTCAGGGAATTAAAATTGTCAGTGAGAATCGCCGTTCCGAAAAGCGAACACAGTAAAAGATGGAAGTGTTTGGTGCACTGTAAAGTATTATCTATCAACTGTATTGCAAAGAAAGCGGCAGGGACTGTTCATCTTTCCATCAGTTATTTGTCCCGGGACGTTTTGATTGATAAAAGGTCTTTCACACCTGGGAATGTCAGTGCATAAAAGCATGTACTTTACCGTTAACCCAAGTAATGCATGAATGTAACAGGTAACACATTTTGCGAAGTCACTTATTATTAGTTGTTATAATATTCTCCACACAGTCACGCCACTCCTGTTGCTCTTCGATCTTCGAACAGGCTCAACTTCTAACAACTTGACTTAGGCTGATTCGGTCATTCTGTGTTTACTGCGACTTCTTTCCTTTTATCCCCTACCAGCTCGGTAGATTCACAGGAGCGGTTCACGTTTGCAAGAGTGCGTGACACGATTCGTTTTCGTAATCCTCTACCGAATGTGGTCAATGATTGTTTGTTTAGGCTTGAGGTTGCGCTTTTTTAGTGATCCTACCTTCTAGTTGCCAACGAAAACACAGAGTCCTATCTTAGAGAAATGTTGTTTAACCCCCCGTATCCTTGACTGTCTTATGAATTTGTTTATATCAGCTGTATACCTGATGTAGGAAGTTAGATTCCAATGGGAATTTAGCCGGTAAGACCCAAGTAAAACCCATAGAAATATTTAAGAAATAGAACATCTTGTAGATAAGTTTCATAAGTGCCCGTTGTCAGTTTTCCGGGCGACAGGATCACTCCTTTAACTATGTGATCCGTGTAGGTAGGCATACCAGTATAGATGCTTTAGATCTCTTCCAGGGACGGGCTTTTGAGATCAGGAAAACAGCGGTTGTCCTGACAAAGCTGTTCTCTGAATTAACCTGACCTGTTCAGCTTAGTGTAGCCGTTGTACTGTTTTGTCTCATATGCGTGTACATGTCCAAAGTGAATTTGGACTCTTAGCCTGTTGATATTCACTGTGTGAAAGCATCAGTGCTACCCCATAAGTGCGGAAAATCGTCTTTATAAAACTGCGCGGTGGCCCGTTAGCCGTTGCCTGAAAATACTGCTCACAAGCTGAATACACAACCCAACCTAACGAGCTAGCTGCGTGCGCAATAACGCTTCAGTGTTATTAGCTTGTGTGGTCAGTGAATTGTGTCAATTATTCTCTGAAATGAACATCCTTCTTGTCATTACTCGTATCCCTTCGCTCCTCTTGTTTCACCTTGGAAGAACAGATGTTTGAGATTACATGCTGCGTGAAACGCTTCACGGTAGTGTACGAGACAGGCATGCATGCACAGGCGCCAGTAAAACTAGTCTCGAGGTCCTACGCGTGGTATTAGTATAAAAAAATTGTGCTAACCTAAAGCTCTCGGTAACGTAGGCTTCTTGGGCAAGTTGATCAGAAAAGTTTGACTTCTTACTTACATAATTAGCATTTCCCGCAGTGTGCTTCAACACCCAAGATCACTCAGCCAAAGTAAAGTTAGCATAGTTTTGGGTATAAGTAACTTTGTTGCAGAAGACATTTGCGTTGATTGAGTAGTCCAAGTTAACGTTTGTAAAGTCCGGCTGTCGTGGATCACCGGAACATTTTCAAGGTAGTTAGTTATCCACAAGCCACCCTGCCCGTAACTAACCAATCGATGCGAAACTGAAAACCGACTTCTCCTCTCCGAAGGCGTTGATATAATTTTGCGGGCGGGAGAATGACCATTTGAGAACTTTAATATCAGACAGTAGCACAAACCACATTAACCAACAAGAATTAATACTCAACACTGTCTAAATCTGTTAGTTAAGGGGGATCTCACTCATTGGTTCTTTGTATGCCGGTCATCCTGGTTACTCATCCACTTGACCTGACAAAGCTTTTGTGTCGAAAGCGTCGTTGCAATGAATTGTGTTCAGTAGACTGCCTTATGCTGCAACATCTAATACAAACAACTTAGCAGATTAGATCCTCCTTACTCCTGAGTTTATGTACGGATAGTAACTATCATCTGATCGAAATTATTTCACTCCGTTCACTAGGCTTGGAATTATTGGATAAAGTGTGGGTGGTGGAGTTTGTCGTCTGGTGTGTTCGTGTTATGTGCTGTACACAGTACAGTGCTTCTCAGGTTTTCGGCATAGACTGACTTTATTTGGAGGATGAATTTTCTTGGTCTACGTATCCGGTACCACTTCGTGCTTTCCCAGTCTTGTTTTGTGTGTGCGGTGAGAGTTGAAATGGATGTTATTCGAGACGCTGTGTGAACCTGTTTAAAAGCCTTCAATCACGAAGCTGCTGCCAAATTACGAACAGCAATAGTTAATTAGTAGTATGTATCTGGTTACTTCACCCTCAAGGTCCGTGTGGCTCTGTGAATCAATTTGAAACTTATCGGGACTGAAAATGCTCAAAGTTAGCGCTCAGTGATCTAGCAATTTTGGGTGCGGCATATGAGGATTCGAACGCAGTGCTAGCCTGCGAATCTGAAGCTTTTTGACTGTGCCATATAACAAAATCAAGCGTAGTCTTACCGACTATGTCGCAGCAGAGCGCTGTATGCTGCATAACACTCATTGTCACGTACATCGCTGTTATGTACCTCAACATGGAATCATATATAAAGAACTGTTAGACAACAGCGATTAGTCTTTAACGTCGGATAATCTACTTCTGGTGGGTTGCAGCATCCACATAGCGTTGCGTGGGAACAAAAACCCCTGACTTTTTTGTAACAATGCGACATCCCTCATTGATTCATCGTTCTGTCTAACGGATCAATTTGTCTACGGTTCACTTAAGATGAGAAACTACTTAGTAGCCTTACCCACCAGTTCAGTTAAATGTTTCACGAATCACATCACGATGCGACGTTGGGTACTGCGTACCCTAGTGGTCCGGTTATCGTGATCACCCATGTGGCTTCGTTTTGTTTGTGACAGATTGGACGTTGTGTGCCTCTGATCACGCCTGGTACGGGTTTCCCAATACCGATTTTTAAGTATTGCTCTTTTCGTCTTCCCGATATCAACTGTATACTGTCTCAGTTTGCACCGTCTTCTGTATGCCGACATTGGCATCTCCATGGAATACGAACGGTACAGTCATTCACTGGACACGCTGTTCCAACCAGTATACCATTACGGCTGGTTTAAATGACAGTGCTTGGACCCATCACCACCAACATGTGGCCAAAACCCTCCATCTCCTAATTTATTGATGGACGAACTTGTCCGCTAGTGCTGGTCTTTGATGATGATGATGGTGTTTTCATTCGGCTCTTTATTGAAGGTTGCACAATGCGGCAGATGTGTAACTGGAGTATAGTACTCGGTTTTTGCTCACCACAAATGACTTCATAGCCCATAGTGAGTAAATTTTACTGCGAAAACCACCAGTCGGTCTTCACACAGTGTATGAACTCTGCTGTGTGATTGACAACTCAATAGTTCCCTCTTGAATATCTTAGAGAAATAATAACCGTTGCTGGATATATCGACCTCACAATCTGTTAATAGATTAATTGATTGGAACGAATTTCGGAAGAGACATCGAAAACTGATACTCAAAATACCATACACGGAATTCCAAGCAACTATCGTAAACGATAGAGAAGCTATTTATCCACAGGCCAGTCCGAAGATCCCACACGAGCTACTGGTGTTGCTTTGGCGTTAAAGAATTCACGCTGACAAACCGTTCAATAAATTCTGTTGAACAGACTTCACTGAATGAGCACAATACAGTATTTATCGTTTTACCTCTAGTCGTCATTGGTATTCACGACGGACCTCTTAAAGATCGAACGATGGGTCCAGAGTTTGATTAAGTGTCATGAAACCGAAATGCTCAGCCACTCAGTGCTTTGGCCCTTAATGGGGGCCGCCAGGTCATAATGACCTTGGCAGATGGGGCATGTTGTGCCATGTCTCACTTGCAATACTGGTTCAGGGCTATGAAGGTGGATGGCTTCCAACTAAGTGCTATATTATTGTGAGCCTGTGGTTAAGGCGCGCCTTGGCTGACCGGAAGATCCTTTGTTCGAATTCGACCTCTGCATCTCGACTGCACCTGTCTAGGCTTGGGCAACCTGGTGGTCTCTCATGCCTTGTGCTTCCTTTGGGTGGTATGGCACCTAAGTACCGGTTTTTTCTTATATTATTGTGACTCCGAAGATTCCAGGAGATTTTGGTCGCATGAGGGAGGAACCGATAGTCTAACACCTGCGATCCTTTCCTTCCAACGACAATCTCCCTTCGGGGAGATATTTTCATATCCCACAAAGGTTTTTCCCGATGCACATGGTCAAATTCTCACGCATCGAGTGTTCAGTCAATCACCTTAGGTTTCACTGCTTGGTTGCTTTATGATGTCTCAGGTGTCACTTGCTTTAGAGGCGTATTTTGCTCAACACATGCGTTCATGGTCTAATAGATACGCTTGGCCACCTTGGTAGCATTGGATACGTATTCCAACTCATTCCTGCGCTTTGTACTCACCTCGTGTGGTGAGGTAATGCTTGTTTATTGTCCTAAGCTGTGCTTCGTCCACATAATTGAAAAAGTGGCTCTGAGTTACAAAGCACAATATGTGACTTTCCTAATTGCTTCCGAACACTTTCGGGTCGCGCAAGTCGTATGTAAGGGCTGCGTCCTCCGTCTTCCAGTCGTTATTGTTTCCACCCAGCCGTTTCCACATACCGGTTCGTAACGCTCGTTGCTCCTGGTTACGCCGGACTACCGCAGCGATAACAACCTGCCTTTTGAATGTTCAATACGCCATTACAAGAAAGTAAATAGAATTGTTTATTGACCGCAGAACAAAACTATCTTCAGTATTGTTAACATCTTTGTTTTGTTGTTGATGAGAGAGTATTTGTCATCTCCCGTTTTCTATCTTCAAAAATCCCTATTTCTCTTGTCCGATTGTACCATAGTAACTGGCAGTAGAATAATCACAAAAGTCAAGGTCAACTTCACAATTTCACATCAGGTTTGAAGAGAAAGCCAGTCCTTTTGTTGTTATATATTATAACAGCTCCATAAGCAAACTAGTGCTGTTTTCGCAATGTCCGGTTGTTTTCTGGTGGTTGGGCAAAATGACCACGCCTGAATTGACGTCTGCACATTTTCACGATTTGTCCGGTTGTGGTCCTTTTTGTCTTCCATTCTCAATGCATGTTATAGGCCACCTGAACCGTCCCCCAAGGTTTACTTATGGATTGATAGCCGCCTGATTGGAAAGGCAAGGCCTTCCATTGCGCTATGACACAGAACTGCACCAGAAAGCCAACCTAAGTGTGTCGTCCTTCCCTTTACAGAATAGCCGGTGATATCAGATCAGATGACTGTAATGCGAACCTTTCGGAGATCTTTAGTATCAATCATAACGAGTGTATGGATCTTTTCCAGATAAGCCCCGCCACTAATGCAAAAAGTGGGTGCGCGAAAAGTTAAGCCCCGCCACTTTTTACCAGCTCCACTTTAATGTACGCACACAACCTTGACCTATTTTTGATGAAAACAATTGCTTATCCGCATCTAGGCTCATTTTGTGCAAACATTTTCTCCGTTCGGTCGTAAAACCTCAAATGAACTTTCTGACGCTTTCAACTCTCGTTCATGACAAGGAGACGGCAATACGTTTTTTGCAAAGCCACGGAGTGATCCATCAGCAACGTTTATGCAACAATGGCCACCAAATGACACTTTCAACTGTTTCTAACAGGTGGAGGTGTAATGCCCGACAGTGTCGGCAAGAAATCGGTCTTCGAAAGGGAACTTGGCTGGAGCGGTCTAGGATGGAGTTTAGGACAGTAATTCTATTCATTTATTGCTGATCCAAAAAGTTGACAAAAATCAAATTCTGCTCAAAGGAATTATCCATAAGCCACACGACCGCTGTTGACTGGAAGAACTTTCTTCGCGAAGTTTGCCCCTGGCGGCTTTTGCAGACTCCAACAGTTATCGGCGGCCCAGGTCTACACGTCGAGATCGATGAAACGCTAATATCTCGCCGTAAAAACCACGCAGGGCGAGTCCTTCCCCAGCAGTGGATTTTCTGAGGGATCTGCCGGGAAACTAAAGAGGTGTTCATGTATGCAGGGCCGGATCGAACTGCGGCCACTTTGATGGACACAATCCAGGCCTGCATCGCTCCCGGCTCAATCATCATCTCCGATATGTGGGCATCATACCAATGAATTGAAACGATGATTGACATGAATTATACTCATGAAACTGTTAATCATACCGAAAACTTTGTGGATCCAACGATTGGAGCTCACATACAAACCATCGAATCTCTTTGGCACGTCTACAGGATGCAGAATAAACGCCAATGCGGCACACACCGATCTTTAGTGGACAGCTACTGGTGTGAGTTCGTTTGGAGGCAAAGGTACCGAAAAACGGACCTTTTCATGCAAATTATTAATGACATGTCCCAATTTCACCCTCTTCGATAAAAACCAAAAGTACAAATTTCATATCCTCTTTTTTCTCGTCTTTTTTGGGTGGCGGGGCTTATCTGGAAAAGATCCGAGTGTATTTGCTGTTAAGAGTCACGTACTCGTTGGTGCCTGCCTCCCATAGCTCATGAGCAATCCCACCGCCATACGATTAGCGGTCAGTTATCTTTGCTACGAACTTGAAATTCGTCCTTCTTCTCCCTTGTTTCTCCCCCTTTACCCATGTGTTCTCTCGATGCTTTTCGTTTATCTGAAATATGATACCCACCTTGACTAATTGGTCCTTTATGTATGACACGCGGTTGGTAACCTGTTCCACCGTTTTTCCATCTGTTGTACTAATTAGCTCAGAGATGAGGTCACAAGACAGCTACCGGAAGGTCGCTGTTTGGGATTTTCGAGCACTCCGCTTCCTGATTGGGCAACCTCACAATATCTCAAGCTTTGTGCTTCCTTCAGGTCAATAATTTGATTTGTTTTATTCTGAAACACAAATTGGCCTGTCTTTCCGGAGTCGCCGTAAAAGAGCGCTACCGCATCTCTGTTTTGTGTTTGTTGTTGATACCGCTGTATTTTTGATTCCGTGCCGCCGGTAAACTTCATCGAACAGGGTCAGACTCATCTCTGTACATGGTGCCCTTACATTAGAAGATTCGTTTTTTCGGTAACCCGTTTAAAGTAAGCACTAGTAGACCCCTCACTAGAATTGTTTTCTATCTAGGTGGTAGACTGCACTTATCTCGTGGAACTGCTCCATGTGGCCATCACAACGGACAGTACGGATCGGCAGGTGGTGGAAGCGGGGGTCGGCATCGACACCATCGGATTTACGGAACTTGTGGTCCACCGACGGGCAATGGAACTTATGAAACTCCTCAGTCAATGCTCAGCTCTGACGTGGAGTCAACCAGCTTTTTCGACTCTGAAGACGAGTCCAGTCGGTAAGTCATTGTTGTCCCTTAAACTATGTTGTACAGCCGCTCAGATCCTTTCGAACATTCTTCAGGATTCCTGACTGCAATCCTTGCTACGAGTAATAATGGTCCGCCAACAGTGAAAATACAGTTCCTCGTGTCCAGTCCCTCAATCCTGTGTCATGTTTCCGGATGCCTTCTCAGTCGTCTGCTGATGTTGTTTTGTGGAGAACAATGGTTCACCATCCTAAGGAAAATCAGGGCTCACTTGCCTCTATTCCTGCCCTGCGAGAGCTTACTGTGTGTTGGCATTTCGCGGATTGTAGACCAGCCATCCAATAAAAGCTAAGCAGTTTTTATCACATCGAAGCATTCCGACTTGATGTTAATTGGCCAGTTGCTAGGGTAAGTACGTCGTGAAGTGAGTAGGCATTGAACAGGCTACGAATGCTGTGACGTTTCGGGTCGCCTACCGCATGCTTACCCAAGGATTTTAGTGTACGGTCCTCCAGAGATATTCAGCCCAGCGCCGCCGATTTTGGAACATCAGAAGCGAAACTTCCCCTTAGTGTACACCTAGGAAAAACGTTTCAGAATTGGTGGGCTGAGTGGCCTTGAGTTTGCTGTATCTAGAAACAACAGCATCCGCTTGTTGGTGTAACTGAGACACAAAACAGACATGCCACGTTCATAGCTGGCTAGTTTTGGAAGCAATTCATGGTTCGATGGAGCCCTACATTTGTGAAATCACGCTCAGGACACAAAAAGGTAAATAAAATGCTCGTTTGTTCGGACTCGTAAATACTGCTCTGCCACTCCATTGTAACTACTACTTCACCCCATACATTTGCAAAAATCTTGAGGCTTATTATTATTATATATATATATATATATATATATATGTTATGTTATTCGGCAAAAACCTATCCACACTCACACCGGTCAACATGTCGAGCAGATTACAGCCTCTACTGCTTGAAGCAGTGATATCTCCCTTCCTATAAATGCTCTATATCTCTTCTATGACCGTGAAGCCGCTTACTGGCTGACATTTGCCAGCATTCACACCTGCCAGTGGCAAGTACAACAAGCCTGGCGGAGCGAAGTTAAATGTATTGGGCCGAGAAGTAATGCAAACATATTTGAATGGCTCAGCTGCGGTCGCGATAAAGTTAAGTTTGAAGGGCGAATGACTATAACGACTGGTACATTGGAAACCTATTAGGGTCAGCAAGTTTGAGAGACATTCGCATGTAATTTTTTTGCAGAGCCCACATACCTAAACAGTAGTTTGCTGTGCACAAATCCACTATTGTTGAAAACCTTTCAAAGTGGCTCCTTCCCTCAATAGCGGCACTTCTTGTTAGTCCACAATATTCATACTACCCCCCCCCAGCTTCCGTCATCCTGGCTGCAACTGCTAGGGTAAATTTGTTCACACTGAGGTGTGCACACTGTCATCTCTATTATTGTCCTTAATGTTAGAATGAAATGTTGGAATTCACGAACAGGCACTGGATCACAGCACGCTTTTCACCATTCACCCCTCTGGAGCGACCATTTGAGATCCACTTTGTCAAACGGTCCCCATAGGAAGCCAAAAGTTCTACTTGGTCCTCCAATACTTCTCGAGGTCCGTCATCGTGCTCATAGGTAACAATGCACCAATACTTAATAATGTCTGACTGTCACCCAAAGGTGGAAATAGGTTGCTAATGATGAAAGTAGGAGGTTGGAGTTTTGCTGTCAAAAGCTATAGGTCCGTAGAGAAAATGGTTGGGAGTTGTCATGTACACCTGTGAATAGCAATGACGCTGCTGAAAACACCAGCTATGTTGCCCCCACATCTCGAATGCTGTTTCATTTACATTTTACTTCTAGTTAATAGATTCGATGATTTCCGAAGGGAACTACTATTCTATCGGTACGCTCAAACTTTGAAATTTTTGAGATACCTTGAAAAAGACTATCACCTCATTAGCATAAGTAGTGGTGCTTCTTTCGATCTTTTACCTGAATTTTTTGCTAGATGAGCTCGTGCATTGCCATTCCGATGACCCAGGCTCGAACCTCTCACAAACGCCTTCGGAAAAGCTGTCGACCCTGTCAGTGTAAACTGTATACGTTTTCGAAAACTGAACTGTAGGACAAATTCGGTTTAGGCTCAGAAACCATCATTTCGTGAAAATTAATAGATTCCGCGTTTTTTTAACCTTCCATTGTCTTTTCAGGCTCATTTCTGCCAGGCTGTTCAGTGCATCTCTTCGTGCCGGTTTTAATCACTTTTTCTTAATTCGATTCTAGATTTTCCTCGGTCACGGGAACCACACTGTCCTCTCGTCGTTACGGCCGAGTCCGCCAGCGTCGCAAACGTCGACGGCCACCCCCCATCAGCCGCGTAAGTTGTGGTTTTCGATGAATCCGGACAATCTACGTATGCATGCATCCTTTTACTCTTGTCCGCCTGAATCAGTTTGTAAGCTGGCTCAGAAATTCCAACAAATCCAGAAGGTTATTCGTTTTGGATGCCTTTAGTACAGTGTTCCTCTTTAGAATAGCACCATTTTTGCCAATGCCGACCCTTTCCGAATGTCTCCTCTCAATAAAATTGCTATTTGTGCAAATATTGCCCAACGTGGTTTGCTTTCGTCTTCCATATTCCAAAGAACTATGTGGTATGGTCTAAAAGCCCCGTAAAAATAATATTTTTCAACGGACCCGGTGGACATCACAACGTATTCAGCAGTAAGTTGGATCATACGGTGACTGGTAGGTTATCCGGTTTTATCAGATTGGGCCGATCCAGTGCCCATATCTGGTTAGTTACATTTTTAGAACTCAGTCATCCTGTTCCTTCCGGGCTGGCCAGCGAAATACCTGCTAGGTATCAGGTTAGCTAGAGTTTTCTACCACCACCATGTCAAACCACGTCTAAAACTGTTCGCAATCATACCGTACCTAAAGTATGTGTAGCGGTAACATTTTTCAAATTCAGCTGGTCTCTGGACGCACTATAGGCAGCTGATGCTAAGTGGTTACTGAAATACGAGTGGTTATTGGATGTACACGAGTCCCATTGAACAAATTCCATTCTTATTTGAGAGGGGGAGCACTGTATATTGTTGCTCATTCGTGTTGGTCGACCATTGACGGGTGAGTTGGATTTGTTGCAGCGTCCAAATGATGTGGGTTAGACGGATGGAGGGTTCTACTCAGTTTAGCGAAGGCCTTGTCTCATAACGTAGCCTTTACTGCAGTCTGATACACACGACCTCTGAGGCGACACGCTTTTTTCATGTCGCAGGTGATGCGAATTAGCAAACGTGATTTGGGTCTTCGAAATTCGAGTGTTAATGTCCGTTAAATACAACGCAGATTCCGAGGCATGTAAAACTTTCCACAATGCCCAGTGCCTTCGTTGAATTTCAAAGGGTATGTTCAGAGACTGAACATTCTGCAGCATGACTTTGCACCTGGTTGTTGCAATGCGCATGCCGAAGGATGGTATTTTGGCGGCCACTTGATTTCAAAGCGCTTGTGCTTTATCTTCGTCGTCAAAGATGAGGAAAATATCGTCTGCATACTCTAGATTGGCAAGATCCTCTCCAGCAACGCTTGGAACACCGGGATTTTACTACCTTCCAGAGTTCACCTCATTATTTGTTCGATGAGTGTAAATGGAGAGACTTCCTCCCTCACCAGATGCAGGAAACATGCACTAAACCGCGGTGTCGTTCCGCTTCATCAGTGAGTTTTTATCGGAGGAGATTTTGGATCTTCAACCTAAAACACGTTTAAATATAAGTGGCTCGGGTTAGTTTATTGGCTGTTGATCAGGTGTCATTTGATCTGTTCGCCAAGCTTGCAATTGCAAACGTTTTGAAGCCAATTGCCAAGCTCAGCGAACAGATCAACTGTCACCTGATCAACAACCTTAAGCTAGTCTCCCAAGCTCTCCACCAGTACGCATCCAGTGTCATGCCAGCGCCCACCTGAATGTTCGAGAATCTCCTTGAAAAGGGGCTTCATATGCCATTGCGACGATTCGATTAGTTCCATGTGAAATAAGATTAACAGTATAGTTTATCTCAGGCGTCCTTATTTCACCTCCACCAGCTCCCACCTTCTGTCTTTTGGTGCTTACTAATTGTTCTAACGAAATGGGTTCATTAAGCTGTAGTTCCTTTTCCGAGGTCAGACCCGTTGTTTGTAATTAGCTTCGCTGTTGTGCCTTCACATGGCTGATTCGCGTGAATCACCCCCTTAATTCTTGCCTGTTAGCTACACCTAGGCTAATGGTGTTAGTGAATTGGTAAATTACTTTTCCCCCGCTCTGCCCCATTATTTATTTGGACACAGATGCTTGTTTACGCATAACATGGAATCTTGCCCTCATTCCTTCTGGGCGTAAACAAACTTCATTCATTGAAAACACTTCCAATGACCTCTTATTTTGTTCTTTCGGTCCTCTCTCCTCAGGCTTCCTCTTTCAGCAGCATCACTGACTCGACCATGTCTTTAAACATCGTGGCCGTCACACTCAACATGGACACGGTCAACTTCTTGGGCATCAGTATTGTCGGCCAGTCGAACAAAGCCGGTGATGGGGGCATTTATGTGGGTTCGATAATGAAGGGAGGTGCTGTCGCGCAAGATGGTCGTATTGAACCCGGTGACATGATACTGGAAGTGAACGGAATCAGTTTTGAGGAGATGAGCAATGATGATGCGGTTAGGACGTTGCGCGAGCAGGTGCAACGCCCCGGGTAAGTAGCCGTTTTTACGCCTCGATGATTGATCATTGAAACTGTGGTAGACTATACAGGATTATAGACAGCTTTGTCGAGTTTTTAGCTTCGCCGTGCACCGAAGGCGTGGCATCAACCGCTCAAATTATTCACCGATCATGGCCACTTGAAATTAATGTGGATGCATGCGGTGTATAGAACCTTGGGAAGTCGGTTTTGGTGACGGGTGCCGAATGGTTGGAGGTGCAGTCGAAATTTTTTTCGGAATCTTGCTGGTGCAGTGCTTGATACATCATTATAACGAATGCTGGTATGACTGGATTACGGTGCCTGTTCCGGTGCGTATTCCCCGTTCACAAATACGGATAACTGATTGGTATCTCCGTTACGTTTTCGATCCTTCTTATTTCCAGCCCGATCACACTGGTCGTGGCCAAGTGTTGGGATCCAAATCCATGCCCTGGCTACTTCACCGTGCCTCGACAGGAACCTGTGCGTCCGATCGATCCACGTGCCTGGGTGTTACACACCAACGCGATGACAGCAGCGGAGCAACATCAACAGCGCCGCGGTGAAAACGATCCACAACTACTGCTGAATGGCACCTCTTCTGGTGGAGAATCCAGTTCGACCCTGAGTCCATCCGGTGCCGATGGTCTCACACCCGGTATGAGCATGGGGACGCTGACGTCCGGGCAAACCTCAATGCCAATGGGTACAAGCGCTGCTGCGTACAATATGGCAATTTTGTTGGCTTCGCAGCAGAAGCAGCAGTCGAAAAACGAACACTTGCTGCAGCAACCACCCCATTCGCAGTTGCAACTTCAGCATAATCCAATGTATCCCCTACCGAGTTCGATGCTTCCTCCAGGATATCCGCAACAGGTTTGTACTGACATCCCTAGTATATCATTCCCGTGCTGTTGTGGGGCCAGACTTGACATCCTTATCGCCTAACGTGCCTCGTGTGCATTTGATGTTTCCGTTTGGCCCTGTATGCTTCCATTTCAATATAAAGTTACTACTGATACTCGTTTGGACGCCTGCTGAAAATTATTATATCGTTTGCATCAAAAGTAAGGCGTAACAGATGCAGCATCAACTGTGAAGAGTTCTGTGCTCGTGAACCCATTACTTCCCTTACCTCTTAACATCCCCTGAAGGGTCATTTCCCTTGATGGACAACCGCTGTACTAAATGTTTTTGTTCACGTGGCACACTCATCCTGTAATATCGGTCGCTGGTCGCTGCAGACCAGCGACCAGACCCTGAACCTGTAATCCGGCACAACAGAAATAAGCTGTGCCGCAAGCATTGGTAAGTCATCGGCTCGTACTATCATACATAGAAAAGATGGCGCGACACATGTTTCCTTCATTTTGCTAGTCCTTGTATTAGATACATTTTCTTGAGTAGAATACTAGCTACCTCATGTCTACCGAGACCGTTAATCGTAGGGCTGGTAATGGGTAACCAGCGCAGGATAGGGACAGGTGGAACCTGAGCTGTTTGTTCTCAGTCGACCCGATCTGTCTGATTGTTTAATCCATTTCCCCAAACAGTCGCATCGTTCCTGGTGGTTTAGCCAAAGTTGGTAAAAACTAACATCTATGGCACCAACGCACCATTAGCTGTTCTGTCAACAGTGGAGTTTGCGGTGGACCCCGTGCTACTAGGGACCCGGTCACCGCAAGCTGCAGCCTCAGCAAAGCTTTCAAATTTCGACTGCTGGTGTCTACGAAGCCTTATTTTAGTTTTTCCGAAGTATTGAGTCAGTAGTGCTGGGGAACGCGGGGAACCAGCTTACCTGATGAACTACCTGGTGGCACTCCAGAAATTATGCCTCGAATGCCAACAGATAGACTTTCCCGAAGTATCCTTTTCGTCCAACCATAGTTGACTTGATTATTGCCAAAGCTTATCAAGCTTAGGAGCATAGCGGATAAAGTCAGTTAAAGGTGAATGGTAGTGTGAGGAAATTTTGAAATTTCAGTATATTTATTGTTCACATGAAGTCAATCTCTGTTGAAAAGCCGAGAAGCATTGCACAGATGTTTCATCTTTGTTGGGACACTCCAGCGCTGCGCGTTTCACGAATCTTTAGGGCGATTCGAGCCCACCACCTTGTTATTAGTTACAGGTTATGTCGTCCGGTCACGAAGGGCTAATCAGTACTGTGATTAACTCGCACCCGTCTGGGTACCTTGATAGATCTTGTGCAGCCACATCCCCAATAGCGTCCTTACATTTTAGCTGCTCCTTGAAATGCCTGAATGACCCCCTTCCCCAATGATGGTGACATTTCTACCTTCTGATCCTTGCGTCACTGATTTCGACCACACTATATTCACAGCCCTATTATGAAATGGGCTTTCAATGCATTTATTTCCCAACGGCTTTGTCCTATGTAACTTCACAAGTTTTCCACTTCCAATCCCTTTCAGGTTACTCCAAGCGTGGTCACTGCTTCTAGTTCTTTGCCTGAAATTGAACGCTACTCCGAACCCATTCCACTGACCGTAAACACTGATCCAGCCACGGTGATTGGAGCCTTAATTCAACCTGATTCTGGCCTTGACATCCGTGATCGCATCTGGTTAAAGCTGACTGTGCCTAATGCATTTATCGGTAGGTGTGCGTGTGTACGCGCGCGTACTCCGTTTCTCATTCTTTCCGCCTGCTCCTAGCCTGCTAGTTTTTGTTATCACAAGGATCACCCCCTGCCAAGGGGCTTTCCAGTATCCCGCACTCCGATTGTTGATCGAAAGAAACACTAGTTGATCCAGTTTATGGGTTTTTGTGCAGTATGCTTTGTTGTGTAAGACGGTTGCAACAGGAATGGTTGTCGCTGAACGACGAATTCAACTCAAAGTGGAGAGCCAGCCCATAAGTTCTTGCAACTTCACCTACTCGTAACACAGTATTTGAGCCATTATATATACTCCTCGACGCTTCTTCCGTTTCCACGTCGTCCAAAATGGTTTGTTATTAATGTTGAGGTTCACATCCAGAATGATTATGCGCTCTTCATTTGTACCTTGCATATACCACGGTGTGAAGCTGTGGTTAGTCAAACGGATCGCTGGTAGCCTGTCGGTAATCCTAGTTCAACCCGCCACAACGCGAGTTGTTTGTTTCCAGTCAAGGTCCACCTACAAAACAACAATCATTGTCGATATACAGTGTTTTCAGGCATCGTTTCAATAGACTGATGTGTCAGTGCGTTTGGTAGTCAGCCCAAACGTTGAGTTCGCTGTATTTATGGAGCCCATGACATTCATTTGCTTGTCTTGTTACTGGTTCTCGCTGGACGTCGAAGTAGCCTGTCTACTCATCAGGGCAAAGCTTCAAGTCATTGACATGTACAGTCCATGAAATGAACAAAATGGTAGTTCTCGTTTTTATTGCGCTTTTGAGGAACCCATATTTAAAAACACGTGAAGCACTTGTAGCTGGGTAATAACAAAATGATGTTCTAGTTCATACGAAATACATGAGCGAAATGAACCATACACACAGCTCGAGCATTTCTGGTTGACTAATGCAACTACACGTGGGCCTATTTGTAAAGGTTGGTGAGCAACCCTTTGGTCGCTGCTTGACCGATCGGTTTCAGTCAAATAAAATGCACTGATTTACAGTATGTCAGTGTAAGCTACAACTTTTCGCCAGCTCATTTGTCGCATTTGCTGTAGTTTCTTCAAAAACCCTCTGTTCACCTCTTTACCACTAATTTCACATTTCCATCAGGCCGAAACAGTGTGTCGGGTACACTCATTGTCACGTGCAGAACAACACTTGTCCCACCTTGTTACAATTTGCGAGAGATATCACAGGGTCACTAAGGCCGTTTGGTCCTAACTCACTTGTACTTATGCGTCCTTTTATAGTACATGCCTAGAAAATGGTAACTGCATCTCTGTTTCTTGTTTCCTGTAATTTTCCTTTGATTGATTTTTTACCCAGAGAGTATATTGCAAAAGTGGTATTTTAGACTTGATTGTTTGTCTAGTTGCCACTTGACGGATTGGTTTAATTACTCAACGAAGAAGTATCTCCTTATCATATCAAGTCTGTCTTGGATTTATTGTTTTATTACGACGTGTTCCATGCATAGACGTAACACATTACTCGAGGTTGCTGAAATCTCTTCGACAGCCCACCACTGGCTTCACTGTTCTTGGAACTGATCAAGTAGACACAGTACCCGAGTTTCTGTCAACCAGCGTAAACGAGAGATTCAGCTGGATTCATTTGAGTCCCGCCAAAACCACATTACTGTGCAAATGGGAATATTTGGTATATTCCATGGATGTTTTCCCCACTTACACCTCGGAACTCCATAATCTCCGAACTGTAATATCTCCTCAGTTGTTTGAGAAACGTTTGTGAACTAGTTTCCAAGCTCAACAAGCAAATCAAGGTACACCTGATCAACAACCAATGAACGAACCAGATCTACGAATAGATGGCTAAGTTGCCCGATTCGCCTGTCGTGCAGTCCAACGCAAGCGTGGGTGGTGGCGTGACCGAATGGTGGTGGTCCGAAGAGCATCCTTTCGGCGCACCATATGAAACTTATTATTTCGGTAGCCGACATATATCGGTCCTAGCACGTCCTCGAATTGGAGTCCTCTATTTGGAAAGAACTCACTCGGCAGGTCAAGGAACCTGCCGTTCGGAATTATCCAAAGTTATGCTCCTTTCCATTTTCTGTTTCCTTATTTTGTAGCACATAGGCCAATTATCCTACGTTCGTTCTTGTTGCACAAACATTTGTATTCGTTTACAGGCTCTGATCTGGTCGACTGGCTTTACCGTCATCTGGATGGTTTTACTGATCGACGCAGTGCCCGCAAATACGCATCCAGTTTACTCAAATCCGGCTACATCCGACACACTGTCAACAAAACTAAATTCTCCGAACAATGCTACTACGTTTTCCCCACCATTGCAGGACGTAAGTTTTATCACTTTGGTTATTCTGTTTCGAAGTCAGTTTTGATGACCACGCATGCATTAGCCAGCTTGGAAGGTCACCAGTGAAGTGTTGTTCTCAATGCTGCTTATTCGTCCTGCCGTTCTTAGTCCTATGGACCATCTGTACACCCATTTCACAATTGCTCTCCTATCTTCCCTTTTTTCAGACATGTCCTGTCTTAGTTTGGAGGAGGTGGACAGTGTGAGCGAAGTAGGTGCATTACCAGCGCCGACATGGGGTCAAAACACTACGAGCACAAATCTGACCGTCGGTCCGAGCACCAACACCAGTAATACTCCAATGCCAGATCACTCCGTCGGATTGACGATGCCCAATTCCGACTTCATTTCGACTTCAAGTGCGATGCCACACCTGCCTCCAGGCGTCGCCAATGGTGGCGCCTTGGGGATGGTCGAATGCGGTGGTAGCAGCCAGTACAGCAGCGTACCTTCCGCCCATTATCACCAGCCACTGACCGCTCCTATCCGTCAGTTGATTGCTGACGGTCAGGATGCTGCTGCTGCGGCCGCTATACCCAAGCCGACGACGCATCGGTGTTTGAGGCCAAGCAACAGTCAGGCGAATGGCAACAAGAACCCCGGAAATATGAGGAACAGTATGCCAGGTCGGTCTAGTTGAGCCTTTGTTCACAGTGCCACTTTCTTACGCGTTTCTATGTAGCCGTTGTTGTTCAAAGTAGCAAGGATAAACATGGTCGGTGTCCTGCTTCATACTTACATGGGTCGATCGAACACATCAGCCTTCTCGTCCCGCACCTTCCACTGACAGATCCTCTGGTTGGTAGACGTGGCGAATGCTTCGTGGTGGGATGCCCGCAACATCCTCATCAAACTAGACATGGCTGACAAGCTTGAGGCTTTTAGTAGCGTGATTCTAGACAATGGCCCTTTTGTATGCCCCCATCCCTCCGAACCTACCTCTTACCTAACTCAGGTCCCATCCCCTGGGGGAAAGTGTTGACCTCCATCCTATCAGGAAGAAGTGTAACCCTACCATTTTGTTGATTTGTTAAATATTACATCGTGGCTTACACGAGATCTTCGCAACGGGATGCCCCCTTTTGTTGGTTCATAGCCCCTGCCTACACAGCCTGCTGGACGCATAGAATATCCTGTGCACGTAACAAGATTGCAGATAAAAATGTGATTTTTCAGTTTTCATTTCAGTTTCACTTTATGAGCTAGGGTACTTTGGTTCCAGCTGCTATATTTTCGATCACCGGAGAATTGGAGAGCAGAGAAGATATAGCCAAACATTGGTGGTGATGGTATAATCAGTTTGTATGAAATCGGTATGGTTATTTGAATGAATGGAAAAATGGGAAGCCTTGATGCAGTAGCGCCACTGACTTCGTGATTGAACGATGTCTATCAGTGCCAATAACCACTGATAAGTTGAGTCCCAGGGTCCCTATTCAGATAGGCGTCAGTTGTCAACCCAACTGAGTGTAGTACTTAGTGCTTTCATAATTCATTGCTGGTTTATAGACCGTCCATCTCTCGCTCGCCTCCACTCAGTACGGGGCTGGGTGGAAAGAACTCTGTGACGTAGACGGTTCTCTGGTATTCAAAGTACCTGTCCTAACCAGCGTACCCAATGAAGTGTGAGTAATTCATCCCCTCCTATTTCATCGTTGCTTACCCGGTGTTCCAACCAAACCCATCCACCACTTCGGAGACACCGACAGTTTTCGTACATCCTCTGCGCGTAAAGGCCACATCGTGGGTTGAAAGCGTGGTAGTAAACGATTCGCACAGGAGAGTTACTGGTTATCGAAAAAATCAGTGTACTTACTGCCGGTTGTTTTGCTCTTCTCAGTGTCGTTCCACAAAATACCGAGGGTTTCGGTTTCTGTCCTCGTAACACAGGTGCCTGATTTGTTAACCCGTGTCGGTAATGCGCCATACTATGCAGTTCATTTCTCTGCAGTATTACAGGGCGATCGTCAAACTTTCAACCTATGAGCGCCAGGTTGGCTAAATGCAACGCAACAAGTTGCTCGACCTTCAGTACATTAAACGCGCACGTTGGTGGTAATGCAGTGCACGACCACCAGGGTGATCCTTCTTATTGTTAAGTGACCACACCGTTCTATCCTTCAGCACACATAACTTACTCTCTTGCAGGCTACTCTGATTCATCCTCAAGCAGCGATAGTGAACTGAACCACTTCAGCCGTGGCAAACCATCACACGAAATCCCCGTTTCAAAAAACATTGATCCAATCAATTTCATACACACATCCCAAGTGGTAGATTCCACCACACCTCTGGTACGCCACATTCCTCACTCCCAAGTGTCATCAAACCTAACCCGTCCTCTGACCTCCTATACCACACCAACTTGTTCACTAGCCCAGTCAATCTCCACTGGTAAGGATGTGGCTGCTTCGTCTACGGCTTCGAGCTCCACTTCGGAGGGGAATCGTTCCAAGGCTGTAACTCACACAACACAGCAGCCTGACAGCACCAACTGGAATCGAATGCCGCCGGAGTTGGTGGGTCAAGACAGTTCGAAAAGTAGCAGTAGCAGTAGCTGTTGTGCCGCAGTTCCGCCCCGCAATACGAGCTTGTTCGATCGGCGCGGTGTTATTCCCGGCGCTACTCAGTCTCAGCCGCCATCAGTTGGTAACATGAATCAGCGTGTGGCCAATCACCAACCTCCTCCGCCTCCGCCTAGGATCTCAACAGCTGCCTGTGGTTTTACCCTCACTAGCCGCCCTTGAACAGTGAGTCCGTCAACATTTGTCTCCTTTGATCCTTTTGTTATGATACTTTGCCAGAAAACGGTCGTTCCACTTACCGCCACCGCCTTCCCAATCACTGATAGGACATTTTGTCGATAATTGTGTCGAATGTGCGTGAACACATTGGGAGTTGTGCTAAATGATGTGTGACTGACGCAGTGTTTTTACCAAATCTTTCCAAGAATTTGTTGCGTGGATAAGTTATGCATCTTGTTCGGTATATTTGTTCTCCAGGCTCACAGACATGAACACTGTCAGACAGTATACATTTCCATAGAATGACTGTGTGACCTAGCAATATGCATTTGTCGCACGCGTTCCCTACTACTGGACCATCAGCTTACCTCACTCAGTTGAATGACAGTCTAAACTAATCGGCCCTTATGTCGCGGCAGTAACTGTCATAATAAAAGTGTAGTCGGTATTTAGCATGCTACGATATGAGCATAGTCCGCGGTAGGTCAATTCTGTAGGGACTTGAGAAGCCATGAGAGACACGAACAAAATTGGATAGTCTAAGACAACACATGAAATAGCATACTGAATCATCAGATTCGTGCCTCAGTGCACAGCTTAATGGCGAGCTGTTGAGGATTCTGGATGCTCGAGTTCGATTAGTTCACAATACTGTGCTTCGCTGTCGGTCGATTTTTTGAATTCTTTCAATGTTACGCGAAGAAAAGGCCCAGCAACCTGGCGGTAAACATGGAGTGAGTTCTCTCTGGTGGGGTTTGACGCTAGTTTGTCTGGCATGGACATGTAGCAGGCATTAAATGACGTCAAAAGAATACAGCGTCGTTTCCGTTGGTCATGTGCACTCAGATTCTCACATTGCTGGCGAATAACATCCGTACTCCGTTACAGTAAGTTTCCAGAACGAACTAATTTCTCTCCGTTCGTTGATAGGTCTTATTTTTTGTTACCTCCTACCTTACATAATGAGCGCTAATCAGTGGCCATAGTAGGAGGGTTATAATTAGGTGTCCGAACGTGTGACTCTGTTTTACCTGTAGCGTCATCTCATGTAGAACCGTACTCCAAACCAAGCACCTCACGATTCTGGTGGGAAGGAACGGAAGACAGGGGACGGAAGCGATGCTCTTTGCAAATGTATGTTCTTTGTTTTTGTTACGAAGACAACCTCTTCGGGACAGTAGCAGCATCAATAGTCGTGTCATTATTTAGAGTCGCGTAAATAAACTATCTATTACTGTGGGCCCTTTCCATGTTTTTTTTATCAGATGAAGAGCTTATGACCTATGTCTATGTTTCATTATTTTCACATACTTCGGGCAGCTCTGATGGTATCTCACCCACTTCGTTTCCTCCGGGTTACGTGTAGCAGTTAAACTAATCGTTGTGTTCAAATGCTGCCACTCTGTATTTTCAGATGAAGCTCTAAAGCTTACTTCAGTTGCTTCGCCACTCATTCGGTTCGTGAATTTTCGTACCACCTGCTTTCGACCTGCACCCGTTTGTCTCAGTCAGCTTCTCAATTTCGCAATCACAGTCACCTGATAGGATCCTCTAGGTCAGCCTTTTGTACATTTTTCCTCGTTTCTGCTCAGTGAAGTGGGGCTTGTCACTCTACGGTTCGTTCTTTCGTCACATCGTGTACTATAATTTATTCTTAATCTTTCTGTATATCTGTCTTTTGATCTGCTGTTCAACACAAGGCTGCCAATAATAGTAATTTTCTCAAATGCCGACTTGTGTTGATTTATCTTTTTGCCTCACTTATTTTGTTTCTGGTTTCGCGCTTTACCTTCATCATGTGGTGATGTTGGTTTTTACCGGCCCATTTCCCTCATTCGCCGCACAGTAACTCTTATTCATTTGTCCATTTCTATCCGTCTTAGTCTCAGCTCCCCATGTCTTTTTTAAAATAACTTTCCTTCTCATCTATAACCGACATTTTGTACAAATCGAATAGCCATGCACTTGTTTTCTCACACGACTTTTTAGAAGGACACTGGGGTCGCGGGATTTTCTGTTTAGTACCTATGGGAACCGCCACTGGTGTCAGTTAGAACTACCCAGTTTATAAACTGACAAAAATACATCCGGATGACTGGTAAATCCTGAATCACTGCATCGATTGCTGTAATTCATGGCTGACAACCAAACAGCAACCGTTCTGTGGTTTTTATTCACACTCCAACAGGCTAACTTCTCTGCAATGCGTATGAGACCTCAATGGTGTTTCTCAACGTCCACCAAATCACCCCCGGGCTGTGAAGAATTCGTTCTTCTAATTGCAACCAATCGATGGTCGCATAGTAAGCTGTAAGTTCGGTTGGAATGACTGGAAGGTCAATTTTGTGCTCTCTTAAGGTGAAATCTGCTCTTTTTCGTACCATGTCACTGCTCCGGAGGAATCACCTGATAGAGACGGTAGCGGTAGGTAGTTTTTGGTTGTTGGTATGAGATTACTAGTTGCAGAGCGGTCAATAAACAATGGTTCGGAGGATTTCCATTAATAGCAGCATGAGCTTTGTGGGCAAGGGATTCCCCACCCTGTATACATCCGTAGAAATTGGCGGGTACCGTTTTCCAACCGTTAAAAAAGTTGTCCGGTCAGTGTAGCTCTCCCTGTCTGCAAGGCTCACCCCTCGAGGAGTACTCTCCACCTGTCCTCTGAAGCTCCCATTGGATTTTTAGTTACAGGCCAGTTTGGGAAGCCATCTCTGGTCAGAGCCCCGTTAAGAGAACAAAGTCTTGTCGCATCCGCACATCCGATGCGCATCTGAGCGTTTCGATATTCCTGGTCTTTGCCTGCTACATGTTCATGGGTAGTGGAATTTAACTGTTTTCTCAGGTGATGAAGTATAGACTGGATCAGCTGTACTGTCTATTCCACTCATGATCTCATCTGGCATCACCGGTTTGTTGCATTTAACAGTGGTTGGCTTAAAAAGACTCACGCGATTGGGGCGGGTGAACCGTTGCTACCTGAAGATTGAGTGCGAGCGCTCAAAACGTCTGCAGCACGATGACGGAGTTTCGTACTTTTATTTGCAACTTAGGGCGGTAGCTCGCTTCTAACCTTCTCGGAATCATATTGTTAGCGAGACTCCATCGCCAAACACTCCTGCATCAGTTAGGTTGGCTCCTCTGATAGGGTGTTTAGTGGTGTAAGCACGTTAATTGTGCTGTTGGTTGGCGCCAGGTTGTCTCCACATGATTGTATGGCAGTTAAGCACAAGTGTTCCCACGACTTGGTTGTCGAAGGGATCGTGTGAACGTAATCCTCAGATTTGGAAAAGGTCAATGGCTGTATGCCCAATGTAGATCGGACAACAAGCTCTTGTTCGGTCTTTCGTGAAGTCGATACTCGCTTCTGGGTCACCGTCAGTGTAATGTTCACGAAGTGGTATCCTAGAACCAAAGCTAACACTGGAGTCCGTATTCAGCATTCCCGAGGCAGACTAACACGGGAGTCGTAAATTGAGGTGTAGCAGCATTAACATTGGCTAGTGGATAGCATTGGACATTGTTTTTTACTCCATGGGAATGGTCCTTCGATGCAGGGCACTCAATTTTTGGAGGCTGCCTTGTGACATCTCAAATCGTGTCTCAGTCGAATTGTTTCGGTTTGATTGCGCACAATATGACTAAGGGTTTGCCATGCATTAGGAGTAAGTGGTCGGTGAGCTAATAGCCATCAGTCAAGCCGAAAACCCACCCGACACAGGGAAAGGCAAGACGTCAGAGTGTAGGTCTGACCCAACTAGATTTTGTGTAAACCAGCACTACCCGATTTATAGTTGGTTCGTCTACCTAACTGGTTATGGACCCTCGCCGATAGTTCGGAAATTGCCAATCATTGGACTTTAGATACACGCGTGGTCGGGTCCCAAGAAGATCGGTCAAGGACATACACAGCCGACGACAGTGAAACTCGAGGCATGCGCTGCCCATCTTTCACTTGGACTCACCAGAATAATTGCACAAACACGGATCTGTTCATGCGAGAAAGATGTGAATGGAACAATGATTTACTCGTGCCCTATGGAGATGTTCCTGACTACCCTTCGAAGGTGACGTGTTTCCTGATGGACCTAACAAGTGGAGCCTCGAGTCTGAAACACTCGGCGAACCGCTTGTGTCGTTTGTCATACTTCGCCTGAAGGACCGAGTTACAAGTTGTATTTTCTTGCAAATGGGCGCAGTTGGTTTTCTTTTTGAATTGTTTCCATCTGTACATTCCTCAAAAAACGTTGATTCAACGAACACGATCCTACATGTCTGCTTCAGTAGTTCAGAGACGGGAGACAATGTTAGTTTATTCAGCAAACCAGCGTTACCTCGGTCTGGCTGATAAGAATGTGATAAGTCGCCTACTTTACGATGTGAGCATCGTGACTGGGGCATTGCCGTGGGTGTACCTAAGAGTATTTTCCAAGGATCGGTTCCTTTCTCTTGATATCTACTGAACAATAGTCTCCAAGGTGCATGAAAACTTGAACACCTGAGGAACTGTACCGTAATTCTGTAAACTGCCTTCAACGTGGTAGTTTCATTTTCAAAAATTTTTGGTCGCGTCCAATGTCCTATTGACAAAATTTGAAGGCATTGTGATAGAAGTGCTCAAACGGAGCCTCATGCAACCACTGAAAAGCGCTTCTGCACCTTTCTAAGTTAACGGTTTAGTACTCTCAACGATGATCAAGGTATCCGAATTAATCAACTTTTTAATGCTCCAGTATATACCATTCGGTTTGCTTAACGGCAAAAACTGTCACGTGGTCGCTGATTTTATTCGATGGATTACGAAACTAGAGCACTAAACCCTGGGCCACTTTCCGTATCTCACAGCATTTTACACTTAGTATCGTATGGTATTTACTTATGTTATGCCGGCATCAATCGCTATACCGAGGTCGGATGGATTTAAAGCTTCACGACTACTTAAACAAGATAGTGCATAGACCGCGGCAACAGCGAATCAAAATTTGCGTACACTTCCTCAGCTTTCACAGGTTATATTGAGTAAGATGTATTTTCAGTAATGATATAGACGCTAGTGTGCGCACATTTCCACATAGTTATAATGCCCCATAGAATTCCGTTTGCTGTTTTCGAACTCCAGTCGAACAACTCCTGATACTTGCTACAGGCAAGAATTGTCAAAGCAGTTTTTTCCCGTTACGGTTAGTTGGTGTGTGGAACTACCTTCCCCAGACGGTTGTCCACGCCTCATCTGGAACCCAGTTCAGATAAATTTACATGCTTCTTTCTGTGGATTCTCGCAATGGAGAACTTGCTGTGCAGCATTTGGAAAGTAAAGAGCTATGGTGTAATTTTGCGCAACGTACTACTCATAAGGTTGCTGAAAATTGTTCGACAGCCCACGACCAGTTTCGCCCATTTTGGGGCTCATCAGGCAGGCGCAGTCCCCGAGTTTTCGTCAACCTTATGTTCTACTTGAACCCAAATTGGACTGTTTTCAAGAAATACACTCATTTGCAAATCAATTTGGTTTTGCGAGAGACTCACCTGGAACCCAGCTGAATCTCTCGTTTGTGATGTTTCCATGCAACTGAATGTGCTGCACCAGGCCGCCTCATGTTCCAGTTGCTACGATATTCGAGA
>SJOL01007764.1:1240238-1252809 GCA_004794785.1 Opisthorchis felineus | reverse complement strand
CGAGCATCGCCGTCGTTAGTAGTCGAGTGGTCTGTGATGGTTAAGTAGAAACTGTAATCCGGAGTCGCGGCCGGTTACGTCGACGTTCCTTTAGGCGCACAATGGTTCATAACTACCATCGGGTTGGCCATAAGTTCGGGGTCGACTGATCTATCACAACGCAAAAGCCTCTTTCGCGCCCCTATCTAGGACCGCTTTGGCCCAGGTTTCGCGCCTCTCGACAGTGATCCTCGGATATAGTCTTGATGGTTGTGCTACCCTTTTGAATGCTAACGGCCCGCTCCGAGAGGGCAATTGGCGAGGGAGGGTGATTAGAAGCCCAAAGGCTCGCTTGCTTCCCTTTCCACGTAACCATTCTACTTGGAGAGATTTGTATTCAGGCTTTGTGACGACACCACCAAGAAGCGATTTTGACCTTAAATGACCAGTATGATCCCCCTCATGGGCCTGTCCACTGAAGACGCCGTGTTGGCCTTCATTGCCGTATCAGAGAGCTGGATAACCTTCTTCGCAGCCAACGGACCCGGAATGGATAGCGCTAAGTACTCGTTCAGGCAGGAAAGTTTGTTATCGACTTTCGTCCTGACCGATTTTGTTCATCGTGTTCGTTTCTTCCAGGGCTTTGGAAACAAGCATTTTTTCAGAATATCGGTTGAGACGGAATACTGCTGGGACTCCCTAATTGCGTGCCTGAAAGTGATGGATACTGCCGACCGTCACTACTGGCGGTGGTGTCCTGTGCAGAAAATCTGTTTGGCATGTTCAACAGGCCGTCTGCGCAGTCTCCACAGGGTGTCCGTACTTTCACGCGAGTAATACTAGGAAACGTGCACCGAATCATCTCAAGAACAACGAATATATTTTGGGAGGATTTCCTGTGATCACGTAAAGACCTGCGTGAAGCCGGTTAGACACCAAAGTCACGGATTCACGGATTCACGGATTGATACGCAGGATCGAGGCTATTGCCCAAGTTTCCCGGGTCGGTTTTGTTCTTGTCATTCAGCGGCCGTCGTACACCTGAAAGACACAAGCAGAAAAAAGGTGTAGCACTGCTCTTTAAGTTCTCAGCTCATTGCAGTAATTTTGCCAGCACGAGGACTCGCATAGGAAAGTGTCTAATAGTGCTTTGAACTGGGTTCTTGAAGGAGCGTGGACAACCGTCGGAGGAAGATCATTCCACGCAGCTACTACACGAAATGAGAAAAAATGTTGCCTGATAAAAGTGTTCTCTCTGAGTTGGAAATCTTCTTACCATGTCCCCGCCGTGTGTTTGCTAGCTCAACGGTGAAAAACCTGTTGGCCAAACCTTGGTCAAACAGGGCATAAATAAGAATTGGGTCTCCTCGGAGGCGGCGACACTCGAGGGGACAGAGGTCAAGCGCCGCGAGACGCTTTTCGTAGTCCACGGATTTAAGGCCCGCAACCATTTTCGTGGCAGCTCGCAGGACACGCTCAATGAGGGTTAGGTCCTTCGTGTGCCCTGGGTAGAAAGCTTGGTTGGCATATTCAAGAGGCGGTCCGACGTAGGCCCCATAGAGTATTTGGAAGTCCGTGAGCGTAATACGGGTGAAGGTGCGCCGAATCATCCGTAGAACGGCGAGTGCCTTTTGGGCCGATTTCTCATGGTGCAGTGAGGAGGACATGTTTCAAGAGAGCCAGATACGCATCTATCTGTGCATCTATCTTCGTGATATCTTGTGGCCGATTCTCACCATGCACGACACAGGTGTTCGCTGAGTCTCCACCAAATGACATATGGACGCACTTTTCATCATTCAGAGGAAGGTGCCAGTCCAACGACCACTGCTTTGCAGCGTCTACATCCATTCGGAGGGCACTGGCATTGGAACTCCAGGATTTTAAGTCGTCCGCAAAAAGCAGACGTGGACTTGAAAGAACGTCTGGAAGGTCGTTGACGTAGATCAGAATCAGAGGTGGTCCCAAAACGGAGCCTTGAGGAACTCCAATGGAGACCGGCCCTGGAGAAGAGTTGGTCCACCAGCGAGCCGACTTTCATTCGGAATGTTCTGGCTAATAGGAACGCCTTGATCCAGTGTAAGATGTTCCCTTGAATCCCGTAAGCCTCGAGTTTGTGGAGCGGCAGGACGTGTGGGACTCGATCGAATGCTTTTGGGAAGTCGAAAATTTTTCATCATTCAGAGGAAGGTGCCAGTCCAACGACCACTGCTTTGCAGCGTCTACATCCATTCGGAGGGCACTGGCATTGGAACTCCAGGATTTTAAGTCGTCCGCAAAAAGCAGACGTGGACTTGAAAGAACGTCTGGAAGGTCGTTGACGTAGATCAGAATCAGAGGTGGTCCCAAAACGGAGCCTTGAGGAACTCCAATGGAGACCGGCCCTGGAGAAGAGTTGGTCCACCAGCGAGCCGACTTTCATTCGGAATGTTCTGGCTAATAGGAACGCCTTGATCCAGTGTAAGATGTTCCCTTGAATCCCGTAAGCCTCGAGTTTGTGGAGCGGCAGGACGTGTGGGACTCGATCGAATGCTTTTGGGAAGTCGAAAAATATGGCATCCGATACGAGTCTCTCGTCCTTTGCTTGGGTTAACCTGTCCATAGATACGAGCATGTTCGTCACGCAAGAACGGTTTGGGAGAAATTCGTGCTGAACTGGAGACATCATGTTGTTGGAAGTAAGGTGATCTAGGATGGCTCGCTTCAGAATTCTTTCCATCACCATGCAGGGCACGCTAATGAGGCTTGTATGCCTGTAGCTACCAGGCGATAGTCGGTCACCGGTTTTGTAGATTGGTGTGACAATCGATTCCTTCCAAGCCGGGGGAAGGTGGCCTTCGTCAAGCGACTGACGAAACACCAGGTAGAAATGATTAGCCGATGTGCACGACGTTACCTTCTGGATTCTTGGATTCTTCGTCGGGCCCCAACGCGCAGAACGAGTTGATCTTGTGCAAGAGTTGACGAATGTCCTCCACCGTGCAGACCAAATCGGTTGGAGGCCGTTCGTGGTTACGCCTTGACAAGATTGGGTGTGGCGAGAACGATGGGGCTGAATATAGGCCTGCATAGTGTTCTCTGTAGACATCAGATACCACTACTGGGTCATTCGTGGGTTGCCCGTTCCTGTCCCTCAGGGAGAACGCAGATGGCTTGTTTCTGCGGCGATGTCTCATGTATTTAAACAGCACATTTCTGTTTTTCCGGGCGAGGTCCAGAATGATGGCTTGTTTTCGTATGTTCCATTGGCGGATTTCTGATTTACAGCGGTTCCGCATTTTACGAAATGCCAGCTCGTCTTCTATGTCTCCTGTAGTCAACTTTTTGGAAAACAGTTGGGATCTCTTTTCCAGAAGACGCCGAATTCTTTTCGGTAGCTTGCGGCTCATCCGGCTGCGTGCTGGTTTTCTGGGGACGAACATCGCGTCAGCCTCGTGAACTTTCTGGACAATGGTCCTGTATAAGTCTTCTACTGAGGCTGGTCCCATTTTAACGTGTTCGAGAAGGATGCGCATTCCCGAAACTTCTGTAGGGCAGACGTTTCGAATCCACGTTTGAGGTTCGGGATTTCTGGCCCAGTAGCAGATGAAAGCAAAGGGCAGCACACAGTGGTCACTATGTCCCAGTGGAGCGTTAATTGTCACCTGATCGACGAAGTGTCTTTCGTTGGTGATGACCAAATACAAGAGGGATGGTAGTTGGCCTGCGTGGTATCTGGTGGGTGCGAAGACATGTTGGGTCCAAGCGCTCTGTTGAGCGACTTTGGTCAGCGCCGCTGCAAAAAGCCCACTCGATCCGACGCGTTAAAGCTCCAAACAGGGGGCCTTTGGAGCGTTGAAATCACCTACCAGCAAGAGATGAGACATGTGGTAGCTGTGGGATAGTTGCTCAAGTGTTCGTATGAGGAATTGGTCATCTTCCGAAGAACTCTAGGTGCAACGGTAGACCACACCGAGAAGGAGAGAATCGGACCCGCGCAGTGGGATTTGAATCCACAGTGCATAGCAAAAAGGTACAGGAGTGCTATCAAAGAGGACAATCGGGATGGGCAGGGCCGCACGTAGGTACAAAGCAACCCCAACAGTCCTTCCTCGTTTTGAGTCCAGTGCTTCAAGGAGGCCTCTGCGGCATGCTGGTCTGCTTCCTGTCTTGGTGGATTCGACGGATGCTTTTTTTGCAGGTTTTTTTCGCCCCGTGGGAGCCTGATTTGCGGGGGCCTTTTATCTTCGCGGGACAAAGTTTTTTCCCCCGTGGTCAAAAATTTCGACCGTTGCTACTTGTAGCTCTTTCAATACCGCATTCTGGACGGCCAGGTTTGCTTGTGTTTAGGGATTTGGGGCGAACTTGCGTCTTTTTGGTTTCTTGGGCATTGTTAAGCGGTTTGATCGGAAAGGTGTCTCTGTGAGCTCTGCTCAGGTGCTCTGAGCCCTGGATAGCAGCACCAAGAAGTAGTCCTTTTGGTGGCGCTCCCATGGGGCTCGTTTTTGCAGAGGACTGCAACTTGAAGCCAACCAGCAGTTTTCTGATTTGGCGTATCTTATGTGACTTGTTTGGCTGCAGTCGCCTTTCTTTCGTGTTTGTGTGGACTGTCGCAATCATCGTGGCCAACTGGGTGTACGAGGGATTTTCCGGTTTGTTGTGGTCAGGTTTGTGGCTTTGGCTGTCGGGACCCTGGGCGACGACTGAGTCCACGGTCGAAGAGATCACATTCGATGGAGTGAAGCTGGAGATTGGTAGCTTCACATTCTCAGTGGCTCTAGGGTTTTTGCAGCATTCCCCGATGTCGAGGTCAACGCATGTGGTTGATCTGTCGGTAGGCTTCGCCGCTTGTCTCCGCACGTCTGACCCAGTCCAGCTCAGAAGTTTTGGTTTGGGTGTGGGGATCACTGCTGATCCTTTGTTGTCTGGTACGGAAAGAAGCGCTGATGGCTTTACGTACTTTAGACACTGCGTCCACGTGAGGCTTGCCTCCTCCAGAGCATCGCTGCCTTGGATAGTCAAGGGGTCTGCGGTAGTTGAGTAGAAGCTGCAATCAAGAGTCGCTACCGGTTGCGTCGGCGTGCTTTTCGGAGCACAAGGGGCTATAATTACAATCATTTTGGCCCTAAGTTTGGGGTCGGCTGAACTGGCGCTAAGCGGAATTCTGTTTCGCACCTCTCCCCTGGAACTGCTGTGGCTCAGCTTTTGCGCCTCTAGAGGGCGATCCTCAGGTATACACCTGATCGTTGGGTAGGTCTTTTGAATGCTGACAGCCCGCTCCAAGATTTTCTGCATGGCAGATGGAAAGGAATGGGTGACTAGAAGCTTAAGTGTTCGCTTGCTTCCTTCCTGAAGTAACCAATCTGCGTGAAACAATTCGTGGTCGGGCTTCGCGATGACGCTTCCAAGGAGCGACGGTGCCTGCTTCGTTGGCGTGATTCTTCTGGAGAACAACCGCCAAGTGGTCAGCCTGCTGCATCTTACGCGCCCGGCCACTAGGGATGCCGTGGCGGTCTTTATTGCCGCATAAGAGAGTTGGATGACTTTCTTCGCAGCCAGCGGACCCGGGATGGATAGCGCAAGGTACTCGTTCAGCGAAGAAAGTTCTTTATCAACTTTCGGCCATGTCCCTCTGTTCTTTGCGTTTGCATCCTCCAGAGCTTTTGAAAGAAGCGCCAGTTTCGCTTCGAGTGTCCCAAGTAAAGTGGAACAATCACACTGGCCTCTTCGATTTTGCAGTGGAGATTTGGTTCCGTTTTTGATGACTGTCTTCTTAGTTGTGGAATGCATTGCCTCCCTTAGAGGCAGCTGGCGAAGACAAAAGGGTCAGGAGAGTTAGCCAGTTGGCTTATCTGGTCGTCCTGTAAACCCTTGCATTTAAAGTGCCACCAGGCCTTGCAGGAGTGGCATTGCATAACACGTCTTACATTCGACGGACACCCATTTCGTTAACATCTGTTGTGGTCCATCGATGGCTGCGGAGAGCAGCTTGTGTTGAGTTGCGTCGACATTGAGAATGGATGCAAAATAGGAACTGAGTGAGAACTAACTGATGTTATCACGCAAATGTTATGTTAGAGTGAAATAATTCAACAAATGACACGCGGTAACTCTGTAAATAAGTTGAACAGTGAAAGAATTCTTTCACAACTTCGCACGAGGAAAAAACGAAACCGTTTTCGAACGTACCATTGTGGGATGCAGCTTCTAAATATTCGATCCACTCTCATCGCGCTGGACAAACTCCTGAACTGAGCACACCCCGAGTGTAATATGGATGTCAGTGACCATTCAGGATTGGCATGTTCCCTACAAGTTTGGAAATAAACCTATTATTATTATTACAAACACAGTGCAGACCAATGCGCCGCTCCGTAGTCGCAAAACGGAACTAATTATTCGAAAACTGCGAGGTTTTCAAGGTTACCAATCCATAGTCAAGAATGTCTATGTCTGATGAATTTTCATGCAAATTAACTGAATGAGTGATTTGTTAAGTGAAGGAATCTTCAAGGTCAGGAATTACCACCGATTTGGTGAACGGTGCTTAATGTAATAAGATATCGCGAATTGCGGTAAAACGTGATTCGCCTACAATGGACGAGGTAGTTCTGCAGCTGAAAGAATTCATTGAGCTTCCCAGAGCCTACATCTTGTTTGTGGACGTGAAAGATGCGGAAGTGTCACCCCTGCAGTTAGTTTTGGCCATGTATATTCCTCTTGACTGGGCAAATACCCGGGACCTCGAGAATTGCCATTCTGAGTTGCACCGCGATAGATACATTCATAACTTTTGGATAACGCTTGTGGGTTTGGAAGAACGTAATGCTTACACCTGATACGTCCTATACCTGTAGGCCGTTTTGTGGTAAACTGCAACAGAATCCTCCACTGTAACTGGCAGAACATGCCGGGACGCCCATGTCGTCGATCATAGCGGACAGCTGAATGAAAATAGCTGACGCGCACGACAACATGCAGCTACGGGTTCTGTTGACATTTAGTACATCCGGGAGGCTTCGAAACAACGGTATCTGCTGTCATCTGGAGAAGCATATGTGACTGTAGTGACCTTCCACTGACTGCAACATGAGCACACGTCTGGACTCCCGAAGTTTTTCCGGGACTGAACGCATATCATCTACCACAATAAACCCAACCGTCCATCACTCAACACAGACGGCCGACAATTCCGGCGATAGTTGTATATGTCCTGATTGGAAAGGACCTTGCCAAATTCATCGGCTTTAAACTGCAGCACTTCACACGACGGCGTTCCACACTTCAGCAGAGCCGTACAGGTGTCCAACTCCTCTTCTGTTAGCCATCGAGTTACCGGAAGCCGATCGTACAAAAAATTGGATACCTTATGATTGCGTTCAACATAATAAGAGCCGATCGAGGGATGGTTCCCCTCCCTTCTTAGACAAGGGTGCACTGGACTTCGTGTACTGTCCGGAAATAGCAGATAAGCTCAGATTGCTGGTTTCATCGGATTCCTCGACCTTCCATAGGTTTTTCTGGCCGCCTGCCGCACTCGTAGTACGGCCACTCGTAACGCAAACAGCGTCGGTGCTTCCATTACTGGTACCACGCACAAATAATACGTAGTTATCCGTTATGTATTCATTTAAAGCCTTTTCAAATGCCGTGAAGAAAGAAAAGCGGACAGCACCGAATTTCTCAACAAGTATATCCGAAGCCACCTCTGAAGCCAAAGCACCGCAAGTTCGAAATTGAATGCGCGCCAATAGTTGAGAAAGGAGATTATTAAAAACAAATCGTCACAAAATGAAGGCAGATTAGGGTAATTTTTGATTTGAGCATACAAAAAACAAGAGACAATATTTTGCGTGAAAATTTCCATTTCACACTCAAAGGTTTTGGAGAAAACAGCGGTTTCCAGTCAAGGGTCAGCGGCCGGTTCAGAAGCCGAGCGGATAGCTTCGAATTTCACTGGAATTTTTTTACTAACAAAAATAGTTATGATTCAGCGTAAATCTTTCCCTGAATCTCATAAAGCTAAATTTTTAGCACGAAACTTTTGAAACAAGTTTGAACGATTTGAGAGCTCCAAAAAGATAGCCCCTGAGATGCGGCTTTCATCATTAGCTTGTTTTAAGCTGCCCATGAATACCAGCAGGTTTTTCACCCATGAACGGCCTAGGACGATTGCTTTTTTCACGATGGGAATCAAGCGGCCGGCTGGGAAGTATTGTTGAAAGCCGTACTTCATAATGCATTTCATCAACTTGCACGGCATGCTGGTGAGGCTAATGGGTCTGTGGCTGTCAAGTTAAGCGAGGTGACAACCACTTTCTCCAAAGCAGAGGCAAAATCACCCCCCTTGAGTGGCTGACAAATTGACTGGCCAAATTCAGCAATGTTTACTTCAGGATCCTGGAATGCACCTCATCTGGCTAAAAGATGCTGGGGGTGTTTACCTTACGGAGTACTTTTGCAACATCTTTCTCCTTAAAGATTACGCTAGATAGAGGCTTTTCATGGGTCCGCTTTGCGAAGTATGGACGTGATGAATTCGCTGGGGCAGAACACATGCTTCCATAGTGTCTCCTGTAAGCTACAACCACCGAGATCAAGTCACCCTTGGCTCACCACTTCTGGCCACAAGGAGGAGGCCTTCGTCTTGCTTCGGCAGTGATAACTGATTTGCCTAAATGACACATTTTATCGGAGGCCGCCTTCGTAAGTTCATTCGGCGGAACTTTAACTCCCACCGATTTCGCCCACTTTTATACATCGCACAAAATTTGGGATGGTCCATTTTGTTAATGTGACCAACAGCCTTCTGGAGAACGCCAACGGTAGTCTGAAAAAGCGGGTGCGTCACTCAGACACACTGGAGCATACCATAGAGAAGGTGCCCGGCCTGACTCTATCCGTGTCAGTCCCTTCGTTTAACCCAGATCCAGCCGCCACGGAAATGCGCGTCCCCTGTCCGATCGCCACAACATTGACTTCCGTTACGAGGCTGTCCAGAAACCGACGTGTGTCATTAAAATGATGGTCCGGCACTGCCATACACAGTGTGATGGCACTCATGCAACTATTTTCTTCCTACCCTCGACCGTCACCTCTCGCCCACTAGGGCCTGTAATTGTAACTACAACCAAATAGTTCATCCGGCCGCAACCGCCTCCGGGACGAGTTCGTTCCAACCCAGTGAACCTTTCGTTTGTATATAACCATCCCGATTTTCCGCTGCAATTTCAGTTTGCCTATTCCACAAGTTCAAAGATTTTATTTACTGTGTTCGTTCAGGCCATGCATTAGCACTATCTCCCCATCGAAAATAACATTTACAACTTAGTTCTCTACAGCAGCGACATCATCGAGTCTGCCTGATCTCAATGTAAACCATATTTTTGAGGCGAAACTGGCCGTTTGTCTCCAATTCGATTTTTTCCATCTCCATCTCTATTTTTGTTTTTTTTGTTACCCCGGCTATTTTTTACTCAGCCGCCCAAGGTCACCCATGGCCAGCAATGTTTTTTCAGTTTTAGTTCAAGTCAACACCTTCATCATTGAACTAGTCCTACCTCATGCCCTATTGTTCTAGTTTTTTCTTTTTCACAACTCTGGTGACTTTTCGCGTGACAAGCGTGTCTCGTTGGTGGTGCCTTCCCCACCTTTGCGTTGTTACCCACCGTGTTCTGGGTGCAACAGCCCGATCATGCCGCAATTGGCATGCTCACTACAAGTTGGCAAATAAACCTATTATTATTATAATACGTCATACCACTGCGACAGACGGGAAATCCTGGAGGGCGACAGCTACGTTCAGAACGTTGTATGTCGAATGTTTACGTATGCGTGTTCCCTCGTTTTGAGGCACCTGGGACCCCGATCCCCAAGGTTGCACCATCATAGTGTTTAAACAAACAAGGTGAGATCACTCTACGTTAGCTAAATTATGGTTCCTGGCGCAAACACCCAGCTGCTCCAAGACGGCTAACACCTGTGCTGGTAAATGCACATGTCCCTTCTACCAGGCTATGTGGCTCTCCTGCATCCATTTGTTCTCCGTATTTAGATGCCAGTCGGTTCCACGCAGTAAGAGGGGTCATTCATAGATTTTTAGGTTGCCTCCCCATTCACCAACGGTGGCTGTCGGAATACAAGGTAAACCGGGACAAGCTATACACTTTGCATTTGTTCCCAAGCCACCGCCGTCAAATTTCGACGGCCTGCGGAGACAACCGGACCGTCTGTTAACGAGGCATCATTCATTTCATGTGTCACGTATTTCTTGAGGCCTTGTAGTCGGTAGGCCCCAAACCCAGTGCGAATCAGCTGTTAATAATGGCGTTGTACAAACAAGCCTCTACGAGATCATCGCCGCTGAAAAGCTCGCTATATAGGAAAAATTTTGCTCAGAGTTTGTTATCTGCCTGCCACATAGTGATATTCGGATAGCCTAACATTCCTCCCATTTCAGAACGTCAATAGCTCAGGGAACACTGCAAACAAAGAGGCCCATAGAGATTGCGGCAGGACATACGTACCACTCAAAATGACCAACGAAATTATGCTTTTCACCTCCTGCAATTTGGACCCTCGACGTCCCAGCGATGGACACTAGGGGTCCAATTTGCCACTTTTGACTAGATGGAAGGCTTCGTATGATAAGGTTTTCACATCTAGCGGCCACGTCGGCACGGGTGATGCAGCCTCTGATAGGGAGCGACCGTCGCCTCTCGAATAAGTTGAGAGGTCAACATTGCTCCACAGGCGTCCTTAAGCATAGCAGCTTGGTGAGTGGAAGGACCAAGGTCGTCGGCAAGACTCGCAGGCAGATCTTTTTACTTAAGCAGCTCAGGAAATTACGGTAAGCAGCCAGAGAGGAACTCTTTAAAGCTTTAATCGGTCCTGGTCATCGAAAAAGTGGTTGCCGCAGAAAAGATTTTTTCTGAAGGCGTTGCATCGGGTGAGAACATGGCAGCACACCCCTCGGCTCCCTAACTTCGGAAACAGCAGAAACAGTGGTGAAGTGCTTTTCCAAAATCTGTCTCAGTCTTTTAACAAACTTCGCGATATTAAACAGTCTGTTTGCCTTCAACAGCCACCCATGATCGCACTTAAAGAAACCTGGCTCACACCAGATGTCTCTGACGCGGAGATCTCGATAGACGGCTACTCTATTTTTTGAACTGACTCAAAACGCGGGAGGGCAGGTGTGGTTGCTTTGTATTTACATACGGCCATGCCCATCCCGATTGTCCTCTCCAATACCACTCCTGCACCTTCCTGTGAAGCACTGTCGATCTAAGTCCCGCTGAGCGGGACCAATTCTCTTCTTCTCGGCGTGGCCCACCGTTGCCCCTCGAGTCCTCCGGAAGATGACAAATTCCCCATACAAACCCTTGAGCAACTTTCCTCCAGCTACCACTTCACACATCTCTTGCTGATAGGTGATTGTAACGCCCCCAAGGCCTCCTGGATGAAGCTCCAACGCGCCGGGCCTAGTGGACATTTTGCATTTGCGCTGACCAAGGTCGTTCAACAGAGCACTTGGACTCAACATACCTTCTGACCCACCAGATACCGCGCAGGCCAGCTACCATATCTCCTGGATTCGGTCATCACCAACGAAAGACACTTCGTTCATCAGGTGTTACCTAACGCCCTACTGGGGCATAGTGACAGCTGCGTGCTGGTCTTTGCTTTCATCTGCTACTGGGCCAATGTTCCCGAACCTCAAACGTGGATTCAAAACTTCTGCCGTGCAGACTTTTCAGAAATGCGTAGCTTCCATGATCAATTTAAAATGGGACCAGCTTTAGCGAAGAAGCTACACAGTATCATCGCCCAGAAAATTCACGAGGCTGATGCGATGTTCGCCCTAAAAAACCGGTGCGGACAAAAAGCTAGCTAAAAGAATTCGACGTACTCTGGAAAAGAGGTCCAACTGTCGTTCAAAAAGATATCTACTGGGTACATAGATGATGAGCTGGTATTTCGTAAAATGCGGAACCGCTGTAAAGCGGAAATCCGACAGTGAAACATACGAAATCAGGCCACGATACTGGACCTCGCCCGGAAAAACAAAAGTGCTATTTAAGTACTTGAGACACCATCGAATAACTAAGCCAACCGCCTTCTCCTTGAGGGACAGAAACGATGAACCCACGAGTGACCAACTAGTGGAAGCTGAAGTCTGCAGAGAACACTACACAGGCCTGTATTCTGCCCCAGCGAGCTCGTCACAACCAATCTTGTCAAGACGTAACTAGGAACGTCCGCTGACAGACTTGGTCTTCACAGAGGAGGACTTCGTCAACTCTCGCACAAGACAAACCCGTTCTGCGCGTTGGGGCCAGAAGTGATCTATCCAAACATCCTGCAAGAAACCTCGCTCACAATGGCAAAGCCTTCGCTCAACGAAGACAACCTTCTCTCCGCCTGGAAGGAGGCGATTTTTGCGCATATCTACTGTAGTGGTCTGAGTACCCAAAAGAAAGCTACTTTAGGAAGCGTGTGGCAAAGAAATAAATATAATTACTCTGAATTGAGTACACAATAATAAAAAGGGTCGAATGGAACAGACTCACTAAGAATTGTTCTTTTTAAAATAGTTCGTCGTTGGCCCAGG
>SJOL01007764.1:1148402-1229774 GCA_004794785.1 Opisthorchis felineus | reverse complement strand
ATTATATCGATGAGGGCCGTTTTCCATAGTTAGTCCACCTGAGCAACGTGGCACCACCGGATACGTAGGTCTGTCTTTGTTGATGTTCATAACTTTGTTATGTTAACCCCCTTATGTTCCACTTGCAGAGTTTCTCTATGTCAGTTCGTTTTTTTGCCGTAGGCGAATTCCGTGGTCGCCACGATAATGATGGTAGTGGTGACCATCTCCCACGAGCGACCGGGCACCTTGGTCACCGGCGCGATGGATTTGGTGGAGGGCGTCGTTCGTTTCCATCAGATATGCTCAAGCGCGCTGTGGCGATGAACGTGAGTGCAGTAGCCAAGTCCTCTGTACCGGCACCGTCTTTTGAATCCTTCTTCAATGTTGCCTGTTATTCCGAGAGTTATTTGATTCCTATGTGATTTGACTCCCGGACACTTGACACAACAGTTGTTTCCGCATTTGCTCGTTCAAATGGAATAAGCCGCTGGACTTCTGCTGAACTAGGCCGACTGTCTAACCTCATGAATGTGTTGTGGTTTGCTATAAATTATAGGTAGTAAGGTAGGAGGATGAGAGTACACATGCTGTTGTTCTGGGGGGGGGCTGTTTTTAGTGAGGACTTGACCTCGAACTCCGAATGATGACTCCATATTAAGTCCGTATTTTTAGCACTCCTTTCCTGTCCTCTTATGTCACTGACTGAATAAAGATTTTCATCGCCTTTGTTGCAATCTGCGCAACTGTAGCTAGACAGACATGAGGCCTGATACGCCACTGTTTTTGGTTGATCTTACTATGTCCAATCTTACTATGTTGCAACCTTTTTTCAGTCGTCTACCCACTCATGCTTCTATCCATCACTTAGTTGCTTCCAACGCCTTCGGGATCCAGCCAAGCCGCTCAGAATACTGGTCTGGCCCACGGCGAGAGCTGGGCTCGAATAACCGTAGTACACGGTGCAACTCATCCATTGAACGCCGTACAAGAAATGGTCAACACAGCCCTTGGCACTCAGCTCCGATTCTACAACGTGTGCATCGAAGGTCGCAATTCAGTCCTGTATGCGAAAATCCGCCAAAGACAGGTATGTTTTTCGTGTATTTGTGTAATGTCGGCTTCTCTGTGTGTATGCATTTCCTTTTGCGGTTGAGGATATAGTTGATATCTGGTACTATGTCGTGGTTGTGTCTTGTTGAGAGGAAACCTTTTGTTCTCGGAACTCCACCTGATTTTCTTTTTCTTGTCTTGGGAATATCCACACACCTGACTCAATTATTTTACCCAGTGTTATCGATCCATATTCTGTCCTTCACTCTCTGACTGCTTTTTGTTCACAGCTGATGACTTATCGAAAGGCCTTGCAATCACTCCGAGACCCCTCAGACAACAAAACGTTTATCGGTGATATCACTCTTGTACATGAACCCCGAGTCCCTCAGTCTGATACGGCCAATTTATCCTCCACGTCTGGTGAACTCACATATTCTCTGCCGGATAGCTGGGTGGCGGCTCTTCGGCGTTGTTTTGTCGAACGATTCCACGCAGGCACAAGGAATCTGGACCTCTCTAGCCTTCACACAGATCCCACTTTACTCAGTCAGGGACTGTATCTGCCTCTGAACAAAACTGCCGTGGTGCATGCAATGGTCAACATCCTCAAAGAAAACGCGGCCAAGGTATATGCGAATGTTTTACACTGCTACCACTTCAATTTTCCTTGTAGTCTCTTCCCATTAGCCGCGTTAAGGCATTTCCATTATACAGTAACCTCTGGTCCAAAAGATTGTCGCTTGGTTTCGCAATAAAACAACTCCTCGGCTTCCATTACGAGCCATCGGATTACTGCCACCAGCTGTGCGTGTCATGCGTACCGTACCGCAGTGTTATCACATGCTTATAACCTCATGGATGAATGTTTCACCAACGGAGAAGCACAGGGCCATGTGGATGACAGAAATCGGTATTAGTAGTATGTGACGGCCAGTCTGGTTTTGGGAGATGAACAATACCGAAGCAGGCGGCTCCACATTGGTAGTGACTGTTAATCACTCTTGGGCTTTAAGTGTCTTCGGTCGTGGCATGCGAAAACTTGGTACATGATGGTCTTGGTCAAAAGCCGCGGGTGTTAGTAGTCGGGTTATAACTGCATCAGTTGTTAGCAGAAATCGTATTTTAGCAAACCTGTTTCCCCTATACCGTTTCTGTGATTGCCACCGAGCAACTCTTATCAACAGCTGATGTACTTGTGATCCGGTGATTCAAAAGTTCCATGTGTGAATGAGCAGTTTATGGAAACCCTGCATGCATCATGGCCGTCTATCTGTATGAACTCGGAATAGTCCAGCGGTTAGGACGCGAAACTACCGACCAGGAGGTTCTGGTTCGTACCCAACCTTAGCTGTTCAGTTGCTCCTGTCCGGACTTGGGCAATCTGGCAGTATCTCAGCTGTCGTGCTTCGGCAGCTATGTATCGAGGGGATGTAACAGCCCAACACAAAGTAAAAATAAAATGTTTGGAAAATGTTGGTGTGTGTGGAATTCATGGTGAATGAAGACAACTGATGAGTGTTAGTAATCCTAGTTTATGAGATCTATCTGGCCAGAGGAAGGGCATGTACGACAATACCGGTGTCCCTTGTCTGGAGGTGGTTCCCTTTGGGTGGTTCCCATTTGATTCGATAAAGGCGATTGGAAATACGGAAAACTGTCCTTAGGGGTAGGGCGAGAGACTCTTTGGGGAAGGTGGCTGTAATACTGTGGTAGTTAGTGTTCACCGGTTAATATTTGGTGAGCGGCATCAATGTCGGCAACCAAATGATGTACCAGTAGCTACGACCTAAAAGTTGGGGTTGCTGCCAGTCAACCTCCTGGAGACAAACATGTCAGAGGCAAGTTGTGTGGGACTATTGCTTAAAATGCCAAGGCAGTCCACGACAAACTATGTAGTTCAGGGCTTAGGCGTAGTCCATGGGGATCTGAGCCAACTAGACAGGATACCTTTGGTGAGCCCAAAACACTTAGTTAGGAGTTAGGAGATTTCAACAAGCAGAACATAGTATTTTTTTTTCTTCAGTCCAGGAAAAGGCAGAGGAGCAGCATAGCTACAGGTAAAGGGTATATCCGGTGGAAATGAGGGGTTTCTAAGTTTCAAAGAGGAAAAATGGTCTCCCTGTTCGACAGTTTCGATATCTTTTGTCTAGATAAGGCTACGGTACAACGTGGCGCCCAGATGTTTGGCTAAATAGCAAATAGGAACATGCTGGTCAACAGCGGAAAGTCTGTGGTGCGGGATGTGCCCATCCTAGGGCTGGACTGTGTGTTCAGTCTCTCAAACAGTGGCAGACCAACGCCGAAGTTCATTGAAGGGCATGTAAATTCGAAGGATCAGTGATCGGACACAGCATGCACGCAGTTGATCAACCACTCTATCACTGGAAGAAATATTATGTACAAAAATGAAAAGAATGGGTAAAGACTGACGTCCCGAGAAATACCTGAGTTGATTAGATAGGTAATAGCTTTATCGCCGTTGCAAGCTGCAAATCGTGATCGGCCCATGAAGTTATCAGCGACAACATTCATCAAGTCTTTACAGACAGCGCCTCAGAATGAAGTTTCAGTAGAACTCTCCGACCAGAGCTTCCAAACACTGTCGTCCAAGAGTAGCATTCCGACTGCTCTTCCTTTTCCGTTAGGGGGTCGAGGCTGCGTTGTGTACAGTGGAGGCTACGGCAGCAAGTATCGAGCGGGATGCTTATGTGCGAATTAAAATTGGCTTGATATGTTCATTGTTGTGGTCAATTTTCCGAACAAGATCTTTTAAAAAAATGTTTTGTGGTACAGGCGATCGGTCCCTCGTTAGCTGAACTCTTCTCCGATACTGATCTTACAGGACCGATTTCCAACGGTCGGGTATTTTCCTGGAAAACGACCACAATTGAAAAACTTGGTCAATTTTATCAACTTGGACATGCGTGCGAGCTCCGTTAAAGCATTTCAGAGACTTTCGAGGTAGTTAGTGATTGTTCTGGCGCACTTTGTTCGCGTTTGGTCTGCTTGCTTTCAGTACAGCTGGCTGATAGAACAGCGAATCGTTGGGACAAGAATCTACAAAAATAACTACAGGTGGATGCCGAAGTAGGCCATATGTTTATAGTGCACACTCTCAGAGGACCACCCTGGTAAACAAGGCAGTTGGTCACTCCTTTGGGGGGAGTCAACAACTCTAATTAGGTTTCAAAAGTTTAGGTATTATCACAGCTGTTCCACCGAAGGCTGGTTTTAATCATACTCAAAAAATTTCCGCTGTGAAGACCCTGGAAAGTCACACAGTATCTTTGGAATCTTCCACGCCAGCATAGACGTTACGTGTCAGATGGTGTTGTTCCGTCGAAGTTTACTATCTTCCTGTGCTTTCAAGCACTTTGTACGTGTGACATGCCTTGTTGGTTTTTAGTTTTTCTGTCTCATAACCTCACCTTCCAGCTTTATTGGGCTTCACTGGCTTAGCCTGGCACCAAATGATGGCAAACTAGCACCACCATGTCACAACAGGCGCTCAAATACACCCACTTAAGCGTCATCGAGGTTTGTTAACCGAGCGGTAACAGAACATTCGAATCACTAGTGTTTCATCAGCCTGGGGTGTAAAGTAGTGAATGCCTGTCATTTATACAATTGGCCTTTTAAGCCCATGGTAGGAGTTTCATTATCAGAGGAGTGGTCGGTATGAGAGGGTCGCCCTAGGGCAGAAGCGTAGTATCGGAATGGATGGCTTGGTGTGCATCTCAATTCACTGAATTGTGATCATGTCGCTTGAATTACTGAGTCACTTCAAAATCATCCAGTCGAACTCCACAACTTCATCAATCTCCGCACCACCAATCGGTCATTGGTCTAGGCTAGATCAGTGATCTTCGTTCATTTTCATTTTCGCTGTCTTCAGGTTTTGTAGAAGCGAGTTCAAAGAAATGGTAGAATTCTCCTCCGAAGATATCTTTTAGGACCAAGTTGGTTCAACGACATCCCATTGTCTGGTTTCTAGTGGACTCTGTTTTTCGAATCGTATCCTCCCTAGTCATCACAGTCGATTGTTGCATTACCTATGCTCTCGGACTTTGTCTTGTGTAATCATATCCTTTTTTTCTTCTATTTTTTATTACTACAGCTCAGCCTGTTGAACTTGTCCAGCAATCGTTTGAATCATCTGAACTCCTTTTCACCACTAGCCGCCAACCCGGAGGATGCCGGTAGTGCGGTTTCGATTGAACGAATCGATGTGAGCGCCAACCCGCTCACTGGGCTGTCTGCCCTCGCCGGACTGCGTGGCATCGCCGGTCTGGTTGAATTAGATATTGCGGATACTCCAGTTGCCGCCCAATTCCGAAAATCCGACCGAACCCTGGTTGGGTGAGTGTATTTCGGTTTGTTTCTTTGATCATCATCTTGATCGAGGTGGCTGAAGTCTCCCTTGTTTCCCCGTGTATTTTTCCGCCGTGGAGTGCGAATGGTCCTGCGGCTGATCATTTCGTTCCTGGATCTGGATGAACTTTCGGCACTACTAAATAAGCCGTCTTTATATTGAATCCATTTTTCATTTGAACTGTCTATTCTTTTTGTGACGAAGGTTTTGAGATCTATGTATCTGCGGTGCTGCGATCGCGAAGTAAGGAACGGCAGAGAGGATGCCTTGTTCTTGACACTGGAGTTCGACCTTTGACAAGGATGGGTACAGGACTGGTCTCTGTTGTATTGTGAGAACACCTATCGGTCACGCCTGAATTGGGCCTGCCAGACTACACGATAAAAAGAAGACAGAAGACCAAAAACACGACCTTACTGTCGGCCCAACATACAGAGCTAGTGCTTAAATATATCGGATGGCTGATTGGCCAAATATGATCACTTGATTGTTCGTTCTTGTCCAGTCAACAGCGACGTTCCTGTCTTGACCATTTTCATACCCGCTCCGCTGGTTGCCTGCTGCTATGCCGTGTTTGGTAAGCTCCGCTCACACACCTGCTGTTCGGATCGTGTGGTGACCGATGACGACGTTTGCGGCGTCGTTCTCTGCACATAGACGTTCCTTCCTAGCAGTCTCTTGGGGCAGAAGGCGAACTGCTTCGTTGTGGAGCAGTGTCCGAGGGCAGGTTGGAATACCTCCACGAAATGCCGAGTAATTTCCCCAGGTGTGATCCGAGGCTTCAACAAGAGAATGGACTGCATTGCAGACATAGTTGATCCGCACGTCGCACAGCTTGACCCGGTCACGGCAACTAGGCCAAGAATGCTCCCTTCGGCAACTGAATCTAAAGCACAAGATCGCTCTCAGTTCACACATACAGCTGGTCGATGGCCTAAGGGCTAAGCACCTACCACCATTTGAAAGCGCTTAATACAGGAACCGTGCTATGAAAAGCGACGTCGTAACAGGTGAACACATCCCAGAAGCAAGACGGCACACAGGCCAGGCAATGAAATCGCTGTCTTCTCCCAACCAACCCAACTAAACCATTCATTCCGACTCTAAACTGAAAACTTAAAGCCCCTCCCCCGCTGTAGGTTTTCTTCGTCAAACCTAACAGTCATGGGCGAGATGGCTCAGTGGTTAAAGCACGAATTTACTGACCGGGAGGTCCGTGGTTCGAACCCGACCTCTGCCTCTCGACTTCCCCTGTCTAGGCTTGGGCAACCTGGCAGTATCCCAGCCCTCGTGCTTCCTTCTGGTGGCATGCCAGTTAGGCACCGAAAGGGTGCTACAGCTGAACGATACGAATGGATAACAGTAGCCTTTCGACTATGTAGTACTGGCCAAAATTACTAGCAATGAAAGGAGGAAAGCCATTCACTGTGAAGTCGTTTATTAGCAAACACGAACTAAGCGGTTACAAGCCATTAGACACGAAAGTGAACATCTCATCTGCATATTTTCAAGCGTCCTCTTGAGCTTTTCTGGACGTTCATTGAACAGTAAACAATGGTAAATAAACAAACACAATTTTCTCAGTAACCTTCACCTTCCATCGGGTGCGATTGCCGGAGCTTGGACATCAGACCATAGACTACTTGCATGCCTCATCAGTAGTGTACACCGGTACACCAGTAGCGAACTACCCTTTGTTGACTTGCCTGACTGTCTCCGTTCCTCAGCGCAATGTGGACAGATTTGTTAACTACCCCCCAATTGCTTGTCCCTCTTTACAAAGTTATAGTTGAAAAGTGGTCACATCCCACTGTAGAATACTTTGATGTATTCGGGGAAGCCCAATTGAGTGACGCGCAAAATCACAAGCGAAAAATTGTGGATTCTTGAGGTTTATCAATAAAATGCGGTACTACATGTATAAAATATGTAATAAAAATGGGTACAAACATCAAATTATGGGGGGTTTCCGTCAAAATTGTTGCACGAAGTAGTGCAAGTCCAAAGAAAGCCCGGAGAAGATGGAAAATCGATCTTAATTAGCGACAAACGCCTGCGCATGACTCGCGGTATCGCAAATGGTCAAAGATGGTCGACTAAATTGGTTCGACATGTCAAGGGTTAGGAGTTCATGAGGGATTACAGATGCATATCGAGCCTATGAGGTAGTCGCAGTAAACAGGCTCAGACAAGGGAGGGGTTCAACCGGGGGAAAGGAGGTGCACTGCCACACCAAAGCCAGCTTTCCTAAACTACCCCTACTCAGCACCGGACACTAGCGACTATGAGAGACAAAAATGCTACAATTGACTCTAACCACAGTCACCTCTCACAGCCTTTCATGTCCCTTACGGTGACCGAGCTCTTATGGCTCACCCACTCCCTATATCTTGCATATCTTCCGTATATCTCTGGTTGCTGAACCATCGGGAGTCTTGAGCACCACCGTCCTGACGCACCCTTCAGATCCAGGTGTAGTGGCTGTTACAATTTCCTTCGACCAGGTGTCGCGCGTGTGTCGCTCTCCAAATATCAATACCAGATCACCCACTCTTATGTTTTTTTTCTGAGAGTCGTCTACTTATGCCGCGACTGAAGCAGTGGAAGGTATTCTCTCAGCCTGCGGCTTCAAGACCTGCGGGCGTGACTCTGCCTCTACTGCCGAGTATATCGGTGCCGTAGTCCTGGATCTTCGTCAACAGGGACAAATGATACTTGTGGTAGCAATAGATGGTTTGGGGTCAATACATCAATGTTATCAGGATCATCTAGCACTGGGACCAATGGGCGGTTGTTCAGTATTCGTTCCACTTCCGTTAGATATGTCGTCAACGATTCTTCTATTAACACCTGCTACCGAGAAACTGCACTTAGAACACGTCGAGTCGACCGTATCATCCTCTCCCAGATGCCACTTCTGTGGCTAGCATAAAGGGGATTAAAGTGCCAGTCAACTTGTCGTCGTAACATATCAGCCTTCACTTTGCTGCAGTCCAACCTCTTCAAGAGTTGTTTCAAGTCCATTTCTGCCCCATCAAAATTAGTGCCTCTATTACTGTACACCTCCTTTGGAGTTCCTGTTCGACTGATGAATCGAGAAAATGCCATGACAAATGAGTCGATGGATAGTGAATAAGCCACTTCTATATGTATCGCAAGGGTCTGCAAACATGTAAAGATACAGCCATACCGCTTCCTCGTAATACGACCTGCGCGAGTTTGAAACGGTCCTAAGTAGTCGAGACCTGTCGCTGCAAAGGGGTATTCTGGCCTTACTCTGGCAACTGAAAGATCCGCCATCAGTTGTTCGGCTGGGAGAGCTGACCTTACTTTGCATCCCATGCATCCCCTGATGATTCGCTTGACAGCTGTAGTGTCACCTAAGATCCAATGCCGTTGTCGTATAGCTACTAGAGTATGCGAAGTGCCCATATGACCTTCAAATTCATGATAGTGATTAATGATGCCTCGCCTTACTGGGTGATCTCGTGGGAGGAGTACAGAGTGTTTTGCGAATTTTGGCAGAGCACTAATGCCCAGTCTACCACCCACACATAGCAAGCCATTGAGAACAATCGGATGTAACTTTTAAATCGGCGTTTTCCTACATAGCCCTTTACATGGCTTCAAGTCGAGCTTATAAGTTGTACTAAGCTCCGAGTGAAAAGTTTTTAGCCGAACATACCGGTCGTTCTGCTTTGTTCAGTTCGTCGAGCCGCAGAGTATTCTTAAGATCAATACCCTTACCAACTCTTTTACGGCGGAGGTAAGATTTGAACCTGATAAACCAAGCTACCGCTCGCCGTAGCCTCACCCACGATGAATAGTATGAGAGCAACACATCTGTTGGAAGGTCGGTTGTCACGGTAACTAAAACTGTGGCAGCTCTCTTCAACTCTAGGTCTGTGGCCTTATGATGAAGTTGTTCGTTGTCAGTCTTATGTCACTGCTGCTCACCGAGCTTCAGGAACTGGGGACCTTGAATCCAAAGCTTCAATAGCTGAGAATTTTTTTTACGGATGCCACGTGAGGCAGAGTCGGCAGGGTTCATGTTGGTCGGAACATGTCTCCATTGGGAAGTGTTGCTATTTTCGTGTACGAAGCTAATTCTGTTGGCCACAAAGGTTTTAAACCTCAAACTTGTGCTAAAAATATAATGCAGCACAATCATTGAGTCTGTCCAAAAGTAAATGTTGTCAAACCGGGCTTCCAGCTGCTTCACTAGGTGGCGCATTAGTCTAACCGCTAATACAGCAGCCTGAAGTTCGAGGCGCGGGATAGTAACTGACTTGAGAGGTGCTACTCTTGATTTTCCCATCAAAAAGCTGCAATGAACATGTTGTAGTGACTCACATCTCAGGTAAGCTACGGCTCCATAACCAACTTCGGATGCGTCAGAGAAAATATGCAACGACTGATGTTCGATAACAAACTGTTTAGGTTTGACACATCTAGGGATGACTAATGACTCGACAATTTGGATGTCATTTCTCCATTTCTTCCAAGCATCTTGAATAGCTTGATTAACTTCTTCATCCCAGCCACAGTTTGATCGACAAAGCTCTTGTAGCAACTGTTTCGGTTGTAACAGCAGGGGCGCCACGTATCCCAACGGATCATATAAGGAAGCCGCACACGAGAGAATACCTCGCTTGGTCACTGGACGCTCCGGTATGGCTAATTTAAACTTAAAGCTGTCAGTCCTGACACACCAATAGAGTCCTAGCGTCTTGTGTATGTCAGGATGTAAGGAGTTCAAGGACACCAGGTCAGTCGCACGCTCGTGTACCGGTATCTGAGAGGAAACCTCATCGCTGTTGCTTATCCATTTGTGCAGATGGAAGCCGCCCTTTTTCAACAACCTGGACAGCTGGTCGACTAGCCTAAGGGCTTGATGGGCAGAATCGACCGATACCAAGCAGTCATCAACGTAAAAGTTCTTCTCCACGACTCTAATAGTGTTTTCATCGAACGATTCACAGTTGTCATAAGCAGTTTGTCTCAAAGCAAACGTTGCGCAAAATGGCGAGGACGTCGCTCCAAACGGGTGAACATTGAGTTCGTAGACCTCCGGGGTCTGCTCTAAGTTACCGTCAGCATACCATAGAAAGCTTAGTGGCGCCCTATCTTCTGGCTTCAAACGAACTTGCAAGAACATTTCTTCGATGTCTGCAGACAACGCAATATCATTCAAACGAAATCGTAGCAAAACTCCGGTGATGTCATTCGTCAAATCTGGTCCAGAATATAAGCAGTCATTCAGCGACAGTTTTCCAGACTTCGCCGCAAAATCAAATACTATCCTCACCTTCCCCGGTTTGTGCGGATTAAAAACAGGATGGTGAGGGACGAATCGACGTCCATCCGGCTGGTCGGTTGGGGCCCTGTTGACGTAGCCATTGGCTTCGTGTTCCGATATAATGTTTGTATACAGCCGCAATAGATTCGGGTCCTTTAGTAGGCGGAGTCGAAGGTACTTTAGTCGCTTCTCGGCTACGTGTTTGTTTTCCGGTAAGTCATGCCAATCACGTCTCCATGGAAGCCGGACCTGATAGTGACCGTTCAAGAGACTGATTGATTGCTTCGCTAGACTTAGCACTTGTTTGTCCTCGATCGACATAGATATATCCCTTTTTGGTCTTTGATCAGTAAACTCGAGTTCAGACAAACTTAGCACGTCACTTTCTGTAGTCTCCTGCGTACTCAGGCAGCTTGTTATGGTGGTTTTGCTGCCGCCGATACCCGATGGACCAAAGACGACCCAGCCGAATACTGTTAATGATGCATACGGTTGCTTAGTGGTCCCGATACGCTGCTCTATTACCCAGTGTGCATCTGGTACTTTCGTACTTATTAGGGATGCTATCCGAGGGAGCGTAACGTCTCGCAGATGAGGCCAACGACGAAGGAACTCTCGAAACGGTACGGTTGGTCTCATCATGGGTAGCTGGTCCGTGGAATACACGGTTTCTACATGATAATAATTGTTTTACTACTGATAATTAATAATAATAATGTTGATTAATAATAATGATGATAATTAATAATTGTTCTACTGATAATCATTGTTCAAGGACATAATGGTCGAACTAGGAGCTGTTGTGCTCCTCTTTGACGTTCCGTTGATCGAATTAAACTCCAGTTCCGTTGGGGTACCCTTCAGCCCAATCCGGTCAGCGACTTCGAGCGACACCAAAGTAGAGTCTGATCCACTGTCCAGAAGTGCATAGCATAGAACAGCGCCATTGGGTCCGACGACGCGCACTGGAAGAAACCCTAGGAATGCTGAAAGAACTTCCACTGAATTCGAGTTTATATTAGCAGTGGGCGAAGTGGATGGCTTCACGTAGCTGTCCATGTGCAGTAACCGATGATGGCGTTTGCCACATCTTAGCACGTCGCAGTGATTGGGGGCTCGGCATTTGTCTGCTCGGTGGTTGGGTTTCAGACAATTAAAGCACAGCTTACGTTCTCTCAACGCCTGGAGTTTCTCTTCTGGAGACTTGGCCTGGAATGCGGTACAATCGCATAAGGAGTGATGGGCCGTACACACCGGACAACTCAGGGCCTTAGAGGCAACGGCGTTTACGTGTGGACCAGGGAACTTGGTGCGTCGATTAATATGATCCACACCTCTACTTGACACTTGGTTAGCGCCACTAGCTAGCTGTCCATACACGTTTGTTGCTGCGGACAGATTTCTTTCAAGGAACTGAGCCAGTTGGTGAAAGGATGGCTCCTTCTGTTCGTATAGAATATTGTCAGCTAGCTTCGCCCATTCTCGTTGGAGATGCCTGGGAAGCCGCATCACAATCCGTTTCAGGTTTGTCGAGCAATTCAAGTCGGCAGTGTAACCCATCTGGGTGAGGGCGATCTCGCAACTGTGCATTTCACGTACTAGCTTCCTTAGTGCGTCGGTGTCCTCAGCAGTAATGGGGCCTCCGACCAGTATACTATCAATGAAGCTTTGCGCTATGTCATGGGGCCGTCCGAACTCCTTATGAAGGATGTCCATTGCTTTTACGAAGCCGTCGCTTTCTGGCAGCAACACGCAGTCTTCTATTGCTGCCTTGGCTTCGCCGGTGCAATAGTGGATAAGATACATTAGTCGCTGTGTGTCGTCAACAAGTCTGCTAGCGACGTTCACTTGGAAGCTTTTCATAAACTTCCAAAACTTACGCGGAGTTCCGTCGAATTTATCTGTTTCTATCTTCGGTAGCGCCATAGTTGATATAAGAGATTGCAGGGAAACTTTATCGCGACTAAATGCATCCTTTAGAGTACCGGCTTGTTTCGTGGCGGGGCCATCCGACTGTAGCTCATCCTCCGATGAGTAGCTCTGGTGAGTTTCCAGACGTAGACTGGCCAGTGCTTTACGTTTCGATTCAACCCTCTCCTTACTAATTTCCAGTTGTCGCAAACTATCTGCTAATTCCCCCTCTAAAACGTCTCTCTCAAGCTTAGCGTCGAACTGTCGTGCAGAAAACCTGCTAGAGCTAACGCTACTCGCCTTGCTGGACTTTGGTGGGCAATGACTCGGGGAAACAAAACATGGGCTGGCAATACGGTTCACCTGGGATGTGGACGGCGTGTGATCAGCGTCAAAAATTTCTCCAAGAGGCGATCGGGTTTTGGCTCTTTCGCACGATTTGCTTCTAAGATTATACATCTTCGTTAGAGATAGTCTTCCAGGGGTCCGATAGGAAATGGTCCAATTTGAGTACTGTAGAATACTTTGACGTATTCGGGAAAGCCCAACTGAGTGACGCGCAAAATCACAAGCCAGAAATCGTGGATTCTTGAGATTTATCAATGAAATGCGGTACTACATGTATAAAATACGTAACAAAAAGGGGTACAAACCTCAAATTATGGGGGTTTCCGTCTATATTGTTGCACGAAGTAGTGCAAGTCCAAAGAAAGCCCGGAGAAGACGGCAAATCGATCTTAATTAGCGACACACGCTTGCGCAAAACACGCGGTAACGCAAAATGTCGAAAAGCGCGCGTAAAAGATGGTCAACCAAATTGGTTCGACATGTCAAGGGTTAAAAGGTTCATGAGGGGCTACAATGCATATCCAGTCTGAGGTAGACGCAGTAAACAGTAGGCTCACACAAGAGAAGGGTTTGACCGGGGGAAAGGAAGTACACTGCCCCACCAAAGCCAGCTTGGCTTTCCTAAACTAGCCCCACTCAGCACCGGACACTAGAGACTATGAGAGGCAACAATGGTACAATTGACTCTAGCCACAGTCACCTCCCACAGTCTTTCATGTCCCCTACGGTGACTGAGCTCCTATTGCTCACCTACTTCCTCTAGCATGCATATCTTCCGTATATCTCTGGTTACTGAACCATCGGGAGTCTTGAGCACCACCGTCCTGACGCATCCATCCGATCCAGGTATAGTGGCTGTTACAATTCCTTTCGACCAGGTACCGCGCGTGTGTTGCTCTCCAAGTATCAATACCAGATCACCCACTCTTATGTTTCTTCTGAGAGTCGTCCACTTATGCCGCGATTGAAGCAGTGGAAGGTATTCTCTCCGCCAGCGGCGCCAAAACGTGTCGGCCATCAACTGACTCTGCCTCCACTGCCGGGTATATCGGTGCCGTAGTCCTGGATCTTCGTCAATGGGGACGAATGATACTTGTGGTAGCAATAGATGGTTTGGGGTCAATACATCAATGTTATCAGGATCATCTAGCACTGGGACCAATGGGCGGTTGTTCAGTATTCGTTCCACTTCCGTTAGATATGTCGTCAACGATTCTTCTATTAACACCTGCTACCGAGAAACTGCACTTAGAACACGTCGAGTCGACCGTATCATCCTCTCCCAGATGCCACTTCTGTGGCTAGCATAAAGGGGATTAAAGTGCCAGTCAACTTGTCGTCGTAACATATCAGCCTTCACTTTGCTGCAGTCCAACCTCTTCAAGAGTTGTTTCAAGTCCATTTCTGCCCCATCAAAATTAGTGCCTCTATTACTGTACACCTCCTTTGGAGTTCCTGTTCGACTGATGAATCGAGAAAATGCCATGACAAATGAGTCGATGGATAGTGAATAAGCCACTTCTATATGTATCGCAAGGGTCTGCAAACATGTAAAGATACAGCCATACCGCTTCCTCGTAATACGACCTGCGCGAGTTTGAAACGGTCCTAAGTAGTCGAGACCTGTCGCTGCAAAGGGGTATTCTGGCCTTACTCTGGCAACTGAAAGATCCGCCATCAGTTGTTCGGCTGGGAGAGCTGACCTTACTTTGCATCCCATGCATCCCCTGATGATTCGCTTGACAGCTGTAGTGTCACCTAAGATCCAATGCCGTTGTCGTATAGCTACTAGAGTATGCGAAGTGCCCATATGACCTTCAAATTCATGATAGTGATTAATGATGCCTCGCCTTACTGGGTGATCTCGTGGGAGGAGTGCAGAGTGTTTTGCGAATTTTGGCAGAGCACTAATGCCCAGTCTACCACCCACACATAGCAAGCCATTGAGAACAATCGGATGTAACTTTTAAATCGGCGTTTTCCTACATAGCCCTTTACATGGCTTCAAGTCGAGCTTATAAGTTGTACTAAGCTCCGAGTGAAAAGTTTTTAGCCGAACATACCGGTCGTTCTGCTTTGTTCAGTTCGTCGAGCCGCAGAGTATTCTTAAGATCAATACCCTTACCTACTCTTTTACTGCGGAGGTAAGATTTGAACCTGATAAACCAAGCTACCGCTCGCCGTAGCCTCACCCACGATGAATAGTATGAGAGCAACACATCTGTTGGAAGGTCGGTTGTCACGGTAACTAAAACTGTGGCAGCTCTCTTCAACTCTAGGTCTGTGGCCTTATGATGAAGTTGTTCGTTGTCAGTCTTATGTCACTGCTGCTCACCGAGCTTCAGGAACTGGGGACCTTGAATCCAAAGCTTCAATAGCTGAGAATGTTTTTTACGGAGGCCACGTGAGGCAGAGTCGGCAGGGTTCATGTTGGTCGGAACATGTCTCCATTGGGAAGTTTTGGTGTTTTCGTGTATGAAGCTAATTCTGTCGGCCACAAAGGTTTTATACCTCAAACTTGTGCTAAAAATATAGTGCAGCACAATCATTGAGTCTGTCCAAAGTTAAATGTTATCGAACTGGGCTTCCAGCTGCTTCACCAGGTGGCACATTAGTCTAACCGCTAATACAGCAGCCTGAAGTTCGAAGCGCGGGATAGTAACTGACTTGAGAGGTGCTACACTTGATTTTCCCATCAAAAAGCTGCAGTGAACTTGTTGTAGTGATTCACATCTCAGGTAAGCTACGGCTCCATAACGAACCTCGGATGCGTCAGAGAGAATATGCAACGACTGATGTTCGATAACCAACTGTTTAGGTTTAACACATCTAGGGATGACTAATGACTCGACAATTTGGATGTCATTTCTCCATTTCTTCCAAGCATCTTGAATAGCTTCATCCCAGCCACATTTTGATCGACAGAGCTCTTGTAGCAACTGTTTCGGTTGTAACAGCAGGGGCGCGACGTATCCCAACGGATCATATAAGGAAGCCGCACACGAGAGAATACCTCGCTTGGTCACTGGACGCTCCGGCATGGCTAATTTAAACTTAAAGCTGTCAGTCCTGACACACCAATAGAGTCCTAACGTCTTGTGTATGTCAGGATGTAATGAGTTCAAAGACACCAGGTCAGTCGCACGCTCGTGTACCGTGGGAGGAAACCTCATTGCTGTTGCTTATCCATTTGTGCAGATGGAAGCTGCCCTTTTTCAACAACCTAGACAGCTGGTCGACTAGCCTAAGAGCGACCGACACCAAGCAGTCATCCACGTAAAAGTTCTTCTCCACGACTCTAATAGTGTTCTCGTCGAACGATTCACAGTTGTCATAAGCAGTTTGTCTCAAAGCAAACGTTGCGCGAAATGGCGAGGACGTCGCTCCAAAATCATGTTCTGATATAATGTTTGTATGCAGCCGCAAGAGATTCGGGTCCTTTAGCAGGCGGAGCCGAAGGTACTTCAGTTGCTTCTCGGCCATGTGTTTGTTTTCCGGTAAGTCATGGGAATCACGTTTCCATGGGAGCCGGACCTGATGGTGACCGTTCGAGAGGCTGATTGATTGCTTCGCTAAAATTAGCACTTGTTTGTCCTCCATCGACATAGATATATCCCTTTTGGGTCTTTGATCATTAAATTCAAGTTCAAACAAACGTATCACGTCACTTTCTATAGTCTCCTGCGTACTTAGGCAGTTTATTGTGGTGGTTTTGCTACCGCCGATACCCGATGGACCAAAGACGAACCAGCCGAATACTGTTAACGATGCATACGGTTGCTTACTGGTCCCGATGCGCTGCTCTATCACCCAGTGTGCATCTGGTGCATTCGTACCTATTAGAATAGACACCCTTTGGGATGCGATTCGAGGGAGCGTACTGTCTCGCAGATGGGGTCAGCGACGAAGGAACTCTCGAGACGGTATGGTTGGTCTCATCAGGGGTAGCTGGTCCGTTGAATACCCGGTTTCTACATGTGTCTGACAATCATTGTTCAATGACTCAATGGTCAAACTAAAAGCTGTTGTACTCCGACGCTCCGTTGATCGAATTAAACTCCAGTTCTGTTGGGGTACCCTTCAGCCCAATCCGGTCAGCGACTTCGAGCGACACCAACGTGGAGTCTGATCCACTGTCCAGAAATGCATAACACAATACAGCGCTGTTGGGGCCGACGGGGCGCACTGGAAGGAACCCTAGGAATGCTGACGGAACTTCCACTGAATTCGAGTTCATTAGCAGTGGGCGAAGTGGGTGGCTTCACGTAGCTGTCCACGTGCAGTAACTGATGGTGGTGTTTGCCCCATCTTGGCACGCCGCAGTGATTGGGGGCTCGACATTTGTCTGCACAGCTTATGTCCCCTCAACGCCTGAAGTTTCTCTTCTGGAGACTTAGCCTGTAGTGCGGCACAATCGCATAAGGAATGATAGGCCGTACACAACGGACAACTCAGGGCCTTAGATGCAACGGCGTTAACGTGTGGACAAGGGACAGGACAACATAATCCACACCCACACACGGTTAGCGCCACTAGCTAGCTGTCCATACACGTTTGTCGCTGCGGACAGATTTCTTCCAAGGAACTGAGCCAGCTGGCGAAAGGATGGCTCCTTTTGTTCTTATAGAATATTGTCAGCTAGCTTTGCGCATTCTTGTTGGAGATGCCTGGGGAGCAGCATCACAATCCGCTTCAGGTTTGTCAAGCACTTCAAGTCGACAGTGTAACCCATCCGGGTGAGGGCGGTCTCGCAACTATGCATTTCACGTACCAGCTCCCTTAGTGCATCGGTGTCCTCCTCAGCAGTGGGGCCTCCGACCAGCATACTGTCAATGAAGCTTTGCGCTGTCACGGGGCCGTCCGAACTCCTTATGAAGGATATCCATTGCCTTTACGAAGCCGTCGCTTTCTGATAGCAACACGCAGTCTTCTATTGCTGCCTTGGCTTCGCCGGTACAATAGTGGATAAGATACATTAGTCGTTGTGTCGTCAACAAGTCTGCTGGCGACGTTCACTTGGAAGCTTTTCATAAACCTCCAAAATTTACGCGGAGTTCCGTCGAATTTATCTGTTTCTATCTTCGGTAGTGCCATAGTTGATATAAGAGATTGCAGGGAAACTTAATTGCGAATAAATGCATCCTTTAGAGTGCCACACTCCTGTTTCGTGGCGGTGCCATCCGATTGTAGCTCATGCTCCGATGAGTTGCTCTGGTGAGTTTTCAGACGTACACTGTTCAGTGCTTTACGTCTCGATTCAGCCCTCTAATTACTAATTTCCAGTTGTCGCAAGCTTCCTGCTAATTCTCCTTCTAAAACGTCTCGTTCAAGCTTAGCGTCTAACTGCCGTGCAGAAACCTGCTAGATTTAACGCTACTAGCCTTACTGGACTTTGGTGGGCAATGACATGGGGAGACAAAACATGGGCAGGTAATACGGTTCGCCTGGGATGTGGATGGCAAGTGATGAGCGTCAAAAATTTCTCCAAGAGGCGATCGGGTTTTGGCTCTTTCGAACGATTTGCTTCTAAGATTATACATCTTCATTAGAGATAGTCTTCCCGGGGTCCAAGAGAAAATGGTCCAATTTGAGTACTGTAGAATACTGACGTATTCGGGAAAGCCCAATTGAGTGACGCGCAAAACCACAAGCCAGAAATTATGGATTCTTGAGGTTTATCAATAAAATGCGGTACTATATGCATAAAATATGTAATAAAAATGGGTACAAACCTCAAATTATGGGGGGTTTCCGTCAAAATCGTTGGACTAAGTAGTGAAAGTCCAAAGAAATCCCGCAGAAGACGGCAGATCGATCCTAATTAGCGACAAACGCCTGCGCATGACTCGCGGTATCGCAAATGGTCAAAGATGGTCGACTAAATTGGTTCGACATGTCAAGGGTTAGGAGTTCATGAGGGATTACAGATGCATATCGAGCCTATGAGGTAGTCGCAGTAAACAGGCTCAGACAAGGGAAGGGTTTGACCGGGGGAAAGGAAGTACACAGACCATCGACTACTTGCGTGCCTCATCAGTAGTGTACACCGTTACACCGGTAACGAAATACCCTTTGTTGACTTGCCTAACTGTTTCCGTTCCTCAGCGCAATGTGGACAGATTTGTTAGCTATTTTCCGCGAATTGCATGTCCCCCTTTACAAAGCTATAGTTGAAAAGTGGTAATATCCCACTTAATTGTAACCAGACTTGATCATTTTGGATATGAATCAAGTGATTATTCCGTGTTGGGGAGTTGGGGCCCCTCACAAGGCATTTCTGGCTCGTCTTGGGATTTTTTTTCCGTATCGAAACTATCTTATCCGTTCTGTCGTGTACTTCCTCTGTGTGTGCGTGTTGTATATGAGGAGATGGACTATTGGATCCTGAACTGAATGGGGTTACTGTTAATGGTATGTGTGCTTACCGGCCGGCTAGGGGGTACATGGTAGTTGACGTGAGCAGCTGCTGGCACTTTGGCCTTGTTTTCGCCAACACAGGATAGTCGACTTTCAGATTCGATTACCCAGCCTCAGGTTTCAGCATGCCTTCTGCTTGTTTGACCTTCAATTCCGTTGGCAACCACGCCCTAACGGCAGAAATTCCGGAGCTGTTTTAAGATTTAGAAAATAACAGACACAACTAAGTTTTTCAGCCGATTATCCATTGTGCTACACAGGCAGCACTGGTATTCTTGGCTAGCATGTACATGGCCTAATCTTTATCTGATGGTGAATGGAAATTTGAGGGGCGTGGAACTCTTGATTAATTCTACTGAATCTCAGGGATAAACTGATAAGCGGTGAACCTGAAGAATGAAGACACTCCGTTCAACGAATGCTACCGTGAGTTAGTGCATAATTTCCAGAAGTAGTCCAAACACCTATGTAGCGAAACAGTCCTCTAGTTATTTCACACATCGTGTAAACGATGTACCATTTGCCTGCACCATTTACCACCATCGTCTTTTCTGTTTCAACCTCCCATTCATGCTGCTACTCGCCCCATCGCTTCTCTCTTCCCGGTGTCGGTAGAAACCTCCTCAAAGCTATTCCAGGTTTGAAGAAGGTGGTAAGTTCAGTGTATGGTTTGGTCATGTACACCTACTTATACATCTATCCTACCATTGTTGGTGTGATATTCCACACTGCCACCAGGGCAGCGGGGTTGTTCTGGTTGTTCACTAGTCCATCTGCTTGTCTGATTTTTTCCGCAAAACAGAATGCAAGAAATTAGGATATTTGCTAGGACTTACACAACCCAAACATTAGCCCGCGCCAACACCTGTCAGCAGAAAGGATGACAAATATAGACAATAAAGCGGTGAGCAAAACTATCAGCAGTAAGGCAGGCGACGTTCTTTGCTGATCGGTAGCACGTCGTAACTCTGATCAGATAGCTGGTTGGACTACTCTTCTCTCCGTCTCACAAGTCTCGCGGACTTCCCGCACTCACGAGCTCGACAACGCCAGATTGTGGACGTGAGCTGCATTGCTGAAAGATGGGTGGTCTTGTGACTTGTTAATCACAATGCAGCCCAGACACCCGTTGCTGAATCATAGGGTGTTCACAATTCAATCCAGCCGGCTACGGGTCTGAATGTTCCTGGAAATTAGTGATGTTTCCGAATAAGGGAACCGTGCTCTTCAGCATGGATCGACTTCATTTCACACCTGCAGTTCGCCTACATTTTCTGGTCCAGCTACTTATGCACACATTTTTTAGTGTGTATTTATTTGAGCAACCACTTCCGTGTGGCGATCTAAGTGAGGAAGTAACGAAAACAAAGCGTTTGCCTTTTTTTATCCTAGTAGGAGCGCAGCAAATCGAGATTTGTGGGAAATCCCAATTGATCGCTCAACACACCCGAATACAAGATACTCCTTTGAACTTCATCGACATATTTATACTCACCTTGCTTCGCTAAAGAGCTGTTGCAATCTCGTCACGTCCACAACATGTACTCTGACATTCCAAGGCGAGTTCATTACTAGTTCAAATCAGCAATCCCAACTGGGCTCCCTGTTGAACATGAGCACTCAGTTGGATCTAGATCTTCAGAGCCTTTGGTATTTGTAATCTCTCGTCTACTGCGTAGCTATAGACTTGCCGTCTGTCTTGGTGTTCTGAAATTCAGGGACTAATTATTTAGATACTTCTGTGCTTCCCAAATGCCGGCAGCTCATCAGTGCCATTATTAGTATCGCCCCTGCAAACCGCTCGCTACTTTGTCGGGACCGACGCTTCAACCAGACATTAGTATATTAGGCGGGGTGTGGTTGAGTGAGATGATTAGGCTTGACGACGCATGTGCCAAATGTATATTATCATGTCACGGCTCTTGGATAGAAGACGGATATATATATATATATATATATTATCAAGGTGATGGGCCTGCATGCCACAAGGATGTGTGGACAGGAAAATTTCCAAAGCAAAGTAAGAGGGTTTATTTAATGGTTCTCATCCAGATATTTTCGAATAGGGGCTGAGTTATCCAGGACGCGCAAAGAGCCATACGTCCGCCGTCGAACAATTCTTAGTCCGGTCATTGTTCCACGTCAGAAATCAGAGATGCTTCATTTGCCGTATTTGGTGGTTTGAAATCAGATTTAGTTAGCTCTCCTAAACAAACAACCAATAATCTATCAAACCGGATAAAGAGCTGGACACCCGTTTTCGTTCTTCGCTTTGCCGCTTCGAGAATACGATGATCGAGACTTATTCAGCAGTGACCACGCGAAGCGTTTCGTGGGAAACACGAAGTGGTTGGCCAGCTGGTTTCCTGTAGTACCCAATGTTGATCGTGCTGGGCATTGAACACTGTCTGATATTGTCAAAGTCCGTAGACTATAACCGCAAGGTGCGTCCAACTTGGCAGGTAAGTTATCACTGCAGGAATATGGGATTGCAAGTTACTGCGTGCATTTTTAGCAGATAGCCTAATTCGTTGATACCTCGTTCACACAATCTCATGCCTGTGTGCCCAGTAACCTTAAAATACCGTATATCCCAGGTTAATCGTTACCAGTCAATCAGTCAGTCATCTCTCCAGCCTCCTATGCCGCTGAACAAAGCAGGTCGCTTCGACTAAATAAACTGAAATCCTACAGTAATCTCTCTTTGTGCCCTTATGGCTTAATATAGAAGTTGTCTTGAATTTTCTGTTATATCTTTGAAGTGAAGTTTGTTGTTTTGGATTCAGTCCATCCATTGTCCACGCTCCACTCTTACCCACTCTGGTTTACTAGAACGGTGAGGAATTACAGTCAGTCCGCTTCGCCATAGAACATGCTGGCTCGCCCAACACTACAGATGCTGCTCGTATCCCGTTACCACCATCAACTCTCGGCTATTTTCCCAACGACGAAGTTCGGATACCCTTGCTCAGTTTTCTCAAAGAGTGAGTCCCTTAACTGATGTTGTTAACTTTTTCGCACTTTCACAGAGACCAGACAGCTATAGAGTGACCCCTCAGCACGGCATCTTTGGGACCTACCAAATTTCAAGCAGAGATTTCCCTCTGAAAAAGATTTTATATCCTGACAGTGAACTAATTTAAAACGCTATTTCCGATCAGTGCCGAGTTCTCCGCTTCATTCTTCGGTCATTTTTTGAAGCTAGTCAACTTTGTGTAAACTGTGCCGTTCTCCGACCTCGTTTGCCAAAACGTATTGAGTGCCAGCATTCAGAGGTGTTGTTGCTATACTATTGTGTTCTTGGTTTCTGTTGGTCACATTTTCTTTGGATCGACTGTTACTTTTATCAGATGCATTAAGGTCGCTTACGAGCTAAGTCAGTCGATCTACACTAACTAGGGTGACATGGTAACAGCTCAGCTCCCGATCTGATACCCAGTCTAGCGTTTTCAGCAGAACAACCGCCACAGTTACAGTGTGTTAGGCGCAATTATGCACCGATACCGCTTTACCGCTCGCAGTTAGGCGCTGCTACGGCTAAGAAGCCTTTCCTGCAAGCGACTGACCAGAAGAAAGGGCTGCTTGCCGGTCCAGCATCAAGGCGAGCTCTGATTGGCCGAAAGTCTGGACCCAACATCCAATCATGAACCGGTATCCGCCGATTGTTGGTTGCCGTTGCCGCATTCAGAAGGCGTCAGAATTTCCAGAATGTTGTCGCCACATACACTTAATATACGATGCGCTGTACAAGTGTTTTTGACCTGGTTTTGGGCGTTAATACACGTTGTGCACTTTTGGTGGTTGTTTTTGAGGGGAACGTTAGCTTGGAAGGTACAGACCAAGAACCTTTATTACACAGTGGGAGTCGAAAACTATGTACAGCCTTTCCTGTTTAGAGTGTATGCACTCGATAATATTGTTTGAATCCGAACAGGTGCACGGGCCACCGGCCACCGACGTACAGCGTTGATTGGAATACTGTTCGTTGTTGGGTCCATACTTTCGGCCAGTGGGAACTCGACTTGATGCCTTACCGGCCAGTTGTTCGGTCTCTTGACTTATCACGTGAAGATTAGGCTTGTTGGACACAGCTGTGCCTAACGGTTGGCGGTGGGGTTTTTTGACATATGACTCCGCCTCACACATGGATATTCAGCGGGCGTACCTGGAAATTTTACGAAAAGACAGAAATTTCCCCGTTGCCGCTGTGTACATTGTTTGTGGACAAGTACCATAAGCAGGCACACTGAAACCGCTATCTGGCATATCACCCTTTGCAGACTGTCAGCAACTGCTCGGATAATACCGCATGTGAGCAAGGTTCACCGATATTGAACGATTTAGAGCCGAATTTGCTTTGCCTGGAAGTGACCTGGAGTGACCTCTCAGCGCAGCTAGACTAAATAGTAGAGGTAATTATCAGTAGACGCGCAGCTCTCTGTCTTTCATACTGGGTCGTTGCTTTCTTTCAATGGTCATTACCGAGATAAGGATTTCGCGGGTTCATATCATACCTATTTGCCCAATTACACGATAAGATTGTTGTGATGTAGTAAATCGATACTGACCATATATGGAAAGTGTAGATGGTGAAACCACTGCTTACTATGGGTATCAGTTTACACGAGTAGTTTCTTTGATGAGCAGTCTCTCGTATGTTGTATTCTCTGTAATACCGATTCAGTTGTTAGAAACTCAAAACCGACAGGAGTCATACCCTTGTGTGGGAATTTCTCTCTACTTTTGATTTGTAACTGGGATTCCAATGTTTTACCCTTCAGATATTTCACGCGGTACGACACAAAACCGCGTGGAGAAAACCTGCTCCCCTACTATACTTCAGCATCACAGTTAGTACTATCAGTTGCGACGGACCGCACCTTGTTCAGGGGATCCAATATCCCTTCGTGCCGAATAATTACAGCGTCTGAGGATGGGACGCGACATAAGACCGTGCTAACAACCTGCCGTCTCGACACGGAGTACGTGACAAGAAGTCGCAATTTAATGCACTGCCACAACGAAGCTCGTCGGAAAGAGCTGGTTGCCCGTGGTTCTTTGGCTTGTGCGGCCCTTTTGGCGGAGCTCCCACCTACCGAGCATCCTTTGGAATCCTTTACCGTAGACGTTGCCTTTCATTCAGTGAGTTAACTCTCACCAATATCTGTCATATTTCAAATTTTTATACCACTTACTCTGTTGACTGGTGTCGTCGTTGCGCAACTCCTGTTAGTTTTCTTGCTTGCTATTCCGCCCACAACGGTACATCAAAACTCATGGTTGATAAAACAGACCTGTAATCGGATAGAGTGAGGTATTTCCACAATAGGTCACGTTGGAGTCTACGTGACTGAGCAGGAAGCGTCGAGCCAGAGGGCTTTGGTTCTGTTTGTTCCATATTCTGGTCATGCTTGTGGCAGCCGCTTGACCCTCTCATCTTCAGCTTTAAAACCCGCATACGTGTGCAGTGGTTATAACTGCCACAGTTTAGTTCACCGATGACCTTGGGAGATGGGGGTGGATAGCTATGCTTCGAAGACGGTAGCTGATATAGTTGATGCGTGGATTCAGTAGTGTTGATGGAATTTTCGTTGGGGAGATTCGGATGGGAAATTATGCATTGAAGGCGACAGCTTGGATGCATGTGCGCCACTGAATCCGCGTAACCTGTCAGCCACCTAGCGCAAATCAGCAGTGGACGCAACTGCATCATGCGGCTATCAGCCACCGATAGAGAGCCACGATTCAAGACTGTGATTTCTTCTGGGGCACACAACTTGCTTTCGATCACGCCATAGTGCGAGTACGCCTGGCAATTCGCTTTCCGTCAGGCCCTAAAAAGTTAGTAAAAAGCATGCCAATCCACCATATCCCAGCAGTATTTTTCTGATCAGGTCAACTACTTTCTGCAGTGAGCCAACACTGTACTGGTGATGAGCACGTAGATAAAACATGGCAAAATTTGAAAGGATCCACGTTAGCAACGTTCATAGCTGTCTGTCCGACTTCTCTGACTGTTTATTGAATTTATGAATACTTTCGACTTGGTACGCTGAGTACTCTGAAAACATGTCGCATGTTGAGATGACGCAAAATGCTTTTCAGGCAATATTATTTATTCAAACCGTTAGTGTTTTTAAGCTGCGCTCTATGTGCTTGAAGCTCACGAATTCAACCAATGACGCACCAAGGTCAGCATGTTCCTGACCACTGCTGAGCTCGTGCCCTTCGTACGAACGAAACTGTTGTTTATTCGAGTCAAATGAAAGACGACACCCGAATCTTCGTTATTTAATAAAGGAATTATTTGTGCCTACATGAATGCCTAAATAAGCAGAAACGTAAGTGACTCGATGGAAAATGTTTCTGAACAATCTCCTAGCTGGTGCTTTCAGCTAGGGTTATATGAAAACCGAGGTTATACCGCAAACTGTACGACAGTGCGAAACGGGAGTTGCTGAGAATAATACACAACCAGATTTTACATTCAAAGGCTCGGAGCAAGTGCTCCGAGGCCCCCTGCGCTTGAAGCATGAGGAGTGCCCTTTAGCTGTGAACCAAGTAGGCAATAGGCTTTTTGGAATCAGGACTGAAATATGTCGATTCCATAACTGCAATTACCACCGTATAGAACGAGGACAAGGAATTTACAGTAGCTGAAATCACAATGGAGGTCTGCTATGGTTTGGGACTCCACTTCCATGGGAAATAAACGTCATTTGGTTAGATTAGACGGAAAGTCACCCTTGATTTCTACTTTAGGATCAACTCTTCCCATTGTGCGAAAGGATTCGGATAAATTATATTTCAACCTGAAAACACGTCGTTCCCTATTGCCCACTGTATGATGTGTTAGTTTCTCCTCGAAGTCAATTTTCGTGTACGAAAGTAAAACCATCGGAAAATATATGGAGCATAGTGACAATTCGTGCGATACAACGAAAACCAGTTTTTCGGTACGATGACTGGACTGATGATAGGAAGTATCAATGTGACAAAGTGTGGGCGCAAACCTTCATGTTAAGTGTGTGGAAGTGTATCTTAGTAGTATATTATTAAGGACCTGGCGTACCCCAAAATCGTGCCGATTTTCACACTTTTTATTGTTTATTTTTGAAGAGCATGTTCACAGACATAAGAAGTAAATGCGAGCGATAAATGTGAAAGGGTTACAGGAGAATATGAGGTAAGAGAGAGAAACGTCTCTTTCGAAGTCATGCCACCAACAGTTCCAGTCAGATAAGATGAATCCCAACTTATGTAAGAATTTTGGTATGGAAACACGCGTGTAAAGATCAACAGCCGAAGAAAGGACAAACAGTTCGGATTAGCCTTATTAGTTTTTCACAACCTTTTAACATGCATTACATGGTGTTTTCAAAACTCTATGATTGCAGAACGGAAATCGCTCACGAGTTTAATGAACAGGTGCCTCGAATTTAAAGTATGAATAGTTTAAGTGAGTTAAGATTGCTTAAAATCCGGAGGAAGCGGCCTCAATGGCCTTTTACGTGCTATTCTAGGATTATTCGAAAAACCGTGCCTTGTATACACACCCCATCTTTATGAACTCGAGACTACCAGTACTTGGCACCACACAAGCTGGTGATACCTTGGGTGCTAGTGGTGCTGTCCACCCCAGATATCTATTCATTTGTCAAAGCATATAAGGACTTTGTTTTTTTCCCGCACCGGTTATCTTCAAAGTCTAAGCCTCTTTGAACAAGATCAGACAGTTGAGTTATGCAAGAGAGCTCCCGACATCCAGCACGCTACACTTCAAATCGAACTAATGAAGACTGTGTGTAAGACCAATCATGCCTGTTCGGACAATAAGCATTTCTGTAAGTTCTCGATCTCACCCTCCAACACCATCATATTGTCCCGAGTTGTCGATTACTATTCCACTTGTCTCGGGTTACTACCTCACATGATCTGCTTGACACTTCTGGCAAACGTAATGTATGCTAAGGCCTTTTTACGGTGACTCCTGGCGGGACCGATACAGAACGGTCGTTTTGGAGGGGCGAACGCGGTAAGGGATCTCTTGACACGTCTACGTGAAACAAACCTTATCTTAGTACAGTATTTGCGTTCATTCCTTAATTCCAGTGCAGTAGCAATGCAAATGGTGACATGAAGAGTAGACAGTTTGCTGCAGCCGTTGCTACGAGAAACACGGGAACCTATTTTGTCAGAGGCCAGTCAAACGCGGTCACTACAGAGGAGTTTTCACTGCGCGAGACTCCGTTTATCCTCACATTGACCCTTGCGCATACATACGTACGTACTATCGTTCTGATCACTATTGGTGACGGTACCGAAAATGATGAACAGTTGGAGTTGAGGTGGTGTGCACGACATTGCGAGACTGCAGGGAGTATAAACTATTTCTACTATACTTTATATCCTGATCGTCTTTAATTACCATGCAAACGCATATAAAGTGCTTCCCCCCGATCGATGGGCATCTTAGACCCTTTCCTTGACGACACTCTTTCTAGAGATGTTTGTGGCCAAGTTCATTTCACACCCCTGCATGCCCTTCCATTACGTTTATCTTTCGTTTCACACTTTAACTCCCTAAACTTTTGTTGATTATCCCCCTCCCTGCTCGCGGTTATCAGCCCACTCAGATGCTTTTCACTGTTACTGGAGTGTTCTACGAGGTACATCCGCTTCACCCAAATGACCCCTATCGAACCTCTGCTGCATCCAACGCAAATGATGTCCGGAAGGTGCTCCGCTGTTTCTCTCGCACGATGATCCTGGTTGCCCCGGGTGGACATGTCTTACAGGACGATTTACTCATTTCCTGTCCGAGTGAAGCCCTATGCAAGGTATGCTTGCTTCGGTTATGTGTCTGCAGTCGTTTTTTTAACTGACTGTAAATGAGGTTTACGTTGTGTTGGTTTTTCGCCTGCGACAACGTTGAGGTTACAGCGCGAGCGCATATGACTGCGCTGTTGCTCTTGTTCGAGCGGAGCTTGGTTTACAGCCGCTTAGAGTAGGTATCTTCAACGCTCTGTTGGCATTTCTTCGTTTTCGTCTTTTTTCCAGAAGTACATAAAAAGTATGGCCTCCAAAGCAACAACGCAACCGACGAATCCTACTCCACCGACTGACACAACGGTTCCATCGGTGTCTTCCTCCACCCCGGCCGATGCGAGTACACAAGCTATACTCATAACGGAATTGAAACAACGCTCTGGTATGAACGAAGCGTTTTCACGCCAATGTCTCGAAGAATATCAGTGGAATTTTGAAGCTGCTTTCGGCGCTTTTGAAATGTTACGCAATGCTGGCAAACTACCCCCGGAAGCATTTGTATAATTTTCACCCATCCAACTCTTTCCACACACTCACCTCTCTTTTCGGTGACCAAGTTGTCCAGGTTATTGGATGTTTGCTGGATGTATGTTGTACAGTGCTGGTTTCTTTGCCGTTCTGGTCCCAATATTAATAAAAATTCAGGCCACACTGGGTAAAAAAATATGAGTGAAACGACTCAGTTCTTATCTCTAGCTGCTTCTTGCAGTTCTTTTTCAAACCCAGTTGCGACCATCACCTGAATGCCGTGTTGAACAGTGTTCACACAATTGGCATCAAATATTTTGGCCACACCAATCATTCGCGTGGGTGACTCGCCCCGCTCGGGTTACCAGTTTCGGTTTTTGAGCCAGCGCTGCGTGTGTTTGCCGAGTGCTGCGTCCAATGCTTGCGCAACTTGGTTGCCATCCCCATTTACTTCTGTTACATTGTTTCCTCTTCATCCACATACCCTGTGTTCTCCCCAATGTCTTTATGTATCACAACATCACTCGCTACAAGTAGACTATTAAGGCATTGCTGTTATGGTTTGTAGATTGTTGATCACCTGAAAAGATTGTACATTGACTCACGATGTTAATCGCTTTCTGAATAGGTTACTCGCGCAGAGGTCACTTTTGTCACGGTGCTTTGTTCTTACTACAAGCGATGTCGGACACTTTCCTTTCGTTGCAACAAACAGAAGACTACGCACTTCATTGATTCGGTTGGTCCTCCTCCCCATCACAGAGTTATAACATTCCTGCTCGGAGTAATTGTTCCCAAACCAGGTGGCTTAGTAATCAACACTGTCATTAAGCTACTATCAGCCCGAAACTCAGGACGCGTTATCGATTCCTGTAGCCAGCAACCAGCAGATACATGATTATACTTCTGTGTGCCGCTTCTCTACAGCATCTTTTCTTTTGTGATGGTAGGCGGTTCTCAGAATTTCCACCTTCATGGGAGCAACTGTTCCGTCTTTCCATGAGGATTGGTGAGTTTGTAGGGGTCGGTTCTGAGAACTGTACACTGCAATCGTCAAAAGTTGACCATCTCTGCTGACCTTTTACTTTAATTTGGTTTATCATCGGACGCTAGACAGTTTCCATCGGGCAAAGGTGTATATCCTGAGGCTCCTAATAGATTCGTGCATCAACTCCATGGACGCGTAAGGGGTCTAGGACAGGCATTTCCCCTGGATTCACCACACACTGGTGTCAGGTTAGGTCTCCTTGACTCACCCCTTCCCTCTAACTTTATTATGGATATGATCAAAGGGATACCTCATCAACCGTTGGTCTCCGTGGGGTTCAAATGCTTCCGGGGCGTTTTCCCATTCAAGTTCACAGACGCGTAACTCCTTGCTGCGGACCACTTTGAAACCCAAATGACCTTTAATGATCACGGTTTGGTGTGTGCTTCACGCCTACGAATATGGAATACTAATACAAGACGGATCAAATCCGAACATGGAGCGCACAGAAGAACCCATTGAGTTGTTAAGAACTTTTGATGGCTTGGGTAACTGCTTCATTTTTGATAGCCTAACCTAAGGACAGGAAATACTAAAGCCGCTTTTGCCAACCAAAACACCTGATTTCTGGACCTGATCTTTTGGACCAGAAACAATTTTATCACGAGCAGACGCTAAGAAAAAGTGCCCATCAAAACGTTTTCTGGGTCTGTTGGAAGGAGCGGAGCTATATGCCGAATTGTTTTCGAGAGGAGAGGATCACAGGAGATCAATAGGCAGTTGGCACTTCAAAGGTTGCACAGACGTTTTCATGTGCCAATGGGTAGAGTTTTTAGGAAAATGATGGTCAGATCATGATTCGGAATAGAGACATAGAAACTGTACTCAGTGGCCTTACTTGCTTTGCCAGTTATCCCCAGAAGAGGCAATAATCATGGGAGTTATTGCCACACCCGAGCTATTGCCTTTAGTGCGTATATCCCCTAGATCTCTCCAACAATAACGTACCCATCATTGCCGACAGGTGGCTTTACGAAAATACCAGCTATTAACTTGATTGTGTAGCTATGCGCTCCCATTTCGCACGTAATCGGTGAACGAGAACAGCAGCTGGATGTCCACACAGTTTGCATTTGATGATGCTTAAATACGGTCAAATATCCGAAGGATTGTCCTGAGCCTCCTGTGACTCATCAAGGATGTGTACACTGTTCGGTATAGGATTTTTCTATCTGCTGGGATGCGCGTGCTATACTGGTCCTACATCGCCAAGTGACATGGGATCATCAGCCCGAAGCAGGTTCCTCAAGGTAACCTTTCAAATCAATTTACTGAATTCAAGTCCTAAACAAGTGTGTTGCAAACTTTTCTTGCACTTCGGATTATTGCTCTCACCGGCAGCTCTTGATTCGCTCATTCCCCCTGTGGATGCTATCGTCTCACCTCTTAGTTTTCTAGGGGCGCATAAGTTACAAGGAGGGCTGGTCATGGACGACCTTGATTCAACGGGAAAAAACAAAAATTGAGCCGGTTCGATTGGAGCAAACGATAATTCAACTCTGTGTTTGATACGGACTGATACTTTACTTATGGATTCTGCTTGAGTTAGTGGTGCCAACCAAAACAAAATCAATGGTTTACTTTGACGTTTCGAGTACATTCAGGTGATCACTTCGATTTCTGCATGTGTCCCCCATGACTGCATGCATTCCGTACAGCCGATAAGCCATGCCAAACCGTTCGATTGCGATGTGTCCAGCAATCAGCGATTCTCTGAGGCATAGGAGCTAAAATAATGGCGGGTAGATTATTATCTTGACATGTAGGTGGACACGTTTTACAGTCTCCATTCATCCTTGAACATTAAGCGCAATACTCTCTCATCATAAGAAACATTATTCTAGTGCACTTGGCCGCCTTCTCTTCTCGGGATATTGCTTACTCAAGGGAAGCCAGAATCAGGTATGATTATGAAAACCTCATTTTCTAACTACTCTGAGGTTGTACAAGGAACAGAAATAGTTAGAGCTATTTCGCGGGGGGGGGGGCGGTGAGGCAAGAAAACGCCTGTTGCGACAAGCTAACGTTTCAAATTGCCTTATCAACCTGCATGGCATAACAATGGGCGAAATGGAATTCGAATGTGCGTGCAGCTGACTGGCTCAGGGGCATTCTAGTTTGGTGGGACAATTGATAAACTAGTCACGTGGTAATTATCCTAGTGACGTGACCTTGTGACGTATTTTGGACACGATTGACTATAGGCTGTCGCTGATTGCCGGGCGAATCGGTTTCGTGACACGTAGCTGAACGGCAAAAGGTTTATTGGGATTTGGCTTTTGACCCGTCCTAATCCTAAATCTGAGTAACTAGTTTACAGTTGTGCTATGTGATGCCAACGCGCTTCACCTAGCAACCAGTGAAGCGTTATTGATTTTACGCCATAAAGTTATGTTACCATGGTGGTGTCCAGGTGACTTTTGTCGGTTGTTTAACTTAAGCGTAGAGTATGTTCTTAGGATGTTCAACTTTGCGTTGCTTTCACACAGTTCCGTGCATTACCTGTGCAAATGGTGATCAGAACGCTTACATTCTGTGATGGATGCTTTTCAGTCTTAACAAAATGGATTGAGGGAATTCTGCGTTGTAGCGAACCTGAAGCTGTGCAATGTGGCTCGTGGTCTTATTTATTTTGAATAAACCACTAATAAGCAATCTCTCCTAATTCCGGCATGAGAAGTTTCTTCACGTGAACCGTGTTTTCCCTACGCGCATGAGCTTTCATTCTATTGTTTCTTTGTTCAGAAATTCGCACCATATTTGATGAAGGCTAGAGGTGCGTGCGTCCGAAATCTGTCGATCGCTTTGTCTTGCCTGGCTGGTACCAGAACTTTGTTTTTACGGCAACAGGTTGAAATTGTCGGACAGGTCGAGTGGTAGAAACACCATGCTGTCATTGGACAGTTCGACCAAATTGTGTGTTGTGTACGGCCACAAATTAACGCGAAGATGTATTGTCTTAGTTCGTTTGGGATGAGTAGCGATTTAAATGAGGTTGCGGTCACACATGTAACTGATAGTTTCTAGCACGACAGTTCTTGTGTTTTTTGTCCATTACTACGGGATTTCTACTGCCGAGAAAATGAATCGCGAAAATAGTTTTCGTGAAAGTTTTCCTTAGATAAAGCCTTGTAAAGGGCTTGCTGTATACCCAACTCGACCGACAGTCTTCCTGTACAACAACTCGGCGAAAACGTTAAGCTCGGGTTCATAGCAGCACAGACGTGATAGATTGCTCAATTTAATGAATATGTATGACACCAGAAGCAAGCAGTATTGATCCAGGACATTCGTGGGTTATTGTAGTGCTAAAGGCGCTAAACATTAGTCAGAAGGTTCATGTATCGGCCGAAATGATCGACATTTGGCTTGGGAAAACTGGGTTCTTTCGCGTTGCACGATAGTTGCCTTCATGGCGGTGGGGAAACTTAGAAGCAGAATAAATAGAATGCGTCCAACTTTTTAACCTGTTTTGGACGAAGCCGAATAGATGGGACCGTGTCAAAGACACCATACCTTGTTAAAGAAATCCCGCACAAGAACTACAGTTCTAACAGTGAATACTTCGTTGGTAGTATTGGACTCACCATTAGAAACTATTCGACTGTGCAAAGCAGACTAATTCTGACGGGGGTGCGTCAAATGTTGTCTGTCCCGAAAAGTGGAGTAAGCGCTGCCTAAATTGAACGCCACTCTGAAAATTCCATCCTGATAGGCTGCGTCGTCTGCCATTTAGTGTGGTTGTAGCACAGTAGATTGGTACCTCATCGGTGAGCCATTGGTTTCATTGGCCTAGAGCGGCTCTAGTGCAGCCTTTACCCAATATCTGGCCTACAGACATGTTTTAGTTGAGCCCGACAGTCAGTCCAGTCTTAACCGTCGATGGGGATTGTCAGACGTAAAATCAATATTTCTCCTAAGTCTGTCCAGCAGTACCCCAAGTTTATCAAACCCAAACCAATCTCAACTAATTGCACTATAGAGCTGGATGGGGTGATCAGCTTTCAGCCAAATGTCACTCAAAGTCAATTAGTTTTTTCTCCCGTTCGCGCAATAATCGCAATCTAACGAATGTCTACCTAATCTCCGTCAGCAGGACTTCAACCGCACGTTATACACCGACACCGAGCGTTATTTGAGTGAAATCCAGGTACAATTGTTGCCACGCAGCTGACCAACCTAGCCGGTGCATCATTGTGAACACTGTGGCCAAGAAATGACACAAGTCACACACGCGAAGGAAGGTAGCAGGTACGCACTTTCGAATACGGGACACAAGCCCACCGCACTATGTATCTAGTGAAGTTATTTTCAAATGAAGTATCTTTCCGGACGTCGGTAACCAGGTTCCTTAGGATCGAATGGTTTGTTAATCATCTAGCAGCTGGGAAATCGCGGATTCTGACTCCCCGAAAAAATCATAGGTTTTCCAAAGTAATTTTCTTGTGGTTTCCAAAGCAGTCCTTAACCACATTGCCCATACATACTCACATGGATGGTTTGCCATCACAACATCCAAAATTCAAAAAAAGCAAATTCCCATCAAGAGTCAACTCCTTAAAAGGACACATTTTTTCACTGTCTCTGGTGGAGGGACGGGTTGATTGAATGGCGGAATACATGGCGAGAAACGGTCAAATGGTGGGCCTATTCTCGCGCTACTGAATTGCTGTTAGTAACGAAAACAAATTGAATTATGGATGAAAGGACGTTTGAGCGTGGGTATGAAGCGCGACTTTTCGCTACCAGACCAGCGCTCAACTATTTGCGCAACTGAATACGCTTCCTATATGCCGTGCTTATTCATCTGAACTTCAGACATCGTTAGCGACACCCCTGCTTGAAAGATCTCTGTCAACATCACCAGTGAGTAGCTTGAGTGAATTGCGCGGTGAACCAGGAAACGGGCAGCCATACATGTGGCTTTGTTGTAAATTGTAAGTCGGCAGACAGTGGCATGGTAGGTCATAATACGATAGGTGCAAACACGCATAACATGAGTAGAAAGACGCCTATTGGTCAACTTTGACTTCGTACTCAGAGTCAAAAATCCCTGTCTACTGTCTAATGACCGAACTTCAACAGGGTGTGCTGGGGTCAACCTAGTGCTTATTCGTGACCAGGAAGATTTTGGGTTTAGGAACGGAGAGCCACTCGATTTAACCCTATTCATACATATACCCGAATGCGTTTGATATCCTTCCACAAGGAAGTTTATATGAGTATAGCAAAAAGGGGAAGACTACCGTCATGTGGGATGAACTATGGAAGTCGAAGGAGTGGAGTAATTAGGTTACACTCTAATTTACCAGCTTAGCGAATAAACCAGTGGTCAAATACTGCTTAACTGAATACTGATTCCCTGTGAAGATCGTCCGCGGGTCACGGCCCTTACAGAGGCGTTTAAATGATTTCAATACCAGCTGATCAGTGGTCACATGAATTGAGATTGTAACGTTCATTCAGAACTTCTTTGGTATCCAATAACTGACGACTTCATCAAGAGTGGAGTACGCCCTAACAATCCCAACCATAATTGCATAAAGTCACTTCGCTGTGTAGGGAATAAGCGTGTGGTTCGGCTCATTTCTGAAGTGTGCTGCTTCCCTCAAGCAGGTTGTGAATTTTCGGCGACCCGTAAGAACACGAGCCCGAATCCAGTATAAATTGTTCAGAATGAGTGATGCCATAGCCACATGAGAGGTGTCTTTGCTTTCGGAAAAATTTGGTGAAAATCGGTGGATTTATTGCTGGGCAACGTTTCGCTTTTGACACAAAAGCTTCATCAGGCCGAGTGACTAGGTTACGAGGTTGGTCGAGATATAGGGCAGAAGGAGAACCAATCAGCTAAGCCAAGCTGTGTATGTGTTAGGTGTCGGCCGAGGGATTTTGAGTTAGAGTGGGTCCTTAAATGTTGAGCCGATGGGGGAACATATATGGATTTGGGTCCAGCTTAGGGTCTAGTTCTTCCGGTTCGGTTCACGTGATGATCTCTCTTGAAAGTCGTTCGCACTTTTTGTCCGTCTGTGTGGATGAGCTAGTGCTACGATAGTTGTGCAAGTAAGGGGAAGGGATTCTGTGAACATTGGTCGGGTTGAGATTTCCACCCCCGCCTATTTTTGTTAATAATTCTACGAGCACTGACAGCCACACACAGTCACGTGTCAACTCGGTTTATTTAAGACCGCTTTCCATACGCTCGCCAGTTCCACACCCTCGATTCTGTTCACGCTGTGATGCTTGGTAATTTCCACCTCCTCGGCCATAAGCCGCTGTGGTGTGAATCGCAGTCCCCGTCTTAAAACTTCCACATCCTCCAGATCTATTCTATGTTCTGTGTCTAACGCATGTACCGCCACCACTGAGTCTTTGGTCAGTGTTTGGTATTCTTCCGCATTCCTTGGTGGTTTGTTTATCTTCCTTTTATGCTTACCAATGCTGGTGTGCAATTCCCTGGCAGTTTGTCCTATGTAAACCTTAGTACAATCGTTACAGTTAATTTTATACACACAGTCCCTAGTCCTTTCAACCGGGAGGGGATCTTTCAATTGCACCAAAACTGAGCGTAGCATTTTTCCCTTCTGGAATGCTACTCGAATGTTGGCTAAGTTCAGCAGACTTCGAATAACCTCCGATGTTCCTGCTTTATGTGGAATGACTGCTGTGCCAGTCCATTATTTACTGAGTCTTGATATCGGAACCACTATCCTTCTTAACTGCCGCCTAATCAAACTCACTGGGTATCCTATTTCTTGAAGTCTGTTTGCTTTTATAACAGCTGTCATTCAGAACACGTTCGATGATAATTTACTAAATGCTCAGCTTCAATCGGTTACTAGTGTAAGACTGATAAGCGATGTAAGCCACGGAAACAACTGGATCAACAAAAAACAACGCAGAAGTCGTCACAGAAAGATCACTCTCTCCATGCGCAATTCCACTCAGCTTGGGTCCAATGTTGTCCCTAGAATACCCGCAATCATCGCTTGTTGCTCCACTGAGGTTATCTCTTTGAAATCAGTTGACTCATACTTTGTTGTTTTCATGTTCACTTTCAGAGCACTGGACATCCATATTTTGACTTTCCACTTCCTAACCTACACCAGGCTTCTTAAATTCTCTCTCTAGTTTGTTTTCCATTTTGGAGCAGGCTGCCATCAACCTAGTGGCAAAATCGATCGCGCGGTCAATATGCAATTGCAGCACGAGTGGCATCCGGCCATTAAGTGGAACAGTTTCGCCTTGATGTACCATGCTTCCTGATGTGAACTCACGTGAGTTGACGGTTTACTGCACAGGACTACGAACGGCATTCTTCAGAAACAGAGAACGACTCCGGCCGAGATCGGTTGATCGATTTTTTTCGTAAGTTAGAGCTGCGTGTTCTGCGTCCCTCAATAATCCAAAGAACAACACTGCTCCTGTGTGCTACAGTACTTAGGCGAGACGTTCCACTGGATTTCTTGCTTTCTGCCCTTCAAAATCTGACCGCAACTCCATTTAATTAGGTACGTGCCGTGCCTAAACTAGATGACTGTGTCCACGAAGTACTCGGCACCACCTGTGCGTGTCATTCTGTCGATCGATAGTCTAGGTGGTCGTATTGATTCTCAAAAGTCGTGAAAACGCCCCGCTGACGCGATGGTGTTCACTGGCACCACATCTACTTGCCAACACCAACGATTTAGGGAAAACGTTTGGGGTTCCGGAGGCGGTGCGCGACCCCAATTTCGCCAAGAACCGGTTGAGCTTCGTTGATCTTAGAGACAACGTGGATATTTTTCAAGCCTCTCCTCAGGTCACGTTAGAATAGAAGGGTTCAATAATCACTTTGTTCGTAAAAAGATTCAGCAAAGCATGTCATCCCCAATATTCTCCCAGACGGTAGAATGAGTGCGGATACCATCACAACATAAACCATTCTAGTATCTCGAGTCATTTTGGACAAGTCAGACCCAATCGAAGAACACAAACTGATTCAAAATGATTAATTTTGAATTAGGCTAAAGTACTGGAAAAGTATTGATCAGATATCCAAAAAAACATAAGCAAAGGTGTCACAGAAAAGAAAGACAAGGTCACAGTGGGGCTTTTGATTGTTAGTGACTGATGTGACGAGATGGCGATGGTTGACTATCGAACAAATGGCTTGATTCAGGATCGCGGAGGTCCATGATACGTGTTCCGGTAACAGGTAACGAAAGCTTTTTCAATCAACAGTGGGATGAAAAAAGTCATCAGTGCACACCAATTTTGTGTCATCCAAGCATGGAAGCTAGTTAAGTGAAACAAACGGAAGTTAAAAGCCAATGCAGGATATTTTTGGCTTGTTCATGTGAAACTGTGGGTAGGTGGCTAATCTTGGTGGATGTGCGTGCAAATGGAACCTGGGTGAACAGGACTCTTTGGTCGCCAGGAATGGGAATCAATTTTCGATGTAGATCTCGGTCGAAGAAAATAAACTGGAAAAAAGGAACAACGGTGGCAGATTTGAGACAGCAACGAAATGCATCAAAACCAAACGCACGTGTTAGCAACTCAACCTGTTCCTCGAGCACAGAAATCGGAAAACTTCGTACTGTAAAACATCCACTGTCGTTTTTTTGTGTACGAAAACAGATACTCATTCATCTGAGCACTATAAAAAATTCCGGTTGTGTAGCTGCAAGTGCTTATTGACCGATCACGATTGTAAACCTTCAGTCTGCACCTCCATTTATTGATCTGTGCTCGTTGTGTTACCGTCAGTTTAGTCAGTACGATCGAACCATTCACAGTTTACGATTTTCCGTTCTCTAACTGGTTTATTTTGATTTCGGTAGTCAACTGACAAACGGTGAACACCGTAACTATCTCCTCATTAAAAGTGTTCCACACAGCCATACAATTCGGTGTGAGATACTTCCACAAACCCTCAAGCGCCAGTGGGAATATGTTTCAACGTGATGTATTCCTTCAAGTGATTGCTTCGGAATTTCGGTAAGCAAGCTATGAGTTGCAGACTGCAAAATATTGTCGGATCTAGCTCGCGAAAAGACGTCAAAATCTCCTTTATTAAGGAATAGGAAATCAAACTGGAAACCGGCTCCATTACCCTTGAGTATTATGCACGTCACATTGACGTGAGTAGCATATGTGAGTCGTTTGTCAAGCAAGTAGAAAACGTGAAATTCGAGAACCTCAACGCTCGTCTTCACGGGACTCCGAACTGAGGAGAACGAGAACGATACATGTCCCCTCACGGATAACACTGAGAGTATTTGAACCCCTGAGGAAATGGCTGTCACTTGGAACCAGATTTCAACCAAGCTCCAGAACGACGGGAATATTGGCTTTTGAAATGAATGAAATACACCATCGACCTTAACAATTCCGGGTGGCTGAGGAGTGCGTGCAAAATGGATTTAATTCTAGTAGCGACAGAATAAGCGCACTGCAGCCTGACTTATGGAAATATTGGGAGCATGGAAACGAACGTACGTGAATAACAATCGGACGCTAAGTGAAGACCATTCGGAAAACGACATTGATAAAAATAGTGGGTGGAGAGTCTATCCTCATCAACATGAACATGTCTATCGTTAATCTGACCAGTGAAAATAAACGGCTGACTGGTCATCATGTAAGACGCAGTCTGATTGAGACGACTAAACGGCTCGATGAAGAAACCCAAAAGCTTTGGGCCGGAGGTAAGAGAATGACATACAGGGAAGTGCTTCCAGACAGCGACAAAATCGAGCCTATAAGCGATGGACGACTATCCAGATGGATGAGAAACTTTGTTCACCTGATGGCTGCTCCCATCACAACCAACACAACACAACACAACACAACACAGTGCTCAGTCCCAATACGAAATCCACGGAAGATAGACGGGAGCAGTTCAACATGGGGACGTAAAAAAACTGCACAAATCTCTATGCGCATTGATAAACAGCGCATGTGACAGCACACGTGTACGAGGAGAAGCGACACGCCAGTCGCCGCTTGGCTTGCATTTCAATGACGCACGTAAGTTAAAAACAAGCAGGAAAGACTGGTGCCTCTTTAGCAGTAAGCACACAACAGAATTAAATCATTCAGCCGAAACATTTGCGGTGTTCAAGGCGAACCGCTTCAAAGAAGTGTTAAGCAACATCGACATGTTTCTATATTGATTAAGTGGTTACCATTGCTTAGCCGAAGTACGGTCGGATCTTTTACGGAATGCACTCATTGTGCGCAAACCAATCGATCGATATGAACCCCATTCTGGAATCATATACTGACCATCTTATAAGAAAGCGTCTCCTGAGCTTATACAGAGAAATGAGGTCACCAGAAGACGAGTATAGCATACTAAAGTGGTAAAAGCGAGCTGCTTGTGTGCTACAAGAGCTGGAGAGACTAGGTAATTGACGGTTGCTTTTTATGAGATGAAAGGCAGCGAGCTTGAAAACTACTTTATGGTGCCTTCGGGTATGGTAGACTGGAAAGAAGTAGTATGCAGAAGCTGAACTGACATCGAATTCGCTCAGTTTGAAGTCAAGCATGCCTGCGTACCACGAAAAATGGTTTGGATAAGGAGTCCGAAAATCAAATCAAGACGTTATATGGCTGTTGTGGGTTCTCGCCTGAAAGACACATGGTTGGACCACCTGGAAAGTTGGATGTGCATGCATCTTTGTGTAATTTACTGGAACCCGTCTTCAAATTGCTCTATTTTTTGATTGAGTTATGATATTAAAAACTAAATAACCCGACTTCACACTCGCTTGTTCGGAATTACTGTATAAATTGAGAGATGGGAGTTTTACACATCTAAAGGTAAGTCGCACATGATTACCAGAACTGAAATGACAGGCTAAAACACGTGGACTAATTTTGGTGCACCTTACAGAGTACATCTTGTCCTATGAGGTCCGAACTAACCGTAAAGAGATTACCAACAGAGAAATGATGGTAAAAGTCAAAAAGGCTTGAAGGACTAACCAGGCACGAGATGAAAACAACCTTTCTTCAATCGTTGCCAACGGCTTTCTGGCGGCATTCTGAATCATCCTGATTACGGAGGAACGACGGTGGATATTCCGAATCCCACAATTCGTGTAAAGACCGACAAAGTCGTGAAGGCACCATAGATCCGTCAAAATCCACCAGTGCCATGGATGGGGGTGTATAGGACCGGCAACGCAAAGGAAACTTAGAGTCTTCATTGGACCGATCGTTGAAATCGCTCGGAGTTGCCGATATCGGTTGTGGTTCGCATAATTTTAGACACGGCCAACTTCGAACCGGATAGAGACGGACTATATCTATCCAACGGGCAGTGGGGTTCGTTGTATCACTGTCACTGACTCGACGAAGTCTCGGTTCTGCGCTTAATCCACAGTCCGCCCAAAGTTGGAAAGCCGGAGCTAGATAGTCATCAGCTCCGTCTGGGACAGGCAGGCAGTCATCCTGTGGTAGAAGAAAATCGTGAGAAAGTGTCAACCGTTTCGTTATAAAATTCTCCTCATCAGTGATAATGTCGCATTGAAGCGAGAGCCAGGTCAAACAGAGCACATTTTGGACAAATATGGAGGTTGGTTACCCAGGTAGTCTAGATGATGATTGAGTTTATCGCTGAAATTGGCAACCTTTTTCCAAACGTTTCGTCACCAGTCGAGATGAAATAATCCGTGCGCAGTTGGAGAGCGGTTCGAAGTTACTGTGAAGGCCTACACAACTACGCACTGCTATCGGATTACACGCCGACGACGTCACCTCGATTGGTGACGAAACATGTGCGGCAAGTTTGCCAACCTAAGCGATCAACTCAGTTATCAGAGCTGGTCGTATCCAGTATACGCAAAATAAGACGTTACACAGAAACTGTGTAACGAGGAAAATAAAATGCACAGATGTCTTAACAAAGACCGATTGACAACAATTGTTCCGACAGTTTGAAGAATGTTTAGGTCTAGACCATGGCCGAAATAGCTGAGCAATCACTGTATCCACCGACAAGCTAAGGTCAGTTCTAAACAATCCCGACGCAAAGTTTACGCATGAACCACAGCCATCTGATAACCCGCCGAAGTTGCTCATCCTTGGCCCTGAGCGATGGGAACATCTGGAGCGCTGATATATGATTCACGTTCACGTCTGTGCATGAGCGTCTCTAGGATAGTGATCTCAAAGCCGGTGAATGCTGATAGCTGGCGTTAACGAGGTTATCAAGGTCGAAAGGGCAGTTATGGCCCATACTCAATAGCCCTGGAGAACTGTACCGATTTTAAATAAAAACCATTCGTTTTGCTGTTGCGAAAATGAAGACCACCTATACCTTGTGTTTGGTCGTCTGATTTTAAAATCTTAAATTATCCACGACTAGGCGAAACAGCGTTCTATAATAGTGTAACGGCGGATACTACTACTGAGACATGCGAGTAGTATGTGGTTTCATCGCAACTCCGCCTCGCGTCTAGCGGAAGTTGGGGTTTATTACGGAACTTGTGGAACTGCTTTGCAGCGTTCGTTTACAATTGCGTGATAGCCAATGAATATCCACGAAAGTTCATGAAGACGCGTGAGGCTGATCAGTTTTTGGAAACAAGGTGCATATGAGACATTTACTTTGCTGTCCAATAGTTTGTAACTGTTTAGTTGATGTTTGCTATTAAACGACTTCGCGGTGAAGGGCTTTCCTCCTCACAATAGTAGTAGTAGTAATAATAATAATAATAATATGGTAGTGCTAACGCCTTTTGCACCTCGAAGAGCGTTGAGCAGCCGGTTGTTTCAAGCTTTGCGTGAAACTCCATGATCTACCATGATTGAATGGACTAGTGACGTCCCTTCTGTATTGTTTCAGGCCATTTCATATTTGTTTGTGCATTCTTCTGCGGACCCTTCTAGCCTTTTTTCGTAGTCTATCAACACTGGTAGAGATAAAGCAGTGGTGATGTTCGGATATAAACGTTTGAGCACAAAAGGATGGATGGTTTAATTTAGAGCAGACTCCAGAACGTCACTTGAATTAAACACCCTGGGATATTATAAATAAAAGCATACTGAATATCGATTGCGAACCGATACATATTTTGACCCTAGAGAAATTTAACAATGAATTCCATACGACTTGAAAATAAGTGATAAATGAAGAATAGTGGTCGTATCCCGAGGTATAAGGCGCTTGTTGGAGTCCATTAGATCGTACAGACAGTCACATTCACGCCAGCCAGTCTTACGCCACAGCTGATTCGATCAAGGTGTTCTCTTCAGAACCCGTCCAAAACAGGACAATGCGATATCTTGTTGTAATTTTGCCAAGATGTCCACAAAGTATCTTGTGCTTAGAGGCAGCTTAGTGCTCGTTTCATGTAAACCCAATCCCACTAACGATTAGATACTATTGTTCCACGGAGATTCAAGGATGTGAAAATAGTTGTTTCGGATAGCATACCTGAGATTCGTGTTTTCCATCATCTGTGCCTTCTGGACTACACCGAACAGCAGGAGTGACTCCATTGCCCGTCCGCATGGGTTTGCGACCATCTGGAGGAGCCCGACTTCGCTTCATCCCAGTAGTGGCATCACCAGCGGCCAACATGGGAGCATACCGCAGTTCATCCGATTGCCATTTTGACAACGGCACAGTAAGAATGGGGTCAGATAGGGTAGGGGAATGCACCGTGAAACTCTGATTAGATCGATGGGTCCAGTTAAGAGTGAGCAGAGCACACAGAAAAATGGACCGAGAATCACCAAGCGTGCAAAGACCATGCAACTCCAGGATAAGACGGGCAAAGATTCAAGTCAAGAAAGAAGGAGATTATAATCCACCGTGGTAGAATCGCAGCACAATAAAATAGTTGGAAATCGGTAGATGGGTTGTCATTTTGGTGAATCAGATGCGAAAAAACAAGCGCAGAATGCGATAGATTGAGCAAGAAATGATCATCCCCCAAGGAAAATTTGTGGTTTCAACAACACGTGTAAAAATAACACGTAGCCAAACACACACAGGTACCGAACGAAGCAGAGAGGGATAAGTAAAGGAAAAAAAACAGGAAAAGAGGATGTGAAACATCCATGGACAAATAGAGGTCATTTGTAACATACATGGTTGATTGATATCTTAGCAGGAATGCCAACCTGAACCGTCTGGTAGATCACACCGAGAATGGTAGCACACAAAACTGCCGACTCAACAGAACAGATTTTGACGGTGGTTGGTGGACTACCAGTAAACCCATGTAATCCTCATTGGAAGTAACTGGGGGCCTTCCAAGAGTGAGCTTCAAAAACAAGTGTCAAACGGCTATGTCCTGATTTTCTCACAACTACACTCCAAGAACGAGGTTTCAAAAAAGTAAACGGCTTGATAACGCACGTCTTGAAGAAATCTAGGTCTGATAAACACTCGGTGAGAAAATGTTACCGTCGACGTGTTCGCTTTGTAAGCAGTGGAAATGATTCGAAGATGGGTCGAATACGCTTCTCTAAAATCCATTCAAATCAGTATAGCACAACAATGACCATGCAATGGAATATTTGGCGTAAACCATCGACCACTTTTGTGTCGGCAGAATTTCCCGTTCTTACATCCAATCATGAACAATGTCACACAGTCGCTATAACTTTGCACTCAGCCACAAGAATGTCAATAATTTTATTCACAGATCTTCGAGGCATCATCTGAGCCCTCCAACCAATTATGAGCAGTCACTCTACAAGACGTCAGACAAAAACTGGAGTTTACAAAAGGTGACAGAAAACAAGATTAGACAATTAGTTGCGAAACTACGGTTTTCCGTGCCAAGCGTGATGCTAAGCAACCTTCGCGATAGTTCCAGATCCATTCGCTATTTCTGTGTTTGGAATAACGATCGTTCAACTGTCGTACAGTAATACTGACTTCAAAAACCCTCTCCAGGTACACAGTAGGAAGTTTTGTGATCCGTTTCCTTTTATCGGTAAGGCTACCATGGACAAGCGATACTACTCTTACGAATGATGGAAGTTGGCGACGGTGCACTAGCTGTTTCGTCTGGTCGGACGTCATCGAATAGGGACGGTGTTGGAATTTCGGTCACGCACCTTTTGCTACCTGAACAACAAATTGTATTCCACTCACAACTCACTTGAAAACAGACTGACTTAAACGGAGTATTCAGATTGGCTTCGAACCAATCGCAGATTTTTGTGGATTTGAATGCACAGCGTTGCGTCCGGTCGACATAAAGGCTGACGAAGGTAAGTCATAGAACTTATGGGGACTAGCGACAGCCTTCCATGAGTTTGGAGCACGGAAGTAGCAAACATATGCATCTTTGATGCGTCTCGACGGACCAATGCTCCCATAACAAGTCTAACAAGCCTTAAAATTTGTGGATTTTTTCAATGTCAAGATGGCTCTTGGTTAGAAAGGAAATTGTGCAGCCCAAGATGAGCCCGTATTCAATGGAAAGACAGTGTGAGCATTTGGGTATGCTTGCGTTAGCCCAGCTGTTAGCTAAGGTAATCTAGATGCTTAAAATAGTAGTTTTTGTGCACACAGAGGCAGATTGAGCAGGCGCATCGGACGTCTCAGTGTCTTTGGTTCATTTGGTGGGACACGATACATGATTCTAAGCGCAGTGTCTATGCTTGCGGAACAGCCTGTTTTGAGTAAATAGTTAAGCTGGTTTTCACAGTTTCCGTTATGGTATGAGTCAACGGACACCCATTGATCCTTATGGATAGGTGCCTCGTAGCACGACGCGCGTAGTCTGCGGAACACTCGCAAACGGAATTAATAAATCAGCGTAGATGAGTAACGAAATGGGATATTGTCCTCAAGTTTGAAACACATCAAACGATAACTGTAGAAAATGACATGCAGGTATGCAGCACAAAAGGTATTGGCAAGAGTAATCCGCGCTATGAATCCATAAGAAGCATCGGCTTTGAACGGCAAACGCAGAAACAACTTCTTCTTGGGTGTTAGGGGAAGCTCCAATTTTGGTGCAGGTTCGGAAACGTACTTGTAACTGAACTTACCCGGATAGCCATTTCCCCGTAAGGTGTTGGCTAGTCTCGTTCGTTCGTTCACCAGCACATGGTCTACAAATTGTGTGTGCGTGATGAACCGGGGTTCGTATTAGGTTTCCCTTTTGACTGAGAGACACAAAACCATGAAAACTCGTTCACTGTCCAGTCCATGTGACTGTTCAATAAACTGCGCGCTGCAGCGTATCAGAACTCCGTCTGGTAAGGTCCACAATCAAGAAAGTGAAAGATTTTCTCATTGTATTGCTCTGATGTGAATGAAATGGCTATATAGACACAGTTAAAAGTACTTGGGATAGTATGTAGCCGTTGATCATAGACTAGTGGAATGAATAAGCCGCCCACACATAGGGAATGGTCTCCATCGAAGGAACGTTTGTAAACATGGAGTTTACATCTAGCGAGGACAACAACCTGTCGTTCACGTTTGAGGATTAAATAGTGTCCACGAACTGGAAAGTATCACGCAGACTGTGATGGCATATTAATCTTCTAACAGGTTCAACGGTTTCCACGAACCGCCATGTAGTGGTATAACCGAGTGTTGCACACGTTCAGGATTGATCTTCATTGTCACCCTTACTTGAGTGCTTTAGACTACGCAAAGAATTAGAGTGGACGAACGATGGTTCTAGTTACCTCAAGGCGAGTGAACTGCATATCCGTGATTTCCCCTCGCTGTCTCAGTCTCCTCAAGCAGAGAGTTAGCTGCTTCTCCACCGGAACTGCCCTATCTAATTCGTTTTCCGTTTTTTAGACATTGTCGAGTCGGAAAGGCCAGTTCGAGTCTTTTCCACATAAATTGACTTATCAAGCAGAACCAACCCGGTTTCATTGTTGGGTCACGCCGATAGAATGTCATCATTACTACATATGCGATTCTGAGCTTCGCGATGATCGTTCGTGACAGAATTGCTGTGGAATGAGTGAGATGCCTCCGTGCTTAAGGCGCCAACATACTGACCGGAAGGTGGGTGGTTCGAACCCAACCTCTGCATCTCGAATGCTCCTGTCTAGGCTTGGGCAACCTGGCGGTGTCTCAGCCTTCGTCCTTCCTTCGGATGTTACGTTATCTAGGCACCGAAAGGGCGCTACAGCTGAACGCTCCCTTCCTTCCTTGTTGTGGAATACTTAAATTTGGCGGCAGCAAGCCTCAAACTGTTCGAGTTGGAAATGTTCTAGATTGTCCATTGATGTGACAGTTAGTTCGGTGACGCTTGAAAGTAAGTTCTCGAACTGAATTTCCACTCCTAGTTGTTCACTATGATGTCAAGGTACACAAAACCCTGGGCCTACTGTCAGTACTACCCACAGAGACCAACAACTAGGGGAACACAAACAAGTACACAAGTACCCCTAGTTACTCCACTGGACACTGATGTAGCCCAGACTGCACGTTTTCCTTTTCCAATCAATTGTCATCGTGACACTAAACTACTGTCAGGGGAACTTTTGTGCATAGAATTGCTTGCTTACCATCACTCAAGTGACAGGGTTACAAAACTAATGACATTGGTGACCACAATATGCACTTTTTGGATAGAAAAACACCAGGAGACATAGGTGGGAAATCTGCCCGGTACATAGATGAGATACTGTAACTTTTGAAAACCAAACGGTATGGTCTTGCTTTCGAGGTCATCCGAGGGTGGAGATGACTTGTAAACAATACAAACTCTCTGTAAGAAATTCAAGTCCAACAAAAAACCTCAGGAGCACCGATTTCCAAAAAGTATCGGAGAACGGCCTGTTAGAAAGACCCACTGCACCTTACACATAGCAGACTTTGATCGATAGAACCGAATACGAGTATTCGATTTGGGATAATTTTATTCTGGCTCCATTTAGTGTGGGTATCGGATTCTTTTGGGTGGTGCTACCAGTGCTATTCTAGTCCGGTTTGAAAATCCGTTCCTAAGTTTCGCACAAACGGCTGCCAATCGTAAAAAATCGGCTAGAAGCTGAAGACCTGATAAAAAACGTGTCACCAAACTCTTTGAGTATCACTAACCTCACTAATAAAGTTCAGTTCAAATTCTCAAGGTGGAGCCTCACATGACCCTCAGTTACACTAGTTTGATGCAGTCACTGACTTCATCCTACAAGTGAAGTCATCCAGAGTTGAAAGGCCGGGAAGCAATGCGCGGCTTTCTCATCTCTATTAAGACTCGTCAGTAGAGTAAATCTCACTGACCTCTAGAAAGACTCGAGCTTAGAACCCAGAATGTTCAACGACGGCTGACTGATAAGTAATGAAGTAAGCTTTTATGACAAAGAACCACCGTACTTCAACCCCATAGTGCAAGTTATGTGAACTGGTGTAGACAGCTCATCGCACACCAGCTCTGCAGATTGATTTTTCTTCTAAACATACTACTTAGATTATTCGGATAGTGGGTTGGTTTTCACTTTCCATGCTGGATTATATATATATATATATATACGCTACCCGGGTAAACCTTGATGACTCAAGTTACCCGGGTGATGCATCTCTTCCGTTGAGATTCACTGCCTTCCAACAACAGAAGACCGCCAGTTGTAATCTTGCTCAACACACTCCATACGCAGACGAACGGAACGATTCACCAGGTTACTCTGTGCAACAGGTCTTGTTGCAATCAACTGATGGTGATCTGAACGGTCAAAGAAAAAAGGAGTCCACGGAAACGGTAATCATTGATGACCATTACAACTTTGATGAAGTCCTCACAAATGAAGCCAACCCATCTTGCCACAGGAGCCAGTCGCTGTAAAGTAACTCAAGTAAACTCGCGTATCACTTCGTAGCGGTGAACAAACGGAAGAAAACAAAAAGAATCGCTCACCAATGACAGGTTTTGGTTAAATTAAGTCAAACACGATGGAACGACAGATCAGAGACAAATTCAATCCATGCATAGTTTCGTTCAGTATACTGCATTTCAAACTTTGAGCATGGTGAAATTTCCAAATGCGGTGGGAGGCGATTCGGTGAAACGCAGGCATTCGCTTTGGGCTCATAAAACCTCAGCGAGACGTTTGCTACCACAGAGGCTTCAATACTGGGCTTTATCTGGCAAAATTCAGACCGGCCAGTGTTAAAAGGTTGAGAAGCGATGTATATCTGTCCCAATATTATGGGGAATCAACGATTCATCAGCGGTGAAGAAGCCATTGGAAGTTAGGGGTTAAGTGATCGCTACCTATAGGCCCACCTCATTTTGAATCTTGTACATTATGATCTTGTGATTGGATGGACGGGAAAAAGAATAAACGAAAACATCCAATCATCAACACACCCTAACCAGATCGGAATTGGATCGCTATCTATGTAGCTGGAGAGTAATGGGTTGTGTAAGCGGACCAGAGATAAAAGATCCATCCTACGATCAAATCTGACTGTATACTTGACCGGGAACTATTGACAGGGGGAATATCAAGCATTCAAACCAGAAGACGAATCTCTCTACAATGAGGTTGCGTTGCACCATATTAACATGAATAAACCACGAATCCGACAACACACCAATTTCCCACACGTCTCAGAGATGATTTTTAGTCTTCTCACAAACAGAACCAGAGGTAAACCAGTATACACAAGAAACTAAGGAGCATATGAGGATCTCCACAAGCTTGCAGTGAACGAAATTTCCGGTGAATGAATGCAATGGCTAGGGAGATACAGTAACCTCAATCCCATCACCATTTGCACATCACCACCCCCGAAAAAGACCATTTCACACCTGCCTAGTGAGGTATGGTTTCAAACCAATGCCTAAGGAAAAACCGCCCCTAAGCGCCCCGTATTCTTGTCCCAAAAAAAGTTAGAAGGAGCTGTTCTTTCATTAGACGTAGAAACAAAGTTGTTCCCTCTAAGCAGGCGGAGGTCTTATAAAATAACTCCAAAGATGAAACTAATTGCATTTGGTGCTTGGTGCGCTTCCAAATGGCCAGACTGTCGATGTAACAGACCAGTCAACGAAAAAAAGAGTCAACTTCAGTGAGTTCCTACAGGATGCCTTCAAAGTGAGAACAACCTCTCTGAAAATAACGAGGGGAGGTTACCTGTTGTAAAGGCCACTCTTTAAAAGAGCGAAGTTGTACATGTACTGGTTGTGGAACACCTAGGAAAATTCTGATTACGCGCTGGTTCGTTGCTGCTTCTCTCTGTGCCTTTGAGGGACTCGCAAGATGTGCACATTTCGCCTGAGCATTAAGAAGCTCTCAGGCCCTGACATGAAGCAAACTTAGTAAATTCCGTTTCGGATAAACCATCCTCTGATGTTGACTCTTACCGAAAAATAGTACCCGAAATCCTGCAAGATATCGAGTGCTCTGCTTGCGGAATGGCACAACCAAATAGATCTAAGCACCGGATCTCAAGTAATACTCTAAAATTGCTCGGAAATCGGTCACGTATCCGTTCTGATCGATCGTACAGCACAGCTAAACGAACTGTCAGACTTCAGCTAAAAAGGAGCATCTGTGCGAATCGAGAAGCTTGATGGGTCCAAAAACCTGAGGAAGTGGAGGAATGTACATAAACTAGTCCAACCGATACGCGCAACAAGCCAAGGGAGGCATCTGGTAAGCAAAATAATCAATAATAAAAACGGCTTGTTCATTTCTAAAGGAAAATGTCTGAATCGCTGGGCTAAACAATTCCAAAACTATAATTCAACTGGTCATCGGCAGTTGACCATCTGGAATTTTAACTCGCAACACAGTCCTGGACAGCGAACTTGGACCCCCGACGGCTTCGGGAATACGCGAATGGCATTTCCCTCTCAAGTGCCACAGAGCTGCTGGTCCTCACGAACTCCTAGCTGCTATGTTTAAAGATACAGGTGGGATCCTCAGTCGGTGCTTATCTAACTTATTTGTCGCTATCAAGGTTAGACAGGCCGTCCCAATCAACTGGAGTGAGCCCACAGTAGTGCCTATTTTCAAAAAAGTCTTCGTACTGAGTGTGTTGATCACACAGGAATTGGCTTGATCCCCAATGCAACTACAATTTTGCCTCAATTATTTTACGTCGTATTAAGAGGTTGTTTGAAGAGGGGAATCGAGAACAGCAAGCGGAATTCTGGTCGGGTAGAAGTTGTATGAATAACAAATACGCACTCAGTAAAGTGTTAGGGCGACGCCATGCATACAGGCGCTCCATCAACTTGGTTTTCCTTGTCTTCGATTCTGCCAAGTGGCTCATTCTTTTCAACACGCTTGGGCAACAGGGTATTCCCCAGAAGTTCATGAATATCAAACACTGCTGATATTCAGACACTTGAATGAGCGTATGGGCAGCCCTCGAAAAGTTTTCGTACAAGCATTGGCGTTCGACGACAGTCCTACTCTCTGTGTTTTTGTGTAATTTCGTTAGTGATGAGGTAATGAGGCGAACAATGAAAAGTCTCCAAAACGCCGGTGATCAAATCTCTCCGAGCTAGAACCTCATCAATCTGAAATATGTAGACGAAATTCCTCCCGTTTTTTGAGAGAGAAGAAGGCGCGAGCAATACTAGAAAAGCTGGCCAAGGTCATTCGGTCCTTCGGCATCTGCCTCACGCCCACAAAGTGCAAAGTCATGCTGCGGAAGGTACAGTCTTTGAACATGCCTCCAAGAATTTAAGGATTGACAATGGGAGTTGTGGAACGTTGTCCTTACCTCGGACGTTGTAGCAGGTTTGACGGTGGTGTGACAGACGAATTCAATGCACAAGTCTGAAAGGCCAGAATTGCGTTTGACAGTTTGAGCCAACCGTGGCATCAAAAAGGCCTCTCACTGGGTCTCAAAGGATGTGTGTAGTAGTATACAGTGCGAGACTGTATTGTTGTAAGTCTGGCCGCTTTTTTATGTTCTCGCATTGAGGTGGTCAGGAAACGGGTGAAGCAGACGGCACTCCACTCAGAGTGTACCCAGTGCTGCCAGCTAAAGCTGCCGGCCATGCGTTATGCATGCCGAATGACCGGCTGTTAATAGCGCTGCTTTCCGTGCCTACTTCGGAGTGGCGGAAACCTGAAAGTGTACAAACTATGACATGGCAGAAGATAATGAAGAATGTTACAGAAAGTTTAGAAGCCATTGATGCTGTTCGCCTACCAGAATGTGGCCCACGTGACCCTCCCTATGCTTGAGTGGAGACGCTCGAAGATATTACAGTCAGCCGATATCTTCACGCTATCACTTCCTACCCAGATTGTCCGACTGAGCGTTGGAAATGTAGGCAACTAGGATGTTCCCGATAGGCCAGCCATAAATCCCCATACCAGTCCGATTTTTTCTTTGCATTATAAGGTTTTATTCAAATAAACTGACATGGTTGTACGCGAGTGAAGCGCCAGTCTTTTCTCCGGTGCTGCTACCATTTGTAATGATGATGATGCCTGAAAGTAGCCTAGTACAGGTGGTCTATCCTACGGGAGATCTTTTTGTCTCCAAAGTTCACAGACCGTCAAGCTTTACGTCGAAAATTGCGAAAGTATCAACGCATCCCATCTCTCCAGAATACGGCACTATGTTCTACCAATGGAGAAATCCTCTAAAAGTTTAGAGCTTCCTTAGCCTTCACATCAAACCACATTTCCACAACACTTCGATGAGATTCCAAATAGTGTTTGCAAAATGGCGACTTTCTACTTTTATTATAATGACGGCATTAGTGGACGATGAAGTAACCCATACAAAGGATAGTCAGTTGTGTTGTGAGTGTCAATAAAACGGTATTAATGCTTTAGTCTCAGTGTTTCACTGTGTTATTGTCAATATCTGAGATGCATACCTTCTTATCGGCTCACACAATCGACAGAGTATTCCTCTCAAGAGAGATTGACCTCCCAGGTGAGACTAATCAAGCTATTTCGAGTAAGTTGGGTTTTTTTGGGAATACCACCCTAGTTTCATTCAAAACTCGACTTCCGCAAAAGTGCGACATGGTCGTTTTAGTGTTAATCGGATTCAAATATCAATAAGGCTTCGCGAAACGTTAACTGACGGTGATTCACAACAGGGATGGGTTGACTTTGCCTTACAGAACGAAAGCAACAGAAAGGACGGAAGAGCAGGCGTGAGTCGAGTGTCTCAACCACGTGCTTACTCCGATAAACGACCCAATCTTGAAGCGTTCACAAACAGTGGTTCAACATCCCACACACACACACACCACCACGAAGGAACGTACAGACGGTTTGACGGCTACTGCAGGAAAAAGGGTACTGTGCCCCTAAGAGGAATTGGAATGACGTGAATGGTCACTTATCAGGTAACACCTCATGGGTGATAAGTCCAGGTTCTTTCCGGCTAAACGACTATCCATTCACTAGCACATTCGTGACTAATTAACGAAAAACATAATTATGAAAGTAAGACAGAATAAAATGACGACAGGGTGACTGGGTTGAGATCATCTATCCAGAAGTTTATCTGGTTCACTGTTCGCGAACACACAATCGGAATGTCATTGATTGTAATGAGATTACGCGTAGCGTATCGATGGAACAAGGCGGATACAGGAAAATCGATCAGGCTATGAGTTGGGAATAATCGCGTAATTAAAGCATAAATATTCAGAGGCATTAAAGCATGTGACATGCAAACCGAGGCAGTGCACGCACGCTCCTCAGAACATCGCTACACAGAGAGGCATCTTGAGATTACTCTTAAGACACTTTGGGGCTCCGTCTTAGGAATCTTGCAGAAACATCGCTTAGAAAAAACACCGAAACGTTACCAATCTTAAAAAAGCGACGATTTTCGATGGCAACACATAGCAAGGATTTGACGGGAGTCTCGTTGTTCGGGGACCAAATGAGGTGACAGAAACTACACCATCGCATGCTGGACAGTTCTCTGGATTACCTCGTCTGAACGATGTTTCGGATGGCGATTGAGTGATGCTGATTTCCGGAACTTATCGGCCACTTGCTCCACGGGGCGCTCAGTATAGAAGTGCACATTAACGGTTTTACGTCACGCCTCAATGATAGGAATTCATATCCCAAGTACAATAGACCATAATCGCTGAACTGCGGCAGCTGTATAAATTCCGGTGGACTGGCTGGAGATGAGATTATTTCTCGAATCGAAAAGGCCAGGGCAGCTTTTGCCAACCTCTGACACCTATGGCGCCGGCGTGACGTGAAGTTGTTTGTCAAGGGAAAAGTTTACACTGCGGTGGTGCGATCTATACTGCTTTATGGATCGGAGACGTGACCTCTACGCGCAGAGGATATACTAAAGATGTTAATGTTTGACCACCGGTGTGTGCGAAGCATTGGTCGGGTCTGGTGGGAAAATCGGATTAGTAATGCTGAGGTATGCCAGACGGTCCTGGGAAGAAGGAACTCTCCTGCGATAGATGAATTACTCACGCTTCATAGGTTACGCTGATTAGGACATGTACTCCGCATGCCAGAAGACCGCCTGCCTCGCAGAGCTGTTTTCGCCCAGCCTTGTGCTGAGTGGAAGCGACCGAGAGGTGGACACTGCATGACCTGGCAACGAAGTACGAAAACACTAACCAGTAAACTTAGTCTGATGGGCAACTGTCGCCTCCGTGGATGGGGACCCCGGGACTCAAACCACTAGTGGTTAATGACATCGGTAGAAATGGCCCAATCGCGCAGTCAGTGGCGCTCCTGCATCAAAGCTATCGCCTTCAATGCGTAGCTACCCAATCTCTGAACAAACTGAACATGCCTTCGCCTCCAAGGCTTGGTTGTACTTTCCAAATTCCCGTTTTCTGGTGATCGAAACTGTAGCAGCTGGAACCAATGTGCCTATGGTACACGGTTTATAGCTGATAAATTGAATTGATAATTGAACTGCGGCACCCTTTCAGCGCATTGCTACCGTCCGATGATAACCAATAAATTAAATTAAATTAGTGCTTAAGGTTTGACAGGGGTGCGCTAACTGTTCTTAGCAATGCGTATTTTCCTCTAAAGTGACTCGAACAACTTAAACAATCGACCAAACACCATGAATCCACAAACCCAACAAATACTAAAACAGCACAAACATATAAAAACAGGCTAACTCACGTCCATATTGATCTCCAACTTGTACTTGGCCAAATCTTCCGGATTAAAATCGTCAATATATTCGTCCGCGGAGGACGCATCCACGAATCCTTTAAAAAAAACGAGATAAAGAACGCAAGCGGAGAAAACGGTTAGCATTCATGGGAAGTCGCATAACCATCTATTAGAAAGGCGTATATTATTCGAAACTGGAGGCAGAACTTAGCTAGATTGAGCATGTACATCAACAGCAAGAAATAAGTACACGCCCACCTCCATCGGTAAGTCAGGTATCAGAACACTCTTAAACAAGGTCACACTCGGTGACTCCTTGTTGACCGACGGTCAGAGGCCAGTACTAGATTTTGAATGGCTTAAAATCTAGCTTGTTCACCTTCACCATCAGTTACGTGTCGATCAATGGGAGGTAATACTGTGTTCAGTGGTACACTTCTAAACATCTAGAGTCGATGTGACTACCGGGTTTTTTACCCAACAAGGTGGATCATAACTCAGAACTTCGCCAAATGCACGTAGAGATATGATAGCATTGCGCAGCATCAGTGGAGCTCGAAAGTTATGAGAGAATACCGTAGCAATGAATAGATGTTCGAAAGTTAAAAAAGTCATATTTTCGTACACTGACCTTTGACGTTGGGAAGTTGGGAGCGACGGCCATTTGTAGTCCGGGAAGGACGGTAAGGTTCCCGCTCGTCGTGCTGCCAATACCGTTCCGAAGAGCGTGTGAATGGTGGCTTTGTTTTCCATTGACCACCGACTTCGAATGTTCCTCGGGACCGTCTAGATGCTTGTGAATGGCCTTGTCGATAAGAATTACGTCGGTTGTAGTCTGAGTGGTTTAACGAAGAAGCGACGGAACGTTAGTGAAGAGGTGTGGCTATAAGGACGTGCCGAACAGCAAAAAAACGGGAATACATGATTCTGATTAGAACCATTCTCCAGTGCACGTTTCACTGATAACCTGGCGTAATTTAAACAGCCCCGATTTCCAGAAGTAATACTAGGCTCGCATGATGCACCACGACAATTTGCGGATATTGAGGGGATTTTGAGATATGACAAATTGAACTTTTGCAACACCACCCTTCGATGAAGATCCTAAATAGAATGTAGAGAAACAGACCGTCGTACAAAACACCAGGCATATTATGCGTCCAAAATGACGCAACGAAATGCATTGCACTGTGCAACAACTCAATTCTTCATGCTGGTTTCAAACTTGGCTTCTTTCCAATGACACACGGTCAAATTATGTCAAAGAATCGGGAATCAGACATAACTGTTCTCCCGGGCTGTGATTTACGTGCGACTCCTGACTGGTGTATAGAAGAATGTGTAGCTACTCAGGATAACGTCTATCGTCGAACGAAATGTGACTGATAAACTATGGGGGTAGCCTGTTGCCAATTCACTGCTGCATTCGTGGACCCTTTGGGTTAATGTGCGTTTCCATAATTGTCTGCCGCAACAAAATAGAGCGGACCCGCGTAGGACATCATTATCATCATCATCATCATCATCATCATCATCATCATCATCATCATCATCATCATCATCATCATCATCATCATGGACAACATGATATCAGTGTTCAACACTGATGCTTCGCTACCGTACAGCCATGATTTATTTGAAAACCTTATTATGAAAAAAGAATAAAGGTGGACAGGGAAGGGACTTAGTGCTACCCTACCACAGTCACTCCGAGGTGCCTACACCTCCAAACACTCATTCAGGTAGCCTGGACAGAAACTGAAAACACGAATGCCACTGACATCGATAAGCAGCCATATCTTGCGGCGTCTCCAACCAGGCGCAGCAGCGATCACGCGGTCCCCATCCTGGTAGGCGAGTAGCACTGACAGCACTCAAAAGTTTCGTAATCTCTCTCATACCTCTCTGAAAGGTCAAGGGTTGGTCACCTCTCTGCTTCTGCCACTCTGAATTGGGCATGGAAAACAGCACTCTCTCTGGCAAACGACGGTTTGGCATACGCAATACATGGCCTAACCAACGGAGCTTCTGGTGCTGGACATTCTCAATGGAAGTTCCTGTTGCACAACCAAAAACTCGCTTTCTGGTGGCCGCGTTACGGATTCTCCGACACCGACGTACACGAGCTATGGTCCTGAAACAACGATTGTCGAACACCTGAAGACGTCTCAGTTCCGCTGCCCGAACAGGCCAAATCTCACAGCCACACAAAAACAGCCTGCACTATAGCCTGATACACACGTCCCTTGAGATTCAGGGATATACCGTTTTGACTACATAGGTGTCTCAAATTAGCAAACGCGACCCGAGCCTTGACCTCATCTGTCACACTAAAATCAGAACTAATACAACTTCCAAAGTACGTAAAACATCCCACAACTTCGACTGGATTGTAAGTGACGCCTTTAGTGACTTCATATCCAGGAAGATGACCTTACACTTTGTGGATAGGATAGATAACGCTGCACGCGAATTGCACTGAGCCAAATGTGCTACCAGCTGAATGTCTTCTAGTCGGTATAAGCCCGAGGAAATAAGAACGAAATTCAAACCGGCAATGTGCCCAACTGATGGCCCGTAGGCATCGAACCTGAGGGGGGGAGGGAACGAAGAAGTTCAAATCTACGGTGTGTGCGGAGGGTGATCTCGTTGCCCGCACCAATCGTGGTACAACGGTGACTACAGGAAGTCACCTCTAACACTGTTGTGGGCCTGACACTGCGTAATGTCTCACTATTAAACTCGGTATAAATAATTCTCCAGCTAGCCCACATAGTCGGATGGCAGAAGGCCACCTCCAATCAGATTCTTGTAGCAGAGCAACCTGGCTGCTTGATTACAAACAGTATCGGTTTCTACGATGGAACCCAAATGCATGACATGAACAGGCGGGTTTTACTGAGGTGTTTCCTCTTACCACAACAGGCACGGTAGTCCGTGGCCCAGTCATTTGTTACATAAACCACATAATTTTTTTCTGCAACTAGTCAAGAGTAAGACTAACAACGAGTTTGAAGGCGAATCGTTCAGATGCATTCTCCAGGGCGAGGTTCAAACGAGCAATTCTGTGTTTAGCTAAAGACACTGCAACACAATTCAAGTCAGCGGGTTGCAAATGGTGTCGGACAAGATAAAAATATGAACAGAAACTCATGTACTACGTCTACTCGGTAAATACCGATCAAAGCGGTACCGGTGACAAGCCGCTGGAAAGTTCTAATGAATGTTTAAGAGTAGCACATGCAGTGGAGTAGTACTTCGACACTTTGAGAACTGGTCCACCTAGAACCTCGAAGCAACCTTCACGCTACAAACTAGGTAAAAAAACAGACGGAAGACTCATGTGATGAAATACTCATCGCCAAAACTGAGCTAATCTTATCGGTTTTGGACCCATATGATGTGGCGATGGATAGTCCTTTTGGCCCTGCTGTCGCGAACGTACTTATGGTCATAACGATAAGTGGCATGCGCAGGTAGCCAATCAATATGAAGCTGCTATGTGTCTGCTGTTACTTTAGACTTAGCAAATCAGTTATGGCTCGATCCATTGTGTCATTGCATTACGTTACTCGAGGTGGCTCAGTGGTTAAAGCGCAAATTTACTGACCGAAAGGTCCGTGGTTCGAACCCGACCTCTGCGTCTCGACTGCTTCTGTTTGGGTTTGGGTAACCTGGCAGTATCTCAGCCTTCGTGCTTTTTTCAGGTGGCATGGCAGCTAGCCGCCGAAAGGGTGACACGTTGCTTTGTATTCATTATGCGTCGTCTCACTGCGTCTTACTTTACAGACACAACTGTCGATCAAGACTTTTGATGCAAAGGGTCACCCACTGCGGTTCATCAAGAGACAGAGCGAGCTACACCGGAAACCAGTCGAAGTTGAGACAGTGTTTAAATAACCAATTTCGCTCGAGTTTCCGTTCAAAGATAACAATCCACTGATCCAGGCTATCCAATGTTTGTTCACAGCATCGAAAAGAACATACAATGCAGCCGAGTATTCTGATGAATGCAAATTTTAAACGCCTTTCATGAGAAAGAAGAAGCCTACCAGCACCATTTCACACTTCCTATACTAATTTACATACACCTTTGGACAAAAAGAATGGGTATCTCATGTCCAATTAGAGGAACACGCGCCGGCATAGGCAAAAAATCACATCTTAAATCCAGACTTCGTGATCGCTAGCGCCCGAAGGCTATCTGCATCAAGATGAATCAATTGACGATTCACCTTAAAGCTCCTTGAAACGGAAGAGCAAGGGGGGAAAACCCTATCAAAAATAATCTGAAATTTCCCCAACCCATCAACAGTAAGAATTAGGCAACCACATTAACCGACAAGGCCCTTTAAATGAACTTCAACACTGACCTAGTTTGCTGATCCGAGGAAGTCTTGCTGATTGGTTCTTCGTCTACCTTAAAACCTGGCCAACTTGGTAATCTGCACATTTGACTTGATGAAGCTTCTGTGTCAAAAGCGAAACGCTGCCTAGTTAAAAACTACTGATTGTTCACCAAGCCCTTGTTAAACGATGACCTCTCAATCGGTTCCAAACTTTTCCCAATTGATTGAGAAGTTTATTATGTTATTTTGACGTTTTCCCTGTCTGTGTGTGTGTCTATTCTGCCGCCTGGTGTGGAACCATTATGCTACCGGCTGTTCGGTGCGGCATGCATCTATCTACCAGTGCCTACCTTCTGACTGGTTCATTCAAACGGGAGCTAAGACTCAGTAACTAATGTGCAAACAATGATATGACAAATCTCTGTGTCGGTAATGTAGAGCGATTACGTTTGTGGAAATCCTGCCCACATAACATCCGTCTGTTCCTACCTGACTTGCTTATTTCGGTGAGTTGAACTGAGGTGTAGCCACTATTGGTACTCATTGGCCATCCTGGGATCCGTGTGATACTAGCGCGTTCCGCTACTCGCCGGACCAATCATTCCAGAGCGCAATGCGTTCTATAAATAACGCAAGCAACTCAACAAAACTGTTCAGCAGACTTCAAGTGCCCGCTGCGTGATCCAGCTAGAAAATGTTGACAGGTGAATCGTTCGATCGAAGCGACAGCAAAATGACAAGGGCGGTCGCCAACTGAGTCAAAATTTAGACGAATCGAAGTAACAATACTCCTACACTTGGTGCCTCCGAATCTAAGGTCTCCACCCCATTAAATCCTGGTTGAGAACCGTTAGAATAAAGCCATTGTACTGTTGCAAGTCCGAAATTGTACTTAGGAGAGGAACCCGTATTTGCCAGATGGTGATCCTTTCAAAGTGGTGCTGGAACAATGAATCAGAGTCCAACATGCGCACGCACTTTTTTGTGATGTTATCGGTAGGGTGTCACGTATCACTGATAGGCAAGCGTAGCGTAAGTCACTAATGGATGTGTCAAACCCGTCGATAAATCAACGTCGAACGTGTTTGCCGTGCGCAAACGCAACAAGCTAATAAAAATAGGGCATACCCACGCATTCCACCGGATGTTGGTTTATTTCTGTAAGCTATCGGGCGACATCATAATTTTCATGATGCACGATGGGGACCGCAAAATCAAAGGAACGGAATGAGTAATGGACTATCTAATTACACGCAGTAAGTCAATCCAAGCGAGTTTCCAAAAAGGAGTTATATAACAGAATGACACGGGTGTGGCAATACCTTGGCGGGTACGGACAGAGTAGAATGAAAACGCGCAATGCAAGGCAAGAAGAATAGGAATGATGCTTTATGGTGTTTAAAGCACCCCTTGTATTGCATCTAAACAAAGGCTTCTAGAGTGACGAGGATTTGTCGATCAGCCAGTTAGCTAAAAACCGCCGATTGCTTACCAGACACCTCTGCAACTAGAACCAAACTATTAATTCCAACTGCCGTACATGAGCAGCTGAGATACGATATATCTGCGAAGGTGACTCAAGCTGGAAGTGAGTAAGCAAGCAAGTGAGTGGGTGAGTAAGCCAACTCGACGACGACCTAGGAAGTTGTAGAGGAAAACAGCCGCACTACTGCGTCTTCGATTGTAGTTGAAATGTTGTAGGGAGCACCTCAAGTTCTAGTTAGGATTGACAGGGCACATATGTTGATATCTGTTTTGCTGTCTTCGCGTAGGAAAAATGCGGATTAAAAACAACATATAGCATAAATATATTGAATGATTAGTTGACCTCTACATGTCACCTGATCAATGCTAAGGTAACCGAATCGTTTGCTTCAAAAGTTTATGTGCGCGTGGTTTGTGCTGGTGTGATATGACAGCCAATGCTTCACCTATCGTTAAGAAACTGTTTTTGTGGCGCATCAAGATTCGAAATGAGTTCACTGGTTCAAGCTTATCGCCTGAGTCTAACAGACGTTGGGTTGGAGACGATGCAAGAATGCGAGTTGACCTCGGATCTGGAGGGTGTTGTCCTGATAACCAAGTCCGGGACATGTTCCACCGCGCGTTCCGCTCCACATCTGTCTGTCCTACCAACACAATCGTGTCCGCAGTTAAGCAAGGCGTGATTGTGCAGGCCTACACAACAACAAAATTGCGAGGCTCAGAGAACAAACTAATGATTGAGTGTTCTGATAGCTGAACGTATGCACTAGAGTAGTACTAACTGTTCAGTATCGCCAATTCGATCATTACGTTAGCTCACAAAGCCTTGGTGAGAAATGGATCGTCCTATAATTTGGTCGCGGGGCGTACAGGATGAAACGAGTTTCATAGATACGAAACTACGTCCCTTTGGTTGAACTAAGTAATGTGACAAGAGGAAAAAAGTTGTGAAGCGATAGCGTTTCGTTTACCCCGACGGTCACAATACCAAAAAAATCGTCAATTTGCATGGATAAACTAGTTTTCTGGTTTTAAAAGGAGCAAACGAATGTGCCGATGAACAACGGTCAATCTCAGCTAGGCGGCAATACAGTTCAGAGAAATCCAGTGTCAACGCATTTTGTGCCTACAATGTGTTTCGTTATCAAGTGATCATCAGAACTTCTCTGATTACGAGTAAGCCGAGTTTGGCACCATAGATAGTGAGTGACTTTTTTGGGTCGACCTCGTGACCTGCATCCACACTGTGATTAGTGACGCTGGTTAAGGGAGTTGAATTCAACTGTGCTGCATCATTTGGTTAAGTGGCTGCAGAAGGTACTTGGGTAAATGTTCGGATCTACAGTCACATAAGCTCCAGCTGGTTGAACTAACGTACGTCATCACAACTGTGGATGAACTGGCAGATAATGTTGGAGACACTATCAGAAAGACAAATTTCAAACGGCCAAACACCAAGAAATAGGGCAGTCCAGTACAGAAGTTGGTGAAATCCCTTGTTTCGTACTGGTCGACAGTCACTGGTTTGAACCCCAATGGTTATTCCGTACAATTAGAATGTCCTTCCAGGCAGGGGTGTAAATCGACCAATCGGTTCGACCAAGTAAGCTGCACTGGCTGCCAAAATACACAATCAACAATACTCACAAACGTTAGTAAAAACTTGACACCTTCAAACTGGGTACTGCACAGCAGTTTGAGCGCAAAAGATAAGCCGATACTTCAGGTGAATATCCGAACTGCCAACAATTCGTGGATGAATAGCTGAGTCGCATTAAGTAATCAAACCTATCAAATAATGAAGGGTACAAGCTTGAAGAATACCTTAAAAAAGGATAGCAAACGCGAGAATCACGATCTAACGATTGGAACACAACTCACTTTCTGTTCGTTCAAGTTGGTATGTGAATTTCTGTTGAACATCATTGTTCAACCGTTGCTTCCCCCCACTGTTGTGGTAGGGGGGCTGATATTGCCGACTTCCTGTTCTTCCAGAAGTGCGGTGGAAAAAACCGTCCCGTGAAAAGTCATCGACTCGTGGTCGTAGCGGTGGTGGACCACGATACCCGCTACCGCGTGATCTGCGCCCTAACCCGCCTGTATCCACATATCTGCCACTTGTCTGGACGGTTGGAGAGGGTGATTTTAGTTGGGCTGTTTTCGTGAAATATCTTGCAGGGTTGTGCAAGCCATCATTCTCGCACGGAGCTGAAAAAACAAGAGGCAACAGTAACTCCAACGAAACTGAAGCATCTCCTTGTGGATAGAAAGCCCGACCAAAAGTGATTCCTTTTAAGAGGTAGTCCCCCATGCGACAGCAACAGTCGAGGTAAAAGACAGTTAGCGGAAGTAATACGGAACTACCCTGCGTGGAACATCCAAAAGTTCGGCCATTTCTACTGTCCTTGAGCTAGAAAACTACAAGTTCCAAGTCATTTTCAAATGCAGACGGTGACAGTTTGTCCACACACCGAATCCAACTGGAGCAAGCCAATACATCCAAATCATCCAAATCAAGTATAAACCAGAAAAACCGACGAAGATCGCTGTGCCTTGGCAATGAAAGGTCGACAAACGGACAAAAGGATTGATACACTGAGGAAAACGAATTTTACTTGGTGAGTTTTCAACCTGCTCAACGCCAGGGTCCACAGGATAGCACGTATATCTGAATAGAGGGATAGTGGCCGGCGCACCATCGTACTATCTCACTCGTATACCGTACACGTGTACGCATGCAAATGAATCAACCCATAAAACCACACAAAAGAAGTTTGGTTACCCTGGTCGACGTCAGTAAGAAGTCCCATAGCAGTAGGTAGTGTGGAAGCTCTTGGTTGAACGTCTTCCATCCTAATGGCTCGACGCTGTCGTGCGAGACATTTACGAAGATTGGTGATTTAAAATGTTTTGACGGACGTTTGGCTTCCGACCCTGCCTGCAGTGCAGCGCATATACACATTTAGATGTCCGGAGACAGATGACATAAAGTAGCCATGGTGCCTTGCACCACATAGAACTAAAGTACGAGCAGCAATCCGGAAGGCCCTCAAAAGTTGCTTCGAAATGTGCTCGTGCCCCTAAGTCATCGATCTCTACCAAGCTTAGCAAGACTAGAATACTTCCGCACGTTCATGGTGTTGTCGGATCCCGAAACGTCCAGATGGGCTATTCACTAGTCACCATCAACCACCGTGGCCTAGAGGTCCTCATCCGGATAGACGGTATGCCCTTCTTGGTACGAAGTTGGCAGAACCCCAATCAAATGATATCATTTATGCGGTCCAAATTTTTGAAACACTAAGGTACGATGGTCCGGCTTGCGATTTCTCACATTCGGGGCAAGGATGGGGTTAAAGAGTAAGGTCTCGGGGCCTCTGGAGATTAAGTTACGCAAATTCCCTCATGATCTCTGTGGAAGATAGAGTGTCCAGGTACCCTGGCCACTAAACAACGGTCAAAAAACCGTTTAGCGTGGGACGTTAAACGAACTGGTAAGGAGTGTGGGAGCAAACTGTTTCTTCTGTATGTTTTTCTGACGAGTGGAAGAGTTGGAAGAGTTGGAAGAGTTTACGAACACAACACCCGACAGGAACACCAGTTCTGTTCCGAACGCACTCTAGGCTCACTCAGTTTCTTTGTGCGCTTTGAGGCATTCTTTTGGCCTTTTCCCGAGAGTGCCGAGGGCGTGGCTGTACTCTTTGCCCTAAAGAGAGCATACACAATGCCCCTATTCCTCTGGTGGGCAAGGAGGGCTCTGTTAACTGCTTTTCTCTTGAGGATGACTATTGCACATGCTGTGATAATTGCTAAGTTCATCACACGGCAAACATCGGACCAGTTGTGACCACCGGTAGCCAATGAAAGGCCGAAAAGAACAAAGCAAGTTCAGACACACCGTTAATTACGCTGACTATCCGTTTGACGCGAGTTTATTTGAACTTTACCAAAACGTACTGCATGCGTAGAGCACAGCAGTGTGATCAAAGTAATTTATGTACCTCAGTATGACGAGCAGTCCTGAACACAGCCTACCCGGCAGTAGCTGCGTCCGTCGTTGGCTCAAAAAAATTGTGAGTGACGAGTGAGACTTGCGTGCGCGCTGACGGAAAACTGTGCTAAGTAGAAACAAACTATTCTCGGCGCAAACCCGTAGCAGCAGTGAGCGCCTGGAGAATGTAGGCCGCCTACGCTAATGAAGTCCATATCCAGTTTGCCAATCTGAGTGTTCATGCCTCCCGTCTAAACCAAAATATTCGTATTGAATGTATCGCTTAAAACATTCTGTAAGTGCCGATAGAATTCGTCCTCTTCAACACTACAGCTGAAGTTGTTTGGATTGTATGTTGCTACGACAGTAGCCATGGCGAATGAGTTCGCTGATGGTCACATTAGTGTTCCACTGTCAGATCATGACCTGCCTTTTCCTAGACCGTGCAGGGTTTGACAAAAAGAATACTCGAGGCAGACGATCCTCTACCACATAAAGCACGTGACCAAACCAGTTCAATATGTGAAGTGTCATCAGCTCATCTAACGCTCATATACATATGTAGTAGCCCCTCCCCCCCCGAACAAGAATCACTCACGGGGAACCGTCCACCTAGACTTAGCTGGGGAGAGGCGGTCTCTGTTGAAGGGACACCCTGTGTCGATCGTATGAGCGAATACTAATTTACGTTTCAAATTTTGATGCTAATGCAATCATACACTGAGGCTGGTGCAATAACATTGTGACTAACCGTTACAGAACCCGTAATATAACGAACCCTCCTTATAAAGACCATCGTTACGGTTCATGGACACCGATACAACGAGAAAAGCCAGTAAAACTTTGTTAGAAAACTATCACCTTACAAACACTAATTGGAATTGCATGGAACTTATATGTGACCTGGTTGTGGAGGGTCTGCCAAGTGGGTGGTACGTCTAAGAGCTGCTTAAAGCAGTATTAAATTTACAGATGTGTAGCAAAAGTTGAACAGATGATAAAACTGATGTACATGGTGCGGCACCACTAAGCATTATTCCGGTTCAAGGCTATGTGCTATAACGAACACCAGAGTTTGAAATCATGGGTGTGAAATTCTATCTGCTTCTATCCATTTCTGGAAACACTGGTCGTCAATAAAACACTGTTAGCAGTATGAGGAGATTTAGAAATTGCGACCAATATTTCATCCTCTAAGTGAGATTAATCTATGCCGAAAAGCACTCTATACAGCTGTTTTATCCTTAGGGCATCATAAGTAGTGCACACCCCACGAACTCGCAATCTTCCGGCTAGTAGTTGAAGACTAAACAGTTGTGTGGGCTACCGAACGACGTTCATATGGTTCTCGTATTAAAGAAGCGAATTATCCGGCACATGCTGGTGTGTAGTCAGACCATCACTCGACAGTGTGTTGTATCCAAAGTTGGCATGCTCACTGAGCAATAAACTCAACTAACGCTAATTGATGGAGGATTCTTGGCATGCTCTGGCATTTGAAAAATGGCTAAACTCGAAACAGCACAAAACAGAAATACGCCATCAGTGAGATATATGGAACATTTAAAGTACGGATTAATGTCGGTTAATGTGGCCGAAGTGTACGTTTGAGAAACAACCACACTGAAAACAAATCTACCTGAACTTCGTGTGGTCATGTGCCTACCTGGTACGTTAGCAGAAAAAAACAAAATAGGAATTTCACATCTTGGTCTCCGTTGGGAAGGGACATCGCTCCTCGGGCATATCTAGAGTGGTCACTGCTGGGACTGGGGGGATGGTCTCTCAAAATATATCAATTTCAGACCACAGATCCAGAGTGAGAGGCCTTCAACTGAGAGGCAATCCCTCCTCCTGTCTAAGCTTAGGCAACCTGGCATTATATCAGCCCTCGTGTGGCATGGCAGCTATGCACCGGAAGAGTGTTACAGTTGAACGATTATTTTTGTTATTACTAGGTAGTCTCTCCAGGTGAAATCACTATAAATATAAATGTATACGTATACACATTTCGTATCAGCCTAGTGCATGGACCAAATCTAGCGATAGTAGGTTCATTGTCCAAAATACACGGGATCAGTCTCGGCATTCGCCATGGTTGTAAAGTTCATAGTGGTGAGTAAGCTGGGCGCCAGAACCTAGACAGGAGGACAACTGGGTTCCTAACCAAAGCCTTTGGTTCAAAATGACCGCAAGTCAGCAGCAGTTGGCTTGAGACTATTCGAGTAGCCCAGAATTTAGGGAACAAATTGTCACGCATGTTCCAACCCTCAACTTGGAGGGCCAGGAGACTGTTTATCAGACATCTATCCTCAGCATTGCTATCCAGACGTCAGCAACATCCAGCGGCATCGATGTTCAAACACGGAGTTTTAGTGTCTTCTGCTTTCAGAGACCAATATTCTGAACCGTACAGGAGTATGCGACAATACCGTAGAGTAGACTTCACCTTTACAGACAACCTGATGTCACGTCAAAATCACACATATCTCAGACTGACAAAGCCGCCCCAGTTTTCGCTATTCGAGGAGTAAACCTGAGTTTGGTCAGATCGACGAGATTAATGCAACTACCTAAGCGAATGATTGATACATTGACCGGTTCGGTTTGGCCCAAACCAACTTTGCAGTACCTTTACAAGTATGAAGTGCATGCCTAATTTTCTTTAATACTGCGTTCGATCCCAAAAGAGCAATATCCCCTACGTGTTCAATATCTATAAACAAACGCCCTAGAAACACTCCGACCCTGCACGAATCGCAGGCTGGCGGGACTTTTTCCGTTAAAGAGAAGCGAGAGGGAACAGCCTTATCTGACACCACTAGAGGTGAATTCGGGTGAAGGCCCTTACTCAGTCACCAGATTTGGGGTAAAAAGCTTCACGTAGGGTCGAGATTCTAGCTAGAACATTATTGTTCGACAGGTGCTGACGTTTAACGTCTGACGTTTAACAGAGTTGAAGGAAGCATTTAAGTTAACGAAAACGACCATTGACGAAATACACTCGGTTGCAAACGAAGTGTTAACGAGAGACTCAAATGAGTCCCAAACGAATCGCCAGTCTGCTATGTTGTTAAGCTGAATGTGTTGCACAAAGGCCGTCCCGCGTTTCAGTTGACACGACATTCGAGACATCTTCTCGAAAACATGCACTACCTGTAAGGCTGCTGATAGCTTACTACCAGTTTCACTCGTCATATTTAGTGGAAACTCAGGGACCACGTCTGTCTGATTAAGGGTGAAACCAGTAGTGGGCTATCAATGATTATTCGGCAATCCTACAGGGAGTGTTACATTAAGAAAAGACAACCACTGTTATAGGCTGAAATGAGTGAGCGGTCCGTGGTTCGAACCCAACCCAGGGCATCTCGACTATTCTTGTCTGGGCTTAGGTCACCTGGCAGTATCTTAACCCTCATGCTTCCTTCGAGTGGCACGACGGCTAGGTACCAAAAGAGTGCTAAGCCTGAACGATTTTCGTGAGGTTCTGGCAATTATCGAGGGGCAAAGATACACACTCTCTCTCAAGCTGCAACTCGGCTTGATTTTCACTGATTCGTTCCCTCTCGTCTTAGATCAACCTACGCAGGACAAAACAAGTAGTCTGACTAAAGAAGTGAGAAACTGCTACACAAAAACTTTATCAGATAAGCTGAAACAAACCATACATTTGTACAGAGCTCCAACATTTGTTGCACGATTCCTCGTTACTTGACAACTAATTTCTTACGACCACTCTGGAATATAGGTAGTAGTACGCCAGTGACAAGTCGAGTACTCCAGCCAGCCCAAACGTACGAGTAAATAAGGACAGTTGTGATGCTCCCGTGACTCCGATACTCAGCCTTGACTTACAGTTCCGCCATTATGATACATCAAAGCCCACAGCAGCTTGAAAAGGCCCTCAATGAAGACCAGTTAATTAATCAATGAATCTATAAGCCATAAACCGCGTGCCATAGGTACAACGGTTCCAAATGCTACAGTTTCTATCAACATAAAGTGGGACAGTGCGGGAGATACGGCCAAGCCTTGGAGGCGATGCCATATCTGGTTACTTCTGCAACTGGGTAGCTACGCATTGAAGACGATAGCTTCGATGCATGAGCGCCACTGACTGTGCGATTGGGCCATAGCTTCCAGTTTCATTAACAAGTGCAAATTCAAGTCCCAGCATCCCCACCCAGGGAAACTTCAGCTGTCGACCCGACTAAGTTTACTGGTTAATGTTTTCGTACTTCGTTGCCAGGTCATGCAGTGTCCACCTCTCGGTCGCTTCCAATCAGCACAGGGCTGGGCGAAAACAGCTCTGCGAGCCAGACGGTCTTCTAGCATGCGGAGTACATGTCCTAACCAGAGTAACCTATGAAGCGTGAGTAATTCATCTATCGCAGGAGAGTTCCTTCTTCCCAGGACCATCTGGCATAACTCAGGATTACTAATCCGATGTTCCCACCAGACCCGACCAATGCTTTGCACACACCGATGGTCAAACATTAACATCTTTATTACATTCTCTGCGCGTAGAGGCCATGCCTCTGATCCACAAAGCAGTATGGATCGTACCACCGCATTATAAACTCTGTCCTTGACAGACAAACTCACGTCACGTCGGCGCCATAGGTGTCAGAGGTTGGCAAAAGCTACCCTGGATTTTACGATTCGAGAAATAATCTCATCTGCAGCTAGTCCAATGAAACTGATGCAGCTGCCCAGGGAAATAAATTTATCTACCACGTCGACTGGCTCGCCTGCAAGCATAAGGTGTGGGTTTGATCACACCCAGCCGTTTAACAGCATTTTACACTTTGCAGGTGTGAAGCGCATGCCAAACCGTCCAGCAGAGTTATTTCGGTTATTCAGAATGAGTCGCATTTATGAAGGATCTGAACCAAGCAGAGCAATATCGTCCGCATACTCAATGTCTGTGAGGGAACGTCCCGGGAGCATTTCGACTCCTGAGGTTTCGGAGGCAGGCCGAGAAGCTTCAAGCAGCACATCAACAACAAAGATGAGAGAGGACAGCCTTGTCTTACACCACTGGACGTGGTGAACTAAGGCGAAAGTTTGCCGTATACTCGTACACGCCCACAGGAGTTCGCATACAGTGCCCTCATAAAGGATATAAACTTGGAAGAGACACCTATGATCGTGAGACAGTGGCAAAGTTTCTCTCGATCGACAGTGTCAAAAGCAGATTTCACATCAAGAAGCACGACCGACCAGGGGCGTTTGAAGCAGTGGCGCTGTTCAAGAATTTATCTCAAGGTAAATATATGGTCGAAGCATCCTCAAAAAGGGCGAAAACCTGCTTGATTCTTACGAATCTGTCTCTCCCGATAATCGATCAACCTACGGTGCGGCAGAAATCAGGCTGATGCAACGATTATTTTTCGCATGACGTTCTTGCGCCAGTTTTGAAAACTGGGATGACGGTTGAGGAGCTCCATTCGGCTGGTGTCCTGTTTTCGTTTCAAATCTTCTGCAGTATGGGTGTTAGACTGTTCACCATGGCCTCGCCCCTCTCTCTGAAGAGCGCGGGGAACAGACCATCCGCGCCAGGTGCCGTGTCGTGCTTGAGGATTGATATCTCACGCTGGATTTCTGTTGTTGATGGTGGACTGGTGTTGATGTTCCATTCAGGCCCGCTGGGTTCTTCCAGTGGTTGTGTTGAAGGAGACCAGGTGAACTGTTCTTTGAAGTGTTCAGCCCATCGCTCAAGACGACCATTGAGGGAGTGGATTGCATCTTTTTCGAATTTTGTTTCACACACACCTGGCTTCCTTAGACCGGTGGATCGAATCAACTGAAATAGGGCGCGGCTGTCGCCTGCAGCAAAAGCCTTCTTTATCTCCTGGGCCTCGAAATCCACCAGCGCTCTCTCTCATTATCCAAGCTCCTGATTATCTGGTGTTTGAGGAATCTGCGTGCGCCATCCCAGTTGCTAGTTGCTGGTACGTTCTTTCTGGCTGCAATAGGATGTGCTGGTCTTCACGATATCCAGTGTCCATTTGATCGGGTCGGATTGCTTGGACAAAAACTTTTGAAAGCTGAGAGCATAGATTCTTTAACCCGCTTAAATTCAGCCTCCAAGCAATCTTCGTTATCTGCATCACTGTGTGAAGACAAATAAGGACTACTACAATTGTATTTACACGGCGATTGCAGAATTACCAACAAAGTCAGACTAAAATATGCGCCATGCTAAGAAAAAGCTCGATCCTGAATAACTCGTATTCTGACAAATCAGCGCAGAGTACTCGTAGACAATGTGGCCGGTGGAAGATATGAAAATCGCTAGATCCCAACTGACCAACTCCGGGGTTCATACAATTGTGGGTGAGAACCTTACTGATCTAAATCATGCAGAGGATCTTGCTCTTATGTTTGATGGCGAGGAGGAAATGCACGCGCCCAGTGAACCTTCAGTGCAAACGTCGCAATATGTCGCAGTCGACCGTTATCGGTGGTGTTCATGCGGTCAGTTTCTATGCAGATTATTCGGCCAAGTGCTCGAGGTTGATCCATCACGAACTGGACGCGGCAGGTCGACAACAACTTCATTTCCTGCTCACTGGTTACCCTGAAGCTCAGTAAACTAAAATTTGTGGTTGTGCCAGTGAAGCATGTGTTAACAGATTACACTGTCCATTATAATTATGCATCCCTGGACTACTATGCAAAGTTTCGCTCGCTTTAAGAATCACCAAATGCGTGCCTAACGAACCCCGAGCTAATTCGGACAGCCAATAACCTTGATGAGTGGCAGCCGCCGAATGCCCGCTGTTGTCGATTTTCAACACATGGGATGTATGAATGACACATTGCTTCCAAACTTCGTTGGTGAATTCTTACAGGACAGAGATGCAATACTCATCACAACAGGAAGTTTTACAAGTTAGAGGAAGGACCGCAAAACCTATCCGACTCCTTCCTTCAGGGTGGAGGGGTGGGAAACTGTGGTCAAGTTCACCTCCCATAAACAACCTCACACTTACAACAGCTTAACACCATTTGCCCCATGTAGTATCCAAGTGAACAACACAAAAAAGATTAGACAGTTGTTGGGTGTATACAAGCAAGCAAAACTCACACAAGCGCACGTAGGAATTGGAAGACTGAGTGGTACCTCGGCCGCGTCCTCGAGATTGCCTGGATGCCATTGGCTTTGGCAACAAGGACGGTGGACGTCTGGAGGAGAAATGTTCCGATGGGATAGGACGATCAGCACGTTTTTCACCAGAATACATTCGGCTAGAAAAGAGGGAGTTTTAGCGATTCATGAGAAAAGGAAAACAGTGTGGCAACTTTCCAAGAATACAGTGATTACACACAACAGCCAGCATCCGAAGTGAGTACGTGAGTAATCTGTTCGTCCACAATCGATACTCTTGACGTAGTTGATACACTAGAAGTGAACGTAAACCGTTCCGTGTTCTATATTGCGCAACGTAACAAATGCATCGATGAGACATTCGCGAGCCAGCGGTCCTGGCTTTTGTGAACAACGGGTCAAAATTATTGGCGAGCATGTGCCTTGTATTCAACCAGTCTAGAATGGTACATAAAAGCTTCCAATCGGAAACCTGACAGCAGCAATCTACATCAGGCGACCGTGTACATGACTCAATGGGGAGCCAAATATGGTTAAACTCGTTCACACGACAAGTAGAGTGAACCGAGAAAAACAGGAAAATTGCAAGAAAAACATCGCACAGATCGTATGAAACGACCCATGTCGACATCTAGGAAAGATTATGATTGGCCTGGTAGTCAATGCCTCAAGCTATGGACCAAGAAGTTTCGGTTCCGAAATCGATTTCAAGTAAGTTGGGCAAATAATAACTGGTAGAGGTTTGTGATTGATTCAAATGAAATCGTATCAATCGATTCATGTAAAGCGGGTCCTCTTCAGAGCAGAATTATACGAACTTTCAACCACGGAAATAAACATGGTTAGGGAGCACTACTTCACATGTGAGAATGACCCCAAACTTTTTACCGGTGTTTGTACTCAGTATTTAGTTAGTTTTACGATCACAGACAACATAATAACTGTGGGAAAACGCTTAGAGCTGACTGAGAGGTCACCTCGTGCTATTTTTCAAACTCTTTTGAAACAACATGATCACCTGTTAGGCTTGCGATCAAGCGTACAGCGGACCTAGCTGCCAAAGTTTTACTATAGCACCCAGGTATATTGAGCACACGGAGTTGGATGGAGCTGCTTGCATCCGGGCGCGTCCAGAAGTTTTGACGTAGGAACGGTTAGAAAAGGGCTAGATGTCAATACTCTACTTGTGATGACCAAGTGATCGCAAACAAATGGCGGCGAACAGGTTGGTTTTCCTATGAGAAGGTGCGCCTTCCACATGATGGCGTCGTGTCAGTACAGAAGGATCGAACATTCAAACAGATATTCACTAGATTTTTATTCCGAACAGAAATCAGAGAACAACGCATAATTCATCCCAGACAGCTGAGTTCAATTCACCCGGTATCATGAGTTAAGAAGGTAGTTAAAAGTCAACCTGTGCACCGAAGAAGTGCTTTCGCTCGGGGGTCAGACCAAGCGTTGTCACATTCAGCAGACCTTTCAGGGGTAAAATGCGTATACAAGGCCATCTTAGCCAACAAATGATCACGTCAGCCATGAAGTGACATGAAACAGCCCCCTGAATTATGCAAGTTCAGCTGCAACAAGTTCGTTCCAGAACAGCGCTGTCCTCAACACTTGAACACAAACTGCTCCATCGAAAGTAAAAAAGAACAACTGTCGTCATCCCGTGAACGTCGTCAGGTGAGTAGGAGGTTGCAAATTAAGAGCGAGGCAGACAGCTACCACCATTCGGCACAAGTAGTCATGGTAACTAGTTACAACAAGAGAGCATTGGAAAAACTATACACACATGAAGCAGTTTTTTTCGCCTGTCCTTACTGAACGAAATACAAAGGATTTTGAGACAGGCGAAAGCAGCTCAACTGAGAAGGATTCGGAGGGCGCAACTACCGAATTGTCCAACTTCATAACGAAACGGACTGGTTAGATAAACACACTTGGCTACAGTCATGGTAAACGAATCGCGTTAGTGTAGCAAAACGGAATCAAAGTCTGGCTAACCATGGAAGCCAAGTAGGGGGTTTACCAGTCCGGCTTTGAATTACGATGCCCTAGTGCGTACGTCGTTTGGTTGACAGAGCGTCCATTTGACAAGCGACCGGTTACTAATGCCATTCGGATCATCTCACTTCTCTGATACAGTACAGAAAGCAAAATACAAGCCAACTTCGAGGAACCAGCCAGCGCAAGTTCATGCGATGGAAATCCGCGGAGTTGAAGAATGAGCTGCACTAAATCTTGTCCAAGTGCTCAGTGACCACACTATCGATCGGTCACACGTAACCGAGCGGTAGAGTTCAACGTACAACTCTAAAAGTCTCACGTTTGAATTACGATACGGAATCACCGCAACAACTGCATACCTTACTTGTCTTCTAGATGATAGCACAGAACCCCCTCAATGCCCACGAAAGTTGTTTAGAAAAACATCCCACGAGCCACATGAACCCAAGTATGGGTATTTACTACCTGAAGAATAGGTCAACACAAGCCCAGCGCGTGGTTGAAGAATACTCCATACGTGGTTGAATACACAACACTCCTCTGTATGTTGCTAAACAGCAACATGCATAACCAGCTAAACAACCTGAATCGTTTGCCTTATTATAACAAACAAATAACAACAATCGTTCGACTATAACGCCCTTTCGGTGCCTAGCTGCCATGCAACCTGAAGAAGGCACGAGGGATGAGATGCTGCCAGGCTGCCCAAGCCTAGACAGGAGCAGTCGAGATGCTGAGGTTGGGTTCCAAACATGGAGCTTCCGGTCCGTAAGTCGGCGCCTTAACCAATGAGCTATCCCGAGTTCAATATAGCTCTCAAATCACCGCGTTTCATCCAGTGCAATTAAAATCTGCGAGACACAGCACACGGACATAACTTTGAACGCCCTTAGTTAAGGATCGACAATAGTATGCGTTTTGTGATGGGAATGCCAGACTACATACAGCATATCCCCAAGTATCACATTTTAAGATTATACGGACGGAGGTAGTACTTCACAGCGTGAGTTGATATTCAGGTGGTTTAATTCGTTGTGACACCGGAAGTTGAGTGGTAGCCGGAATTAAAACAGCTCGACGGTTCCAAAGTGCCCTTTATCAAATTTTGAACTAACATCGATGTCTCAGTGGTTAGAGCACGAACGTACTGGCCGAAAAGTCCGAACCCGACCTCTGCATCTCGACTGCTCCTGTCTAGGCTTGGGCAACCTGGCAGTATCCTAGGCCTAGTGCTTCCTTCGGGTGGCATGGCAGATGGGCGCCGAAAGGGTGCTACAGATGGACCATTATTGTTTTATTATCGATGTCACATTGGATTGAAATTCGTCCAAATAGTCGGTAAGGCTTCCCAAGATATTGTTGGCCAAAAAACGTAGGAACTTTATATGAAGATATAAGGAACTATAATTGAGGTGTCTCGTTGAATCCACCCTCCACTATCCAATTGATAGGGTCCCAGCCACTGGATACAGTTCATAGATGAACCATTTGATTCAACATAAAGCATGGACCAACTGCCACCACCCTTTTGTCTCTGCTGAGAATGAGGACAAACAAAACGACAAACAAAACGAAGAACGTACCCGCGATTAGAGCCACGAGGAGGGGAAAATGACGCTGAATCGCCATTCCGTACAGGTCGCTTGTTTGGGTCAAAATATTTTTGTTTTAAGACAGATGGAGGTGGTCCCAAACAGGCATACTCATTTTTAAATGTAATATGTAGTTCTGGGTCATGTGGTCTACATGAAACCACACGGGCTGTGTCAGGCGCATTCAGGAACCGACCACGGGGAAACCGGTATGTCGAATCAGCGTACATTCCACCACCGACTTCTGAAGAGGCGGGTTAGTGTGGCTGTAAGAAAAACGCAAAAAACTTGAACAACTGTCCATTATAGATAGAAAACTGTCCAAAACGCTTCAACATACACGGAGACAGAAGTTAGAGTTCACGACAGTTACTTTGAGAAGCTCCACAGTGAAGGGAAAGTGTTCGACTCTCCTTAAGAGCGGTCACTCCTTGGGGTCATCACATTCCAAATTACGACTGACATGGAACGTCATTGTGAGTGTTCAATCAGGAAAGTCCTCTTTTGAATAGACTACTGCAGCTTGGTGAAGCATGATTGGAAAGCTATACCTGTGAGTGATGGGAATACAAGAAAATGAATTTCCCTCACTAAAGTTTAACACTGGACCTCAAGACCATGACCTGAAATGTACTGTTTGTACAAACTTCTTGCGTGAATCCCAAACTTGCAAATGCCAATACAAACATCAGTTTACCTAGTAGAAATGGTCTATAGAAGAGTGTCGGCGTGAAAATCGTAAAGTCAATCGCAATGCTCGGCACAAAGGTAAAAAAGAAAAGACTTTCTGCCATTCAGCTCGGTTAACCATGTGAATTGCCTTTGATGATCACTCGTTCCAAGCGGTGCATAGAGGGGTTTATCGGAATTCCCAGACGACCCCTTACAGCCGTTCGCAACGGTTTTGTCCTGTTAATGGCTCGTCAAGTCTCAACTATCCTTGTTCCTTACAACAGTACCAGTCTGAACATGAGCTGAATAAATAAGTTGATTGGTACTCTAACGGAACAACTGAGTCTTTCGTTTTTCACATTTCTCAAGGTACTTCGCAGCGAGAAGTCATCCGCCTAGTAGTTAAGTAGGATCGACCGTATGCAATTTATCTGTGTATAAAGGGGGAGAAGATCAGATGGAATTCTCTAACAACCCTGTTTGTAGTGCACCAAGTAGGGTCACCCAAGAGGACAAATCGAATATCACGTTTTGGTATGGTGGTTTGGATATCAAATCCACACAAAGTCGGTACTTCAATCCAGCCCGGTGGGTTAGAGCTGTGAACAGTGCTCGATGACGGGGTATTCGTAAAGTAGGCCGTGTTAAACATCAAACAGTAACTGCAACACAACTGGACTGCAATCCATTAGATGGCCTCCCGGCGGTAATGAAACATCAGATCCTACACCATTTAGGGCTCGGTGATTACGCAAACGTAGGTTTCAACATGACGTTCTCCCGTAACAAAACCCACAATCAGTGCCAAAGCTAAACTACGCACGCAACAACTGGTTGTTCGAAGTGGAAAAAAAAGGATGGTAAGGCTTCGAATGCAAAATAATAAGGAGCACATAGCCCGAACAAAGTTAAAACCGGAACCCGGCACAAATAAAATCCTGATCGGAGAACATAAAGTAAGGGAACTGCTATGTTTTACGCAACCCAGAGTCACAGGAATCAAATACAAATGTCAGAGAATTATGGGACAATCGGGTGCACACTAATAAATGTGCGTTCCAAAGGAGAAAGGAATCTACAGCTACGACAACCCTCAAAGGCCTTTTCAACTACGTTTTCAACAACCCAGTAAGATAGGAACACTCATAACACGCTATACCAGTCCACAATAACGACTTCTGAAGAAGCAGATAAGTTTCCATTAAATGTGTCAGGTAACAGTTAAAAAACAGGGATTATCTTTCGAATACCTGATCCACTCCTCGAACAAAATTTCTCCAGTTATACGTAAAATTTGAGTCCCTTACATCACTGCCGCCGATTACTTTAGCTGAAATCATATAACGTCATCACTGCCCCAAGGTAAATTTTTTTCAAACTGCGCTACATTGTCCAGCTCTCGATGGCTTGCATTTGCCACGCTGTCACAGTTTAAAAAGAAATAAGAGAACCTGGCTTAATCGTACACATATCAAGAGGTTTCCGATCACGTCCAAAGTAGCTGAAAGTGTGGTGGCTAAGACAGTAAACAGCCAAATAAAAACTACCAGCTTGTGAATAGATTACCGCATGGGTTCCGAAGGGATTACTCATGAAATAACAATCTGATGAAAGTCCGAAAAGACTTCACACCTATAACAGACCAACCACACACCCAAAACGCTATTTCGACTGTTCGACGAATCTTAGCATGCTTCCGTCTATGCTGGCATCTCCTTGGATGGCTAGGGAAGCAATGAAGTAGTCACTCGGTTATTTTAACAAAAGAGGTTCTGCAGTACGAGCCGAGGATAAGCCGCCGTCTTTTAAACGACACCAAGCAATTTCCTCGACCTGAATTCAATCAAGTGCGCCAAGATTGTGTCTACATTCAGGAATGATCAAAATATGGATGATTTATGGTCACCACCCCCCGCCCCAACGGTCACCCACGGTTGCCTCTTAGCAGAAGTAAAGTGCAGCAAATATCCTAGAGTTACTCTCTGGTCTTTCTTAGCATGATAACTCAGTGGTTCGAACACGACTTTTGCATCTCGACTTCCCGTCTAGGTTTGGGCAATCCGGCAGTATTCCAGCCCTCGTGCTTTCCTCGGGTGGCACAGCAGTTAGGCACCGAAAGGGTGCTATAGGTTAACGACCTTTCCCAGCATGACGTTGCTAAAAATCCGGTGATTTCATACATCAGACGGTCTACCGTTTGACACACTTCCATTTACGAAACCAAATCTTTCAGTTTTGTCACTGCCATTCCCACAATACTCTGCTGCTAACCAACGGTCCCTTTTAGACTGTTGAAAGTCGACTTCATTATCAGGCGCCGCCTTCCTCCGGGAAAGTTTCCCAAATTGCTCACTAAAATCTTGATTGATGGACATAGCAAAGCTTGTTCAGGTCTTTTAGACATGACCTTTCAGGAGCTCTTTCAGTTCCTACATGACGAACTACGGAATTATCTTCCCAAGTGCTTATTGAGGAGCACTGGCCTACTTCTGCACACCAGTGCATACTTTGTGCACACCTTTGACTGTAACAACGCCGTTGTTCCGTATATGGTTCGACTGAGGACAGCTGCTTTCCTTCAGATATGCACTCCTGCAGCTGCTATCTACATGGAACTGTTTGGCTTGGATTCTCTATTCATCTGTGGACACGAAACCCAGTCTTAAAATGGTGGTTTTCTAAACATAATTGTAAGCATACCTGTCACTTCACAAATTCGTCAAAGCTACCATCCGGAAACTTGCTAGCTACGACGAATGAAGTAGACCTCCTATCTTGTTTTCTATACAGGTATGAAATATTGAAAAAATCATTTCTTACACAGGTCAGCCGTGGGTGTTCAAGTCATTAACATCATTATGGACAGCAACAACAGAGGATAAAAATGGTGCTCCATTGCCGTGCACCCATGTCGATTTATTTGAGTAAAGCCTTATAGTGGAAAGAAGTAGGGCAGAGAGAGGGACCTATGGCTAGCCTACCACAAACATATCAGGTGTATACGCTCTCAAAACTCAGTCAAACAATCTGGATCGAAACTGACAGCATCAACGTTACTAACGGTTAGTCACCACACCGTTTAATGTCTCCGACCAAACATAAGGATGGTCACGTGGACTCCATTCCAAAAGGCGAATAGCACCAACAGAGCCCAAACTTTTCGTAATGCCCAGCATTCTCTTCTGCCATGTCAAGTTCTGTCTATCTCTGGATTTCTACCAGTTCCAATAAGCATGGAAAACAGCACCCTTCTCGACAGGTGGCAACTCAGCATGCGTAACACATTACATAGCCATCTTGGCCTGCAATGCTGGAGGCATTCTTTGAGTGAAGTACTATCCAGTTCATCAGATACCAGTCAACTGAATTAAAAGTTGAATTTTCTGAGGATGAAGCACTGGCTTCCGCTGACAAAGCGCTCCGGGCCAGTCGGCAGAAGATATGCCAATGACCCGTATACAGAATCTCATTCGGCAAGCTGCTACATTCACTGACAGCTTTCGTTGACAGTGTAATAAAAGGGGTTCAGGTGAAGTGTCTGTGACTTGTGAGAACCTATCTGATGTCCAGGTATGAACCACCCATCAAATGGTGTGAAGGCTTTCGAATCCTCTCAGCAGTATCTTCTATGTGTAGGCTGTGTCAACTCTATGTTTTCTGTAGACAACTGTGTGTAGCCTCCCAGGGTAATAAACATCCCTCAAGTCAACGACCCATTTCTCTCCACCACGTTGGACCAGTCCCAGTATTCAGCCTTACTGTTTCAAATGTTTGTGGTCTAGCATGAACTATAAAGGGGGTGGAAGGATTAATGTTGCCATCTAGTCAGAAAGTCGATGATGGGTCCATACTATCCGGTCGGCTGTCAAACCCTTCGTCGTTGTTTTTAGTTAATGGTAACAAGAACCCCAAGATAACACTCCGCCAGGGACTACGGACGAGGCAACTGATAGGTAGGTTTCACTTCCCAAGATTGATTGACAGCGTTCCGCTAAGGGACAGAGCAACCAAGAACATAATGGACTTGATCCGTTTATTCCTCTGGCGTCACCATCCTCCACAAATCACTCGCCTACAAAAGGCATCTAGAGGTGATATGTTGCAATATAATGCTCGTGTACACTATCGGGAATCCCGGGGCTGAAAGTGGTCCACAGGGGACCCCAGTGGGGATACCAACGCCCTCGGAATGTTTGCTGTTGACCTCGACTTGCAATGTGTACCCCTAGAAAAAAAACCTGTAATCGGTTGTGAAGTATACTGGTGGCTTTCTGGATGGATAAGTTCAGCCGAAAACGTCGCGTTCAAGACCTACCAAATGATCATAATATTGTCAACAAAATAATGCCTTACTCCTTGCGCCTTCGGCCCAGACCGGCCCCCTACAGCCAAGTGGGTCAAACTATTGAGTCAGTGGCTCCGAGAAGGGTCCCCCAAGGAAACCCTAACAACCGCTGTCTCGCAGTTCAGACTTTTGAGTCAGAGGCTAAGGTCAGGGACCCGAACAAAATCTACATCCTCTCACTGCTTTGTGGGTCAGACTTTTGAGTCAAAGGCTCAAGGTGAGGTACCTCAACTAAACGTCCTTCTTCGGCCTGGGCAACCGGGACGTATCATTTGCCCTTGCAGCTCTTCGCTCACCGGTCTTCTCCCTCACTCCCTCCCAACCCATCGTACAGTGCAGTGCATCTGCCAACCCATCTGCCAATCCCCTAGCCACTGTTCCGTGTCTCAACCATCGCCCAGAAAATAAATCAAAATAATCACCTATTAACCTCAAAAGATCTAATCCACAGTGCACCCTTTAATGTCCGTACTCTATGTCAAATTGGGCAACAGGCATCACTTCCTGAAACCTTACTTTCCCTCTCTATCGATGTATGTTGTGTCTCCGAAACACGCATACAAGACCCCACTTCGGTCGTGCTCCTCAATCCGCTCAGGACGAACTCAGATGTTCCACATTTCATTCTTCGGATACCCGGTGATCCTAACCCAATGGTTCGTGGTATCCACGGTGTGGGAGTTGCACCCTTCCCCAAGGAAAAAGCGCCTTACTGGACTGAATCTCAATAAATAGTCGTCCTTGCGCTGTGCGGTTGCTGGCTCAATTAATGCAGGTCGATGCGTAAAGTGGTGTTTATTTGTCGTATCAGCATACGCCTCAACATACTGCAGTTCTGAGATTGAGAAGGATGGGTTTTATGAAGATCTGTCGCCACTGCTTCGCTCAGCAAGAAGGACGGATATAGTGATCCTAGCGGATGATATAAATGCCCAAGTTGGACGAATAAGTCCGGAAGAAGCGCACTTGTGTGGTAGATATGGAGTTGATGCTAAGCGTACGGATAATGGGGGGCGGCTTCTTCAGTTGTGTGCAGATCATCGTCTGTTCCTGGTCAGTAC
>SJOL01007764.1:1092724-1112815 GCA_004794785.1 Opisthorchis felineus | reverse complement strand
CTGGGAGCAGCAGGTAGGTTTCTTTCATGTTCTTGTGTGAAACCCGAATAGAGGACTGGACTTGGGTAAAACAAATCCTTGGATCATGTTGCCAAAATTGTTTGGGATGCACAAATGCAGCGTTACTAAAAATTCGGCGTGAGAAAAAAGCCGATGATTGGATTTGAGCACGAGGGATGAAAGCCTCGTTTAGTGGACGGGTGCTCCCATCAAGGAGGGTTGACCTGTTACGTTGCACCATGGCGCGTTCGTATACTTGCCACCCATTAAGTAGCACAGGTGCATCGCCCATCGCCGATGTTTCTGAGCCTGGCCTTTAACTCAAGAAATTCACGGAAGAGCCTCGTTGTTGCTTGTATGTAGCTGGATTGGACCTGTCGTGGTAGTCATTTGTCTGGGAACACCAAGATGTACAAGTGAGTGACGGCTGTCCTTTCGTTCGATTTTAAAAAACTTATGCATGGTGCAGACTGGAGGAACTCTGAGAGGCTCACGGCTAACATAAACGTGCAAGGCGTTGCCACCTTCAACTTAGTTAGGGTTACACCACCCCAGGTCTACTTCATCAGCAAGACGTAACACACCCGTTCTCCTCTCTTCTGCTCTGAAGCGATCAAGTGTATATAGAATGTAACGTCCTTATTGTTTCCTGAATGCCAGCAGTCACAGCTAGCGCCTTTTGGCCGTTTTTTGTAATGCATCACTAGTTTCTTGGAGCTGAGAGCAGTGACTCAGTGACTGGCGACCCACACTCTTACCCTTCTGTTAAGTTCACGTAGTAGATTCCAGTTAAACTACAGTCCTTACCCATTATCTCGGAAAATGTTGCTGAACCGTTTATTATTTTTCTGCTGTCCCTGTTCATAAAAACCCCCTTTGCACAACAGAGATCTAATGATTGGATTCTTTAGCCGAGCTGAAAACTACCGCCGCCCCCTGTCTAACTCACCATATAATGGCCCGCTCCAACTGGTCCAACGGCTAGCCCCCGCTGCTCTCAATTTCGGTGGCTAAGTCCTTACCTTCCAAAAATTAGGCACTTATTCTGACCCTGGCCGTACGCCTTCTGATCGATCGACGCTCGGTGCAAACACGAGACACAATTCTTACCACCAATGACACTCTCCCGCCTCGCTATCCGAAGGTACTGCATACATGCCTAGCAGAAGCCAACCAATCATGATTTGTTGTGTCCTCACACTACATCGCAAACTCAGCTAGTCCTTGGTTTCTAGGTCAGCCAACAAAATTCCACTTGGCTTGCTGTCATCCCATTTTGGATTTTTTTCTATTGGACACTGTTTCATCCGATGCCTCCCAGAAATCACCAGGCGCTACTGTTCTCATCATATTCCTTCTTCATTCCTCCTCTTCTCAAGCTTCCAGCTTCGGGTTGTAGTTGCTCCAAGCTCCATGCATAGCCGTCATTCATTCACCCGGTCTACACCCACATGGCCCTCCAACTGAATCAAAATTACCCGTGACTCTACATCGCTTGACTCTACGTGTGTCAATCTCCTCGTCTAACCCAAATCCAGAAGCAACGGGAATGCGTATCGCTTGTCCGATTGCCGCAACCTTGACGTCCGTTACGGGGGCCGTCCAGAAGCCGAAGCATGTCAGCGCAATGATTGCATGGCACCGCCATACCCAGTCTGATGGCACTCCCACATCTATTTTTTCCCACTCTGTTGCCCACTCGAGCCTGTAATTTCAAATACGAACAAATTTTTTCACCCGCCCCAACCGTCTCTAAGAGGAGTTCGTTCTAACCCGCTGAACCTTTCGTTCGGACTAAACTTATCTGGTTTCCCGCTGAAATTTCGGTTTGCCCCTTCCACAAGTTCAATTTCATTTGCGGTGTTCGTTTGACTTTATGCACTGACACTATCTCCCCATCGAAGCTAGCCTTTACAACCGACGTCCCTACAACAATGAAACCGGTGAGTCTACTTAGTCTCAATGTAAACCATATTTTTGAGACGAAACTTGCCGTTTGTCTCCACTTCAAAATCTTCCATTTCCATTTTTGCTCTTTGTGACCCTGGCCATTTATCCAACCGCCCAAGATCACTCGTGCTAAGCAAGGATTTTCAGTTTCAGTTTATGTCAACCGGCTTCATTGAACTAGTCGTACCTCATGCCCATTGTCCTCGTTTTTTGGTCCCTACAACTGCGCTGACTTTTCACGTAATAAGCATGCCTCGTTGGGTGTACCTTCCTCCCTGTTGTGTTGTTGCCTGTCGCGTTCAGGTTGTAACGATCCGATCATTTCCCAATTGGCACGTTCCATACAAGTTGGGCAATAATCCCATTATTTTTATAGGTGTGTTAGGCATGATGACCGACGTCGGGTTCACCAATTGTTGATGCACGGCGTAATTAAGTATTCAGAAGGTGATAGTGATCACTAACGAAGATAACTTTATAAATGTATGTGGATACAGTGAGTGTAAATAAAAGTGTGACTTATCTAGTACCGGGCAGGAGTTGATTATTTCGGCTGCTCGTTTGGACGCACGTGATCGTGTTTCTCTTCGCATAATCACTCTACACTTTTCCTGGTTGCCCGTGGTATAAGTGCCGAGGTTCCTGCGCGTTTACCTCCTGTCTTGTGCGCGTGTGTGTTGTGTCGGGCAGAGTTGGATGCCTATTTATTGTGGGCAGTGGGGTGAGAGGTGTTTCTATTCTTATTGGATAGTTGCACGAACATGAATACAACTTGACCTGATGTGATTGAAGATCGTAGACCTAGTGCCTAACACAGGGTGCAGCCGCGTAAACAAAGATGGATAAAAAATCGTAGTGTACATGTTGTCGGTTAAGATTACAAGTGGGACAGGAATGGTTATGTTGTTTCTGATGCATGATCTAGTGAGTGGCCGCTACAGGCCTAAACATCCTAGTTTTGCTTTGCAATTACAGGTTGTCCCCCGCATTTGTAGCGAAATCAGTGAGCCTACTCAGTTTTCCTGTACACCATACTTTTCAGAAGAAACTTGTCGTTTGTCCCCACCGGGCATTTCTCTACCTCTGTCTCTACTTGAGCTTTTCATGACCCTGGTCATTAACTCAGATGTCCAAGGTCACTCATGACCAGCAACAGTTTTCGGTTTTAGTTCAAGTCAACCGGCTTCGTCACTGAACTAGTTGTATCTCATGAACAATTGTTCTAGTTTTTTGTCTTTCACAATATACTTATTACGTGACAAGCATGTCTCCTTGTTTTTGCTTTCTCCGTAGTGTTGTCACACGCAACGTTCAGATTGCAATGGCCCGATCATGCCTTGATTGGTATGCTCCCTACAAATTAGAAAATGAACCTATAATTATTAGATAATAATAAGCCTACTAACCGACAAAAGGCAAGGTGGCCACAAGATCGGGAAACCTACGGGGTTGATTTAAACTAGACTTGCGATTACGAGCTCGACGAACGGTTTAATTTTGGATCAAAAGAAGGAGTGGGTATAGGCGCAAAACGGTGGATCAAGTTGAGAATAATAAGAATAGAATAAACGCAACGGGTGCTCCTGCATTCTGGCTGGAAAAATCGCAAGCACGTGGTGGTACTGGTAACATCCGGAGCGAAACATGGTGAATTGGTTAACTAGGGACAACGATCTTACGGCAACTATACACAGACCTCCGTGATTTGATACTGAACCCATCAACCGGCAAGTCTTTTTCCCTAATAAAGGAGGCAAATGTAGGAAGATCGTCTACCCTTTAAGAGCGGCATGTAAACCAGCCTATTCAAAACACCCAGAGTGACGATAAAACTTGATCCGAACTGTTGATACTCGTGTGGCAACAGTCTGGTAATCAAGCCGCTTCAGATTCCGTTGCGCGACCGCTCGCGGCCACCGGAGTAGATACAAAATGTTTTGCGCATTTTTTCAAGAAGTTTGCGTTGGATGAGCTGAAAAACGACGTGGACCACGGGACTGTCCGTTGGTCGGGAAGATGCTTGTCTACAAACACCGTTCTCTTTGTAAACGCTCTACCCGACTGAGATTTGGCACGTGATTCTGTTAATACAAGGACATAATTGATATCTAAGTAGGGCCGATCTCGACAGTGACCTCTGCGAAAACTGGAAAACACATGCTGGTACCTCTAGCTATCCACGGAATTTCTTAGGAATCTGACCTGCTAGCTGGAGACAAAAGCTGGCAAAAAGTGTTTTGTAGACACAGAGGTCTAGATAAGTTCTAGATAAGTTCTAGACAAGTTAGATGATAATGATGATATTGTTTATTCCCAACATGTGGGTGGCATGCCGTCAGGCGTGATCATAAGGTTGCAGTCAGTTCAACCTGACCTATGTGATATGACCGTAACACACACCTAGATATCGACTATAACAAGTCTTTTATCACCATGTGCGACTGTCGACGTTTGATTCTCAACCTTGATTTTCGCGGCGCTTTATATTGGCTGACTGTTACCTCTGCTGTATCTAAACCCATCATCGGGTTGAATTTCTTAGAACACTGCACTAGTTGCAGATTCCTGCGATAAACCCTCGCTGAATCCAGTAACCGCACTCACCATTTTACCTGGCGCTTCCATGTCAGCGACAATCAGTCCTGTTACCACCCCCGAACGACTACCCTGCCATGAACCTACAGTCTCAGGTTATCTTTTTAGCGGTAACGATCACCGTGCACACATTAAGGCCACTGCGGCCGTGCCTGCCTGACACAAAAACCTGTACTTGCTGGGCATGTGTCGCCAAACAACCGTTCTAGACACGTTCTAGACACGCTGAACACGGGCGAGATTCAGACGTCTGATAGTTTGTCGGTTCCGACATTCTGTATGGTCTGTCAAAACTGTGGAGGTTGGTCCTAGTACAAGGTCTGTTGACACTTCATCACAGTCACCGTACGTGACCTCCATACGGTGCAGAAAAATTCATGAACTAACAATAGCGTTGGCCGCATCTCAAACTCCTTAGTACAATAATAATCCAATAAAATCGGCTGAAGTGGATACTTCTGTTCCCGGCCGTTCTGCCACCTGACATTTAGAATGTATTGCCAACCCATCACACGGAGACTGCAAAACCTTCGGCGCCATTTGAGCTACGTTGGACGTTAAGACTGCAATGTGTCGTTCCCGCTGCCCCATGGTTTTTGTGTGAGCATAGGATGGCCGCCTAGACCAATTTGTCTGATGGCGTAGATAGCCCTATCATATTATACCGAAAAGTAAAACCAGTATTGTCAAGTAGACACAGTGGGGGTTAGTATTCTTAGGTAGCCACCAATCGAGAGGCACAAACGCACAGTGAGCCAGCCTATCATCGGTGCATGGAGGCCAAGGTATAGCTTGAAAGTAGTGCGCTGGATAAACACGTACGAGTGAGTAGGGGTGTATATCTCACTGGGGTGCTCTTGGTTTCCGTCGTAAGGCCCTTGAGAGTGTACTCGTGCTTTAGCTTCACTGGCACCATTGCAAAACGGGAAGCAATTTTACTTCTTTTGCAACGTTACGCAAACAATTTGCTCACCAGACAGCTGTCCATGGTGTTTTCACACGTCAGTTTTGCTGACTTAAGCCAACTACCATGTAATGCCGGGCTTTCCGGTATGAACGACGCGATAGACCGCATCGATTATAGTCCGAATTTCTGTTCGCTCTGTCAGCGCTGCTGTGCCCCACATCCAGACCTTTTGAAGGGCGAGGAGGCTGCGAAGAAATATTATTGATAAACCAAACCCGCGCAGCTTGGGACGGACTACTCTATTCAAATGCCAATCGCGTTTGCCCACCATATGGTGAGGTAGAGCCAGGGATATACTCCCAAGTTGTTACGTGATGGGCGTTTTGGTATTCGGAATAAGTTGTTGGAAACCTGCATAACGCAGGAGCCATTTGTTTCTGTCTAGGAAGCAAGCATCGTTTTTGTTTGGTTTCCCCTTTGCAGCCGGTGGAAGGCTTGGTAGAGCTATTGCGCGGACAATCTCGTAAGTTTGATCAGGTATTTTTTCACGCAGTGAGCAAGTCAGTGAGAACAAACCGTCTGGAATCTATAGTTTGTGAAACTAGCTGGGCGACCAGTCGGCCTGCGCGAACTGTTTTGGTGCATCTAAGAAAACAGTGTGGTGCGCGTCGGTGGGAATGTTGACGTGGATGTGATTTACAGTAAGAATTCACGGATTCACGGATCGATACACAGGATCGAGGCCTTTGCCCAAGTTTCCCGGGTCGGTTGTGTTCTTGTCGTTCTGCGGTTGTCGTTCACCTGAAAGGCACAAGCGAAAAAAAGGTGTAGCACTGCTCTTTAAGTTCTCAGCGCGGGGCAGTAAATTTGCCAGCACGAGGACTCGCATGGGAAAGTGTCTAATAGTGCTTTGAACTGGGTTCTAGAAGGAGCGTGGACAACCGTCGGAGGAGGGTTATTCCACGCAGCTACTACACGAAATTAGAAAAAAATTTGCCTGATAAAACTGTTCACTCTGAGCTTGAAAATCTTCTTTCCATGTCCCCGCCGTATGTTTGCCGGCTCAACGGTGGCAAACCTGTAGGTCAAAACTTGTTCAAACAGGGCATAAGTAAGAATTAGGACTCCTCGGAGGCGGCGATACTCGAGGTGAAAGAGGTCAAGCACCGCGAGACGCATTTCCTAGTCCACGGATTTAAGGCCGGCAACCATTTTCGTAGCAGACCGCTGGACACGCTCAGTGAGGATTACGTCCTTCGTGCGCCCCGAGCAGACAACTTGGTCGGCGTACTCAAGAAGCGGTCTGACGCTGATTCTGTTAGATTCGAAGTACTGAAGAGGGAAAAAACTAAAATTCGCACCCACTTACACCTCACTCACTTTTAACAATGTCGAAAAACGCAGGGATAAAAATGGGGGAATCCACACCAATTAGTGGACACCTGTCTATGTTGTGAGGAGCCCAACAGTTCCGATAGAAGGATCACTCAATTTCACTGGAAACAGAAACTCACACAGTAAGGACTAGTTTCCATGGGAGGGTAGAGTGCGTGAAGGACCTGTTATTTTTAGTGTTTGTGTTCTTACGTGGATCGCATAAACCACATGAGCTATAAGTGGGCTTCCGTCCAGCCGCGTTAACATTTTGGGCTTCACCGCCGAAGGAAAGAGCCTAGCTTGTGTGCTAACTTTAGGGCGTAACGTTGATGCACTCTGAGAAAATGCAGGAAAGCTGTTGATACGTTCTGAACCACTAAGACTGTGAACGAATAATGTTTTGTGTACCTTATTGAGGGATAAAATATGAGGCGCAAGCAGAATGTTTGGGGCACCCATATGCTGCAGATTAACGCTAATACGGGTTCTCCCAAGTTAAATACGTTTAACAAAACCTTTCGGTGGATCAGCTGGAGTTATTGGGTTTTTCTTCGGTGAGTGGGATAAAAAGCGGATACGCAGACGTCGTTTTATTAGACTAGTAACTTTAAAACAATGCCGTGGTTTTCCGACTCTTATTGTAGAGCTCTCGCGAGACTGCAATAGAAACAATGATAATTAGGCTGAACGTAACTTAGCTGAGTAGAGCAAAGACCTTCCTGCAGGACAAGCTAACTACTGGATAGCCAAACGCACGTTTAGGAACGAAAGATTCAAATGTTCACAGGTTCGTCAACGCTCATTTCGGTTACTTTGGGCTTTGGCGCCTCAATTAGTAGTGTTTGGAGCTGGGGTGAAACGGCGCTCAGTATTCGCACAATGGAATTGAATTTTCTAAAGCTACGACGTGTCCTTGATGGACTAAAACAGACAGGCAATTGGGTTCAGAATACCAGTCCAAACTTTTGAGCCCCACCTAGATATACCGGGGTCCCAGTGATGCTGGGAAATTATTCCACCAGAATTTTTCCGCCGAAGGTATCATTGCCTCAGTGGACAACGAAATTGGGTGAGCTGCGAAAATATGAAAGTAGATTAGGATGGTTTTGGTTTGGGCACATAGGCATTTTTGGCGTAAAAAGGTTGATTCCACTCGCAAAGGTTTTGCAGCTAAGAGCATTGTGTGGCCAAGGGGCTTCGGGTGAAACCCTTTAAAATCCATTCTTCGTTGTGATAAGCTCGGATTTTAGATAATATACAACATCTCTACTTGGCGTGGTTCGCTTGCCTTTGAGCTGAGTGTTACATTTATGAACCCTGTTAGAATGGGTGCAGACATTTATGTAGCAGTTCTTCATCCTGGTGCGGAAATGCCCGCAACCTGCCTCTGCATCTCTGCCCCAGGGCGCAGAAGCTGTGAAACAAGTTTTGCACCCAGGGGTGGATATAATACAGTCTTGCATCCAGTTTGCATTCAAGGATAATCATCCGGCGAATGAACTTGGTCCACGGGAAGCATTTTAATGCTTCCCTAGTCTGGACCTCGTATCGCTTAACTAGCACGCCCCCTTGCCATCCTGACCCAAATATCCGTACGATCTAACATAGGGTATTACTCGCCTGGATGGAAATAAGTGGTTTGGTGTTAAACACTTTACACAAAGTTGTGTCAAATTTTATGCAACACCTTCTGACTGTTCCTTTCTGGCCGCCATCCGCAACCGCCTTTGTAACTAAGTTGAGACAAGTCATAATTAACTCACTGAAGGTTAAATCGGCCGGGTCTTGCAGTATTGTACTGGCCTTGGTATTTGAAAAACTCGTTCCAGAATACAAATTACTCAGTGTCTGAAGCAAATCTCAAAAGCGGTATGGGGCCACGTGGTTTTGGGTCCACCAAGGTTGGAATAATTGCGTGTGTCCGGCTGCTGGGAGAACGTGGATGCCTGTAGAGTCCTCCAATGTACGATCCACCTTCCAGGACAGACAAGGCCTCCATAGATGGAGGCACCTCGACTTTAGAGTTGACGTGGTTGCTGGAAGCAGAGTATGAACAAAAATAATGAACCATCAATACATGCAGCAGTAGGGTACGGTCATTTGGAAGCTGGCAGGCTGATGACTACGGCGGCAAAAGTCTCATCACTAATACACATGTGCTCTGAATCACCGGTGAAATCAGTTGGCAGCGGCTTCGTTTTACTGCAACTATTGCAATTGTTAAACTTGCTGTTCACACAGACACGCGGGAGTCAGCTTCGTCGTGCAGCTCAGCCCTGAGTTAAGGGTTTCTTGCTGAGCGCGCAATGCATCCGCAAACGCTTCTAAAATCCTTTCAAAATCAACAAGGACTTACAACAATATCTGAACACCCACCATGTAGGGGATTCCGAAGAACGCTTTGTAAGCGTGCTCTTAGTAGTGCATGAAGGGCACAGTACAGAATCCGGTGCTATGAACCGGCGTTCATGCACAACGCAAACAGATTTGTCCTCGACTATTGGCACGGCGTGCTTGCTGAAAAATCACGTTCCAAATAGGACCCATTCCAGAGATGATTCTGCATGCGTACAGAATAAGGCAATGTTGGAACAATGACAAAATTTAACGTAAGTCTTTCGACTTATTTGATAAAACGTAGGGTGCTAAAATTACTGCTGTGGAGTACCAGGGTGAAAAAAGTTGGTGTTTAAGCAATAAAAGTATGTAGAACAGGAAAGTAAATACAGCAACCTCTATGAGAAGACTTAGGTGTTTACCAGAGACCTGACTAACTGATACAGACCGTCGAATGTGTTGCAAGTCAGAGCACTAAAAAATTAAAACGTCCTTTGGTTTAAAATGCGGATGTAAGAAAGAACAGAAGATTTATATATCTGATATTCAATGGTATCTGTTGAAAAAATCCACACAGGCCACAGATTAACCGTCAGGCAAAATGTAGTTGAAGGGAAAGTTTGTTGAAGATGTGACGCCTATATACAAACCTTCTTCTGATGGCCTCAAAAGCAAACACAAACCATCGAAAAATGCCCCTTCGATAAATCCAGCTCGACGCGCTCGGCCAGCCGGCGGTACGACTTAACACCAGGTGGTTTTGGTCCACGTAAGCAAAGCTCCAAATATACTGGCTCTAATTCATAATTGAAAACAGGAGAGACTGTCTCGGCCAAATTGTGCTTGACGAAATGAAACGGATGCAAATTAGGTATAGGTTGCAGACTAAATGGTGTCGTCCGAAAAAGCAGCAAACTTTGAAGCGGACACCTCAGAAACGTAAATTAAAAAAACAGCATAATGTTGTGAGATAAAAATAAACACAGAAAAACAATGCATTTGTAAAATGTCCTGTAACACAACGGGTTGTATGTAGAAAGGAAATTTCGGCATCCAGAAATCTTCCATCATCAACCTTAGAAGCACACTCCAAATTATTCTGAAACTGTAGGGTAAACAGTAAAAACTTTTAAATAGAGTTGTGTCATTTAACGGAATTTTTCGGAACCTTGAAATCTCCCCAGACAGCCACATTATCATTAAAATCGGTATAAGCGTACCCAAGGACGTCTCTGGGTGCAGAATTCATATTTTTAATGGTTTCCATGGTTCAGCGTGACTCTTCTGTGAAGACGATGGAAGACTTTGTGAAGAAGTTGGATTCTCCACGTTTGTTCTCCTCAGTGAATCCGAAAATGCCTTGAAAGTGTGCATGAACAATAATCAGGTCGTCTTTGACCGCGTAAACTCAAGATAGAGAAACTCTGCAAGCTTTGTACGAAAGAAAATTCTATCGTTGCAGCGGGCGTCCCACCATAAAAAGTAGAGGCTGCGGAATTCGTCGCGGTAAGTATCGTGAGTCTTTCATGACCGCACTGGGTGCCTGGCGAGATTGTGCTATCGCCTGTATAATAACTCCTTTATGGTAGATTCCTACTAGCTGGAGCATAACCACCCAATTAGGTAGTTTCTTTTTGACAGGCTCCCCGTCAACCGACACGTGATATGCGATGAATTAAACGAGTGAAGTGTGCTGGGCTCCACCATCGGGGGCGCAGCAACAGGCTGCAGACGGGTTTCGAAAGTTGCTGACCACACAACAAATTTACATCTACCGCGTCAAATAGCCACCTCCACTATTAAGTAGGTTGATACTTAAGTTCTTGATTAGGTAGATGATATCTCGTCGGTTCTGGCAAAACTCCGTGAATTTGGTCGTTACCGGTAATTACATCTGTGGGCGTACATCTTAACCATGTGTGTTTTTTCCAGCACGCAACGAGTAAATCTATTTCAACTTTTCTCAGACGTCATAAACGCTGATGCGACGGACGGCACGAATCTTTCCGGATAATTTCTTTTAGAGCGTCCAAATTTTACTGGGTGAATGCAAGCTGTACATATTCCTCGTGACGGATGGCATAGGGGTCGGGCGACCGGTCATATATGCCTTATTTCAAAGCTAGCATCTTGCGCCTTTGCGTAATCTGCTCAGCTTGTTCAAGAATATAATGGGTGGCGTTCATCATGGATATGATGGCATCGCAGATGCGGGCTGTCTGAGCTGCGTTCGGCTGCGAAATGATGCTGTGATATTCGCACACGCGGCTGGCCATTAGGAAGCACGTACTTTACAGTACCACGTTGTCACTTTTCTGCAAATTACATCCAACCACAGTCGACACATACACCATCGCATGGCCAGCTTCGACAACGCTGTTCACTGGGTAATAAGCACTTAGATTTCGCCATGATTTGGGAATCCTGCAGAAAATCAAACGCGGCTTTGTATGCTGTTCAAGATTTCACTGGCTGTGTATCACTCGCAAGTGGACCATTCATGCTCAGCACACTTTTGAAACATGACCAATAACCGTCTCGATAACGTAAACGGACGTGCATTCATGCAACCGGTGCATCGAATATAAAAACAGAATTCGGCAACAGTGGTTTTATAAGTTTCAGGTGCGAGCACTTCAGCCGGACACAGTATATGAAGCACCGGTGTTGGTCGTTGAATTATATCATCATGCATAGTTAAGGCCTCATAATCGGCAACGCGCATAGGTACTTGCCTAGCAATAAGGATAAACAGGCAAAGAAAGCGAAAAAGCTCACAGTTATGGTGGTGAAAGGCAAACGTTGACCTCATTTTCCGGCAGTTTCGTTGCTATTTCTGAGGTACTTGAGCATAATGACCTTGTGCTTTTTACTGATAGGAGTCTTTCACAAGGGTTATTGCAATTCACACGCAGAGTTTCGGAAACGCTGCGTTATCTCCTGACTGGTTACGCATTTCTGATAGTTGGTATCGTTCGCAGAGGTGCACAGACGCATCAGTGTCGCACTATGCATCAAGTTATCTTCGAATAGTATAGTCGACGCTAGGCGATCTTCCCAATCCACACTGTTGTGCCGAACTTCTGTGAACCAATTCATCTAATCTGTTACATAAGGCCGAGGCTAACGGATCCAATAGTTGTTGAAGTATCCACGTTGATGGAACTTAGAGTGGAAATTATGTAAAAGTTATCACCGCTCCTAAGAACGCTGTGGACCGTTAGAATATGCTGCGATTTGTTTTAGTGCTTTATTTGGTAAACCAGTAATTACATGCGAGTCGGAGGTGCACAATAAGTTTGACAGTTCGCTCACTTAAACAAATAGTCATGAATAAAACCACTGGAACGTGCAGACGGGATAGAATAACTCCCTGTACAATTCTCAACCTTGAAACGTTTCGGTGACGCCAATTTTGGTTTGCCTCTAGCGATCGTCCCTTCTGCCGCTCCAAGTCCACCGCACGTCGGCAGTCGAGGAGAACCCTATGGTAAGGATATGCTGATCTTCAATGGCCTCGTTCAGTAGGTTCCAGCTTCGCACTAATCCAAGAATTACGCTGTGCACGCAGCCAGGTGAAAAATCGACATTGTAGGGAAGAATTAGTTCCTTCACCGGAATCAAGGCAATATGATGCACCCTTGTTTTTGAGTACGGAGATCCAAGTCATTTTGAAAAGGAGTTGTTAATGAGCTGATAAGTCATTCGTGTGACAAAGTGATATGCCCTATGCCTTTTCACCTGCTTTAGAAATGCTCTCGCAGGACTGCCGCAAACGATAAATAAAGGACGATCGGTCGTAGTGTGGCAAATTCTGTTGACTCCGTTCACCAAGACGTCCGTCAACTCTGTGACTACGTTGGACATAATGTGGTGAGCATCATTTGGCTAGCTGTTACCACACTATAGGTCTACAACGAAAAGATGAATAATGAATGTGGAGTTCACGCGCCAAGTATGGACGCTATTTATGGTATGGTACGCGCATTCCATGTGTTCATTTAAATATCCACATATGCTACTTGATAATGGGTTTTCCGGAGCTGCTTCAGGAAATCTGTTTTAAGTCCAAGCTGGACGGGTATCCCACCTACATTCATTCGTACGCAACATCGATAGGGATCTCCCAAAACAGTGCATGAGTCTCCTGGAAGGGAAGGAAAAATTATCTCAGTTCATCCAAAACAACGCCTAAATCCGATATAGATAATTTTCGTTTTTCAGCCATCTGACGTACAGCTGTTAGGATGTTCCGACGCAGGTGTGGATGGGTCCAAAAGGGCACTGTCAACAAGCAATATAAGTATAGGCAGAACACACCAACAGGTCCATTAAATAACTTGTAATGGGGTTTTATTTTGCAACGAACTGACTTGTGTCCGCTGTTGAAGGAAGTGTCTTCTGAGGACTGAAGTGGTGAATGGCCTTTTGGTTCTAAAGTGCAAATAACACGGTTTGGTGGAACCGACGACGATGAATAGCACTGTAATGCACGGCTCAGCATAGCCCCTGGTGCGGTCAACTCGGGAAAATCTGGAACTCGTCGCCTGGTCACCTCTCAGTCTTATCCACAGAGGTTTTACTGAAAGCATGGTGAGCGCATACGTCTGGTGGGTAATGAAGGCTGTCAGCAGCAGCGACCGATCGGCACATTTTCCTGTTCTGGACGAACCATTAAGTGCAATGCGAACAAATTTAGGGTGCATTCTCGATAACTTGACAAGAAAGATATTTCGGGTCTAATTTCTTTGCACTTAAACTCAGCTGGTGTGAATCATTTTATAGTACTACAGCTCACTCTAAAGCACAGGGGAGGCATGCTGAACACAAAGCCTTGAAGCAATATCGGAGCAAAGTATTAAACAAATCGGTCGGTTGACCACATACTGTAGGGACCCGGGAATGCAAGATAGTGTACCTTATCATTACTGGGAACTGAATAAAGCCCTCCAAAATGTCCTTATCCCTCTCGGATTAAAAGCTCGTCAGCTGTGCAGAACATTCTGCACCCAGACGGGGACGCGTGGTAACTGGGTACATGGCAAGCTCGCTCGTCCACCTTCTGGTTTTCCACACTCTACATCAGCGCACACCCCAACTCACACTACTACACTCAGCTCTGAAGCGGATCTGAATCTCAAACCTAGCACCTACCAATCCCTGCTCCCTCTAAAATTCATGGCTCTATTCGAGTTAACATGACTGACTTGTTTGCGGGAATATCTAGTCTCGCCCTTTAAACCTCACATTTGGAGGGTATTTTTAATGCCATTCTAATTGGCCGCTCTGCCTCACAACCAGTGTGCAAAGCACACGAGCAAGTCAGCGCCCATGCTCAAACTGATTCATCTAGACAGAGAGCCAACCTCCTTATCCGCGGAGTCCCACACTCCCATAAAACCCCTGAACACGGCTAAGAACCAGTTCACTCCCTTTCTCCCCAAAATTCTCTGATGAGAAATTACATCCGCAAACTATTTCATCCTCAAAAACACGTTGCCGCACACACGATGGCCTTCGCCTCCATCCTTTTTACCAAAGTAATCACTGAGTTGAAACCGACTAATTCACGGGTGTCAACTTCCAATCTAACATACCTCCCTCATACCGAAAAGGAACATATCCCCGCCTCCACTGCCTGCATTTTTTTCCTCAGCAAGCAAAAACTGGACAATTCCTCCTACCCTTAATTCAGCTCCACACTGTGCCGCCTGTCATCTCCTACAACCGAAAGACCACTGTGCACTGGAACGGACCCCCCATGACATAGCTTCCGTCTTACCTAACGATATTCTGACCCAATCGATTGGTCGGGGCTGTTCATCTCTGGCTTTTGAGACACTAACACAATCTAGACCAACTCCCTGCGACCAGCTTAATTGTCCCTGGGCCGTTTATCTAAAATATTCTTGACAGTGGTTCCCTACCCTTCCCACAAAAGCTAACTGACGCCGCGTCCAGAAGAACCCTCATCATCAAAGAAAATTGCGCGATACGAAGAAGCCTAACAGATTCTCCCATTTTCCCTAGTCCTGCTTGGGTGGTGGAAAAATTCCAAGACCGCCTTTCCACACCAAACCATTCCAACTTATATCAGTTCTCACTCGATCGACAAGGCCGACTCCCCAAAGCAACCCATCCTCAGCTTACTGCTTGCATCCTCCACTGTACCCGTCTCAAAGCCGATTAACCCAAGCCTGTTCACATATACCCTACGCTTACCCACAGTACCCGCTCCCCAAAACTGCTTCCGCGTAGCCAGGTTACCCGACACTCCCGAACATCTCACATCGACCACTGGTTTCCCCATCAACCGCACTTGGGGCACATAAAATCCAGGAAGCCTACTGGCGAATCGGCCGTGGGGTGTCTACACTATTAGGTGAACCGAGTTTGTATCCCACATTTCCCTACACTTCATATCCATGACCGAAACTTGACTCGCGTCTGAAATCTGAATGTAGTAGGTCTGCAGGCATGTACTATATTGTCGTACCGCAATGCCTTTGGCAGCCGATTTGGAACGTGACCCGGTATTATTCAAGGAATTCGTCCGTCGATTCTCCCGGCGTAAGTGCCTCGCAACTGTAGCTGAACTTATACATGACATGTGAGGCAAAATTGGCACTCAAAATCTCGAACCTATTTTGAGTCCGGGTTGTCGGGATCAGGCGCATTTGGGCCTGTAACATTTGCAGAGGACTGATGTTTCTGGTAAATCTTTTGTGGGATAGGGCCGCTCTTATATTGAAATCTCAATCCTGGCTACGATGGTCAGATTGGATGGAAGTTTTAGTTTCTTTTGTAAGGTAATCGATATCCCCAGCCAGCCGTTATTTGGCAGTATATTTCGATAACGTTTCACTAAGCAATTAACCTGTTGAACAAATAGCTGTATCTTCAGAAAACAGCATTTCAGCACTTCATGTAGTACTAAGTTGAAACTCCGGTTCGAACTAAGCGTACTTAGCATGTCGGTACACTTATCCTCGCGAGACGGAATAGACTACTCACAAGGTTGCTGAAAACTCTTTGATATCTTGCCACCGGTTTCGCCCCTCGCAGGGTTCAACAGGTAGGCGCAGTCACCCTTCTGGTTTAATTAAGATTGGACGTAGTTCGCGAAGTGTAATCAACTGCACAAATTCGGGTCTACCGGGAAACTCAAATAAATCCAAGCTGAATACCTCATTTATTATATTTCTCGTGGGCTGTCGAAGGTTGTCCAGCAACCTTATGAATAATGTGTCCGTCCAAACGACGTATAGCGATACCTAAAATATCGTTTTAACTGGACCATAATGTGGCGTTTGTACACCACATTTGGTCGAAAAATATGGTAAACGAGAGATTCAGTTGTTTCCCGTTAAACCAGTATGAGGCTAGCACTACTTGAATGTGGAAAAGTGAATTGAATTGGTCAGAGGCAAAAATCCAGATGCCAGCAATGTGCCGCCTGCAAAGAAATGCACTTGGGATATTTTCACAAATTTGGGTCTTCATTCTTGCAGTGGAAGTATCACAATAAAAATAACCGTTCAGTTGTTAAACTTTCGATACCTACTTGCCATACCACCCAAAAGAAGCACGAAGTCTGAGCTACTACCAGATTGTCCACGCACAGAGGGCAACGATCGAAAAGCAGAGGTCAAACCACGGACCTTATGGTCAGTAACTTCGCGCCTTAACCAGAGCCGCCTCGACCTCAAACCAGGTCAAACCTAGCCATATTCAATCACTCATTGCAACACTGTTCATATGCCTAGCAGTTTTTTCAATTCCAAAACTTCTTTCGGTATGCAACAAAGTAAAGCCCTTAAGCAGCACAAAAGGGATACCAAGATACCATTTTATTGCGAGGTGGCCTCGTCAGAGCAGGGCATTGACAAACAAACAGCCAATGTCAAATGAAGCATCATTGAGGGACTTATTGGTAGACCGCCAAATATGTGGCGTAAATCGAAACAAACTCTCAAGCCATATGGAAGTAAAGCCCTCCAGATGAGACCCGGTAGTTGTTGTTCAGCCGTGACATCCTTTCGGTACGAAGCCGCCATGCAACCTGCAGAAAGCACGAGGGTTAAGATAAAATCAAGCTGCCAAATCCTAGACAGGAGTAATCGAAAAGTCAGTGTTGGGCTGAAACCATGAACTTCCCGGTTCGCAGCTTGTTTTGACCACTCAGCCACCTCGAGAGTCAGAATACCGGACGGTCACCGAGTTTACGGTAGCTGCAGTTCTGCACGTTCAAAATGGGTCTCAGTGTTACGAAAAGTTTGTTTCCTTATCCTGGATATAACCAGACTTTTGTTGTGCTCATTTCGAATTTAGAGTTTAGATGACCCTATTACACTCCATTTGACGATCCGCGCAAGTTCGCATGGTTGACAAGTATGATCAAAAAGCCAGAATTTCGTGAATTATCATCCCGTTATTTCAAACTCTCTCGAATCTGCATGTGCGAGATCGATGAACGCTTTGACTTCCTCCAGACAGACCAACTCAATGTGCGCTGGCCGCAGCGGGAAAGCTTGGGGACTGCGAAATGCAAACGACTATAATTTGAATTCATGTCCGGGTTCTCGTTTCGTTAATAAGAAATAATTTAATCGCTCAGCTGTAGCACCATTTCAGTGCACAGTTGCCACGCCACCCGAAGGCTAACACGCTGCCAGGTTGCCCAAGCCTAGAATTAAACAATCGTGATGCAAGGGTTAGGTTTGAACCACGGACCTTCCTGTCGGTAAGTTTACACTTTAACCACTGGGTTATCTAGGGCTCCCGAGTTTTGTTATTGGACTTGCCAACAGGCGTTTGATTTGTCACAGAATCTGCATTACTAATGACCTAAGAGAGATCAGCGGCGTCGCTAAGTCTAACTTCCTCTAGGCAACTAAAAAAGCATACCGGCTTATTGCCCTAAACTAGCAGACTTTCTCCCATAAGTGATCAGGCTTCGAATAAGCTGGGTCCTTGTCTGGAGCCGGAATGCAAGTAGGTGTGCTGAGACTCAGCGTTTTTAATCGAGGGGTTTTCACGAGATCGTAATAGTTGAAATAAGAAGCGGTTAAGTAATCGTCTGCTCCATTTTCACTCAATGGAGGAAAATCGTATTATCAGTGTTTCGCTGCTTAGTGCCGGATTAGTAACAGAGCTTGACAAATTGCTGGTGGGGATTTGTTGATAGTAACTGGATGCAGAACATAAAGAACGACGATTTCCGCTGCTACTGTGATTGACAGCTTCCGCACTCAAGTAGTACAGCTGTTCAGTCTTCCGACGACTAGGAATTTCCGTTGAGATTTAACACTTAGTATTGTATGATGCCCAAACGCCTTCTGCGCCTTCTGATAGTGAATGGCATGATTGGCCGTTAGTTGGTACTCTTGTTCTCCTCTATTCAGAATTGTATGCGATATGTTCTAATAAGTGGTAGTTACATCGGAACGTCTTTAGTCAATTGGAAGTAGGTCTCCTTGAGCGCAGTGCCGGTTCTTCGAAGAAACTATGACGCAGCGGCTTCAAACAGTGGATTTGCAGTTTTGCACGACAATAATTGTGAATGAAGAGTTAAAAGTGAAGAGTTTGTTTCAAAGGTATATCAAGAAGGGTTACGGAGCAGAAGAAACAGTATCACAGGCATAGTGACCAAAAGCATTCGCACACAAGCATAACGGAAACAAGGCATGCACCAGTTCCTAAAAAAGCATGTGCAAGTGAATGCGAATCATAGGGTCACAGCTGTTCAGTTGAGTTTCCGTTCCACCGGGCTTGTTCATCGTCCGAATCATCCGGAAGATGCGAAAGGCGAGCCATATTACCCTAGATAGGGGTAGAAATAAAACAAAATGTTGGTCTGTAGGGATAAATGAACTGGTTCGAAACAGACACGCAATCCTTTCTCTAGTAGAATTGTCTGTCACCGTCGACGAAAATTCAACGAACAAAACAATGAGAATGATGGTGGTCAGAGGCGAGGATAGGGTGACGAGTCACCGGGTCCGAGCCAATTGACTACGCCAGATGGGAAGGAAAAATGAAACTTACACCGATTTCAACCTCTGAAACGTATCAGCATTTCTTTAATGGAGGAAGAAATAAATGAAGCAACCAATTACTGTAGTTGCATAACATGATGGCGACGTTTGCGAACAGTGCACAGTGACGTGGTCTTTAGTACCAGCTCCATAATGCTTGGTGAACGTACTCACATCATGAAGTTTGATGAGGAAAATACGTCCGCAGGTTGGAAGTGTGTCCTCTCTCTGAACAGTGATCCTGGCTATGGCTATCTGTAACTTGCCGGACAGGCTTTCCGATCAGCCAGCTCCTCAATCACGTAGGTTTCCGAATTTGTTGCATCTACATCTATATTGCTCTCGTCTAAACGGAGCTAAGATTTACCGGCCAATCCAAAACAGCCGGGGTGCAAACATACTTCACCATCATCACCATCGACAAAATGACATCAGTGTTCAACACTGATGCTTCGCTGCCGTACAACCATGATTTATTTGAAAGCCTTATTGTGGAGAAAAGAATAAAGGTTGACAGGAAAGGGACTTAGTGCTACCTTACTACGATCATTCCGAGGTGCCTACACCTCCAGACACTCATTCAGACATTCTGTATAGAAAATGACAACACGAACGGCCTTGACGTCGATTAGTAGCCATATCTTGCAGCGTCTCCAACCAGTAGCAGTGGGGATCATGCGATCCCCACCCTGATAGGCGAGTAGCACCGACAGCACACAAACGTTTCATAATCTATTTTATGCACTTCTTCCAGATCAAGAGTTAGCCATTTCCCAGCTTCCGGCACTGAATCGGGCACGGAAAACAGCATCCTCTTCGGCAAACGATGGTTCGGCATAAGCAATACATGGCCTAACCAATGCAGCTTCTGGCGCTGGACATTTACTT